>CM031956.1:18039049-18561549 GCA_018749465.1 Paracanthobrama guichenoti | reverse complement strand
TTCCCAGATCGAGCGTTTGCTGGGCCACCAAGTGGCAACCTCCCGCAGTCTCTCTTGAAGCAAACACAGAAGTGAATTAAACCGCAAATAGACTGGCTGCTAGAGACAGGCTCCAAAAAGGAGTCAAATCTCCCTCATGTTAAAATGCAACAGAAAATTTACAGAAAAAAGAAATGTACAAAAAGTGGTTTTGGTCTATACAGCTAATTTTGCCCTTCATGACAACTGTGGATGAAATTTTTTTTTATAACTCATCCAATTAAATGATATTAAGCCTTAAAGTTCTGTGTAATTAAGGGCGTGGCCACTTGAGTGACAGGTGGATTGCCACTATGGTCGAGCTAGGCAGGCATGGTTTCAGCAACCAGGCATCTCAGCTCCACCCACGTCTCGCCTCTTTGCCCATTTTCAGTTATCTGGGAATGACGCGCTGCTACTTTAGGCTTCAAAAATACTCTTCAGAAACCTACGGGTGATGTCACGGACACTACGTCCATAGTTTTTTACACTCTGACCCTGACACTGACCGCGCCAGTCAAAGAATTTGTCAGTTGCGGTTGTTCTGTGTTCATAAGTTTCAGTCCATTCAATTTAAAAGACTTTGCTACTGAGTGACTCACTCATAAAGACGACGTTTGCCACCATATAATGGGACTATTTTTTTCCAGTGGAAGGAAGGCTTTTATTGATTTTTCTTGCATTGAGTTGCATTGATGCAAATTTTTTGCCTTTAATATTTGTATTGTGTGGTAACCGTTTTATAAAAGCAAAAAGGTACTCAAGGCTAGTGCGGTATCATGAATAAGTCACGGCTGAAGGGCTTTGTTAGGCATGGCGCGACGCGGCGACTTTCATGAAATAAAATCAATAAAAGCCTTTCTTCCACTGGACAAAATAGTCAGTGACCATCCCCAGCCTCTTGTACCTTATTGCTTACATATATGTGTGTTTATATATATATATATATATATATATATATATATATATATATATATATATATATATATATATATATATATATATATATATATATATATATATATATATTAAAATAAGGTTTTTATTTGCCAGTTTTTAAAATAAAAACATGCATTTTACTTCAAGGGTCTAATCCTAACATATTTTAAAAATATATATTTTTTGCATAATATATTTAGGTTTATTCACTCACATTAAATTAAGATTAGATTAATAAAACCAGTTCATTTAAATACCCTCACATTAATCACATTTTTACATGACAAAATATTTTTATGGTGCATAATAAATTATAATCAAATCAAATAATTTCAACTCATTTTTGGTCTTCTCTTTATTTTGGCAAACAGACAACTACCAATTCAGGCCTTAAAACAACAGCGATTCCCACTGAGACAACAGGCCATGTTTTGATTTAATGGCTAATGATATTAAAGATTCAAACTTGTATTTCACTAATGTTTCAGGGTCATGTGAAGCTCTCTTTCAAGCCCTGTGCCGAGGTGGAGTTCGCCCTCATGAAATCGGGTCAGCAGAATCCTGTCAGTGACTTTTACAAGCTAATCAGATCAAGAGCATCTTAAATTAAATATGCAAACTAAAAAAAAAGAGATTAATTTTTGCTGATGACTGTAAATGCAAATGATGAGTCAATTAAATGCAATGCACAGTTCAATTAATAAGTTGAGGAGCCCATCATTAACATGTTTGCCTACATTCATTATGCTTTCAGGTATATAATAATTTAATGAATGGTGCTAATTAAAATGTGCTACTTTAAGGGGAATTGGCGAGTTGGGGTAGACGGAAAGTGGGCTGGGCCCAAGGAGAGATCGCTCCCCGGAGATAACAAACAATCAGACATCTGTTGGCGATAAGATGGCACAAAAATAACATCCTGTGTAATGTTTATAATGTCTGTTCCTAACATCATGCCCCCAAACACCTGCTTCTGGAAGCAAAGCTCAAGGAAGACAAAAGACAGTCCAAAAAAATAAATCACAGACAAGAAGTAACTTTAATTTAATATTGTGAACTTTGAAAAGTTATTTTACAGCTTTCATCAAAAATGATAACAATCTATACAGTAGTTTTTGTCTTGAGTTTTCCTATCAATAGAACGGTTCAGTGTGTATCCAGTCAAAAAATGAAACAAACACAAGAATAGGAGGCAGAAAAAAAAAGGAGACCATCTTTTTGGTTCGAGTCTTGTGTCCTACAAATGCTTGTCGTGTTATAAGAAATCCATCTTAATCATTGCGATGGAGCTGCTGACAAAGTAACCAATGTGTAACAGTCACATATGGAAAGAAAACATCATGAACGCTCAATCATCAGTCATTTCTGATAAAAAGTCCTCACACAAACCCCAAATCAGCATATTAAAAGCCATTTTCTGTTGGATGGCAGAGTGCAGCACTTGAACCATTCATAAAAGAGCCCTGACCGATAATCGAGGGCCGATTCGGCTGACAGTAGATTTAGACAGCGTTACAGACTGGGAGTCAGCAGCACGTCAGCTCTGGGGGCAAGGCGTTGTGCTCTGATATGGAATCACTTTGCTCAGGGTGAGAAATACGTCAACGGTACCTTACAGAGTGCTGCAGCACGAACAACATACCACGACCCAGAACATGCAGGTTCACATGCACCTCCAGCTAAAGTGAACGTCCCCTCTGAGCAAACGGTGACACTGTAGAATATGGCTTTGAGCTTCTCCCCCTCTCGTGAATGCAGCAGACACAAACGAATGAAAAAAGGCAGACTTTTGCTTTAAATTAATGAGAAAGTGAAACCCATCCCACCAGCAACACGTAAAATATGAATCATATAATCTCTCTTTATATCCCTTCAAGTTCCATTTCATTACCCTTCATAATACAAACAACAGAAAAAGGACAAATAATTCATTTAACCCTCCTCGCTTTAGGTAAAACAGACCGATTTGTGCTTTTTTTTTTCCGGAAAGAAATCCCTTAAGGAACTCTGTGGCTACTGTTATTGGTGTTGGTGGTTGTGAAGTCTGTACAAGTGATTGTACGCTTATGGGTTTGCATTGTTAAGGCATCTATACTGCTGGTACTGATGAGCGTAAGAGAGAGAAAATGGAATAGACAGATTTATAAGCAGGCATAAATAATCAGATAAATAAAAGAGGAAAGAAAAGACGAAAAAGAAAATTCATCAAAAACGTCCTCCTAGGTTTGACATAAAATAAAACCATCACTCTCAGAGAAGAGCCCATGCATATTATTACAATAGTACAGGTTCTGTAAGCCTTTAAAAGAAAAGATATAGATTTATATATTCATCATTTATATATATATATATATATATTTATATCATTTTAAAAAAATCTACATAACTAAATGCTGTGAGATGCTACTTTTTGCCATACATTAAAAATTCCAAAAGGAAAACAATTGCTTTTTAACTTACAAATTATACAAAAATAGACAATGGCTTTTTTTATGAATAGAAAAAAAAAAAAAAAAAATTGGAAGCTTGACATGATACAAAATATGGACCTAAATGCAGACAAAAACATCAGCAATAAAGACAAAGCTGGTGATGAAAGCGAACAGATGGACAAATAATCACAAAAAAACCTTCCACAATCAAAGTAACTTTGGGGAGAAAAGAATATACAAAATCTGGATATACATACATTATTTATATGGATATTTTACAGAGACTCCCCTCTTTTTGTCCAGAATCCTTGATTTGTGTTTGCTGAAGTTTGAGAGATTTTGTGTAACTTATGAAATGAACCGATCATCAGTGTTATTATAAGCTGCCTTAAGCCATTCTGAGATAAATACAAATAAAACAAAGACTTTGGCAACAGAAAGTATATGTACAAAAATAGACTACCAAAGTAAGCCAATCAAACTGCTGTATGTTGGGTGTTTGACATATTTGGAAAGCATTCTTCATACAGTGCTGTCTAAACTTTGCTAATTCAAGTCATGTCCCCCAAAACAAGCCAAAGAAACACATAAAAAGGGAAAACGGGTTGTTTTAACAGTCGGCTCTGAAACAGTATTCCTCTTATACTTCATTTAACCTATATCCTTCATTAGCGAACACAGCAAACCAAACACATTAAAATTTATATAATCACAGTTTCATTTTTTCATAGACAAAGCAAAAAGAAAAAAAAATCATCACATTCTTTGAGCACATAAAATTCAAAGGTTTGTTTTATTAAATGGCATGGCAACTGAGGGCGTTTTCCTTCAGTCCATCTGTTTACTGCATATCTCTGCTCTATTTAGCAGCAAATATTTCCATGAACATAAATACTGATTTGTTGTGGAAATTCGGTCGCTTTTTGCCTTTGAGGACGGATCTGGACATTGAAAAATTGCAGCATGATAGCATTTAATAACTCTTAAATAACTTTCCTACATCATAACCATCCAAACCGGCTGCTACCCAGATGCTTGACTCTTCACAAAAAATTACAACAGGGACGCGAGTATGGCGCTACAATTTCATTTAGTAAGAAAACAAACAAGATTATGGCAAATCATTTGTTGGCTTCTCTCTGGGACAAAACCCCCCCCCAATAAAACCCTCCCTTCTTCTTTTCTGTGTTCAAGCAGTTGGCCTACATGTTCTCATTTGGATTTTGCACTAATGTGTCTGTTCATATAAAAACTGGTCAGTGTTAACAGAGATCTGTGCCGTTGTCCGTCACTGCTCTCAGGAACATTATGGATGCACCCGCTCCTAAAGTGTCATGTTCGTGTGATACAGTCTGTAAAAAAGGTATGTGATCATTGAATTCATCAAAAAATCCCATGGTTAAAATGAAAAAGAAATCCATCCCTCCTTTATGCATGGGGTGGGGGGAGTCCTTCGGTAGGGCAGTCCAGAAATAAGCTTAAAAACAAAAGCAAACAAACACTTTCTTCCCATAAAATGAGATTCCTTTGTCAAAAGGCCTGAGTTTTAAAAGTTCAGTTTTCACGTCTCCACCAGAAATTGCCTTCAGCTCAGACCGTAGATTCTCTGGTGAGAGCTGAAATCAAATGTGCCTCTTCAGCAGCCCAGGAGCCCCTACATGGGAGGAACAATCATCCCTGGGATCACTAGTCATGAGAAGAGAGAGAGAGAGAGAGCGAGAGGAGGGTAAGACATGGGATTGTTTGGTTTCATCTGTCATGCAACAATCCCCAAAGAAAAGCATCTGGAGAGCATGTCTTATTCAAACAATATGAACAAATAAGACTGTTTTCTTGTGTTACAGTCAACCTGGCACAAAGAGTGAAAGAAACAGAGGGTATGTGAAATACTGTACTGCTTTGTGCCGACTTCCCAATATACATCTGAAATTGTTCAGACGTAAATGTCTGTTATTTTTATATACAATTCTGAGTTTTCATTTTAATTTTAGTTTAATTTTTTGCAATTTTGGAAAACGTGCTTTTCATCAGTTTTATTTCTTTTTATTAAATTTTTCAGGTAATTTTAGTGCTTCAACTTATTAAACTTATTTCAGTTAGTTGCAGAAAAATGTCTAATATATGCCTGCTTTCTACAAAGTCAGAATGTCCAGCAACATGGGCGGATGTGTTGGCTTTAGGTCAAACTGACAAAAAGAGCACAGACAATTTGAACCAAACCATGTGACCCACAAACTCCAAACTTTCTCTTTCTCATGCCTCCTACAAGAGACAAAAGAGTATGTATCCTGTTGTGCACGTTGCCTGTTTAAGGGTTAAATACGTGGTTCAGTCATGAAACTGTAACCAAGTGCTGATTGTTCCATCTAATGACGTGGCATTAGCCAACCAGACCTACTTCCTGATCCACGTAACCATATATATTCATACCCTAGCTGCGCCATTATGAAAAATTCTGTTTAGCCGTCCTCCTCCCCAGCACCACCTGTAAAGACCTGCTGCAGGGGTTTTAATAATATTCTTGCAGCAGTATGTATGTCTTTTGTTACTTTAATTCTTATATTTCCTTAGCAGCAGCGTAGCATATCTCATCTGCCAAAATCAAGCATATCCATACCCCAAGCCAATAACTGCTGGTTAAATAATTCACTACGAGTTTTAGTTAACGATTATAACCCTGATACGGTTACTGAGATGTCGTGCAACAGTTTTCAAGTAAATCTATGCAAAGAAATGGAGGGGTTTTAAAGACAATGCACATGGATCACATCCAAACAACTGGTTAGAAATATGGCTTCAATCAGCTGAAGGCAGGACAGAGAGACTAAATGAATGCAAAAGTATACCCCATAATTCACTGTGCTTTCGATCACACTGAAGCTGTACATTAATCAGAAGGATGTACAATTCCCTGCGAGTGGATGAGGATAATCTTTATTCTGTATGATCCACCTAAGGTTGCAGGTCGTCCGTGTTTAATTGGAGTCATTGTCAGGATAAATAGTGACTTGCTTTACAGGCTGTATATCAGTCTCCCCATCAGGGAGCCATTATATGAACAATTCATCAATCCAATTAGTGATAACACTATAGGACGGCTTCGCAACGCATTAGCTAATGCTTCTCTCCCATGAGGACAAAGCTCCATGGGTTCGGAGGAGACGTTCAGGATATTCTTACAGTCGGAGAGACTTTTCATTTACATCAAGAGCGTAGAGGACAAACTCAGAGCGCTAAAAAGAGTATGCATGCGGGTTGTTAGTTATTTATACTCTTAAAAATGACTTTCATTGGTGTAATCCAATATAATCCAGTCATATATTAAATAATATATTTGACTTGAATAAAAACAGGTCATTTAAAGCTGCTTTTATTTGACTGTGTAGGGTTTCGCCTGTGTTCCGATGAGCGACTGAGTGTTTATTTCATGTGCCTATGGGGACCGACGCACATTTATGCGGACATCATTTTTACGAGACAAATTACAAACAAACAGCTATGCTAATAAAAAGTGCACGCATTGTATACATGGTCTGACCCAAATTAACGTGCTTGCCAACACTTAAACAAAAATAGCTCGAGTTTAGATAAATAATTTTTGTTCTCAAACACTAAACAATGTTCAGTCAAACATTAGTATCACTTCTATTCATTATTGGCCAAGAGGAAGGAAGTCCCATGAGCACTGAGCCTGGTTTCTCTCTCTATCGCGCTCCACATTCAGCAGGCCACATCACCACACCAGATTTTTCATGTAACATATTGGCTTCCTATTGATTTCCTCTCCCTGGTCCCTCATCTCTAATTCCTGGGTTATTTCCTGAGTGTCTCTGCCTCATTTGAAATGGAAAAAAAATGAGTGGTGACCGACAATCGGTCATCGGGTCAGAGTGCTGAGTGCATATCAACATACGGAGAGGAAGCACTCCACGCTCGCAGATAAGAGATGTCTGCTTCAAACGCTCAATTACTTTAATATTGTCTCACTGTGGATGTCTAGATATTTCAGCTCAACACCCGGGGCCAAATGCTACGCAGAGTAATTGTCATAAATCAGAGGAAGTTGATTGTGTCTTTGTTTCAGATAACAGTGAACATATGTCCTTATAGATGTCTCATGAGTGTTTTTATGTAGCAGGTTACAACTGATAACTAAAGATATGTATTTCACCTCAAAACAAAAGAAAAAGAAAGATAAAGTTAATTATTCATTAATTTCTTTAAATAAATATATTATTTTTAGGACCACTAAGATTATGTTTGCACTGCACATTTTCACCTTCTGTAATTGTATAAATATATATATATATATATATATATATATATATATATATATATATATATATATATATATATATATATATATATATATATATTTTTTTTTTTTTTTTTTTAACCAAATGCCCATTTTCTCCCCACTCATATTTTTGGCAAAATATCATCTGCACATTTCTTCTTGAGATTCACCTTTTGGATTTTTTATTTTTATATTAATGGACTTATGGTTAGTTAACTGACAAAACCCTTGTATTCTACACTCCACAGCCACAAGCAAACTCTGAGGAGGACTTTACACAGGAAACAGGAAGTCAGACAGGAAATGAAACACATATGGAATGCTCTTCGAGACACGCAGCAGGCCCCTGGTAACCGAGCAGAAGTGAGGAGAATGAGGGAGGATGAAGGGAGAGGATGCTCTGACAGTCATGCTGATGGATGGCTTAATGGATAGAAAGAGAGGATGATGAAGAAAGAGTGTGAGACAGGTGTAACATACTTCAGGAGAAGGCCAGTCCCTGCAGGGAGCTGGCGGTGGAGTACTTGCTAGAGTCCACAAAAGATTGATCTACTGGAAGGAGAATGAGGAAGCAGGGGGAAGGGGAAGGAAGATGAAGGAAACAGAGAGAGAGAGCGTTATTATTTTTAAGTACAACAAGAGGAATTGGGTCAGAGAAGCAAATGTAAAAACAGATTACCACAAGTTGGGACAAACTGACAGCTGTCAGTGTTAGAAGGTTATGGATCAGACACTCGAGCGCTGTTTCAAAACAAGTGAGCTGCATCACTGCCTACATAGGCAGCTGCCTTTTAACTGTAATGGAACCTCATAAGTGACTATTTGGAAAACTTTACATAGGCACAGATGCCTTGTGTCATATAAACAGTGCTCTGCACTGGAAATTTTGAAGGCAGCTCACTAGGTTTTGGAACAGCACATTTACATATAGTGGCAAAAGTTTGGGGTCAGTAAGATTTTAAACATATAAGAAATTATTATTTTTATTCAGCATGGAAACATTACATTGATCAAAAGCGATAATAAAGACTTAAACTGTTGCAAAAGATTTCAATTGCAAATAAATGCTGAACTTTCTATTCATCAACGGATCCTGAAAAATGTATCACAGTTTCCACAAAAAATATTAACCAGCACAACTGTTTTCAACATTGATAATAATAAGAAATGTTTCTTGAGCAGCAAATAATCACATTAGAATGATTTCTGAGGGATCATGTGACACTGAAGACTGGAGTAATGATGCTGAAAACAGGATAAATTACATTTTACAATATATTATAATAGAAAACTATTTATTTTAAAAATAACTATTTAAAACTATTAATACTTCACAATTTTAAGTTTTTTTTAAATCAAATATATGGAGCCTTGGTGAGCATAAGACATTTGTTTGTTTTAAAAACAATAAAACATCTTACTGACCCCAGATTTTATACACAAAACCTAATTATGCACCCGTTTCTTCATCACATTTGTCTTTAACAGGTTTAAACCTAGCTTTGTGTTTGCCCTTTCTTGGATAGGTCAAGCTTTATATTCTGCTGCTCCACTCACCTTGAAGGCCGTTTCCGTTGGCACTGGTACAGGTGGGGGGCGGCGAGGTCTGGGGCCGCACAACGGGAGCAAAAGCGCTCTTCTGTTTGACTGCAGACACCATGTTGGCCGGAGAGAAAGAGAAGATGCCTGAGGAACTGCTGCAGTTGGAGGGAAGACTGGTGGAGGAGGCCATGGTGGGACTGGAAGGAACAACTGAGGGACAGGAATGATCGAGAGAGGGAAAGGGCTTAGGATAGGTCAGAGCATACCTCATACTTCTACGATAGGGACTGAACACAGGCCCATGAGATATTCGTGTAGTATAGGCCAATATTATTATAATGGCCATTGATCTAGAAAATCAAATATGTGAACATTTTTATTATTTATTTTATAGTGTTCTTTGACTGCACAAACTCCACAGATCAACATCTGCTCCTCTCAGAACAACATTAGCGCTGGTCCCTCCCCTGGCCCATCTCTACCGCCTCTCCTTTTGTCTATTAATACCCTAAGAGCATTTTCCCCCTCAACGATTTTACAATTACTCCTGTCGTATTTCAGCTGCTCTCTTATATCCTGCTCTACCTTTATTGTTGTTATTATTCTACACTTAAATTTTATGGCACTTTTCCAAGTAAATTCTCCTGATAGTGTCATAATCCATTTATGAAGGCCTAACTAATCAATTAATGAAAATTGGAGCCCACAAAGCCTGCTCTCTCGCATTGATTGAAAGTGTCAGCGTGGAGTCAGTGAGCCTGTTAAAATACTTGTTAACATCTCGGAATCAAAGTACCGAAGTTGAATTGCTTCTCCTGCAATTAGTTTATTGATTTAATTAAGACGCTTTAATTTAGAAGCTGTGCGAGAAGATTGGTGTTATACGAATGGCTAAGCATTATAGACAGCGTCTGATCATGACTGAAGAAAAGAGTGGCTGGGATTATATTTCTGCTCTTAAAGAGACACACACAATAATAGCTTTAACTGTTGATCTAACTTGTGTATAGGCAAGGGGCACTAAATCTTTTTGAAGGGCTCCTGTGGCAGGACTGGCTCACTTGGTGGTCTGAGTGAAATATGGTACAGAAGTAAGATGTGTTAATGTTACTACAGTTTATGTTTAGCATGCAAGGACCCGTCTGGATATGATATATACACTACCATTCTAATGTTTTTGAAAGTGTCTTATGCTCACCAAAGCTGCATTTATTTGATCAAAAATACCGTAATACGTGAAATATAACAATTTAAAATAACAGTTTTCTATGTGAAGATTATTTAAATTGTAATTTATTCCTGTGATGGCAAAGCTATATTTTCAGCAGCCATTATTCCAGTCTTCAGTGTCACATGATCCTTCAGAAATCATTTTAATATCCTGATTAGGTGCTCAAGAAACAACAATTATTAAAAATGTTGAAAACAGCTTAATATTTTTTTGTGAAAACCGTGATACATTTTTTTCAGGATTCTTAACAAGGATTTGTAACAAGTCATTATTGTCACTTGAACAATTTAATGTGTCATTGCTGAGTAAATAATTATATATTTACACACATCACTTATGTGAATGCTCAAATTTATGTGCAAAGTAGTCAAAAGGGTCAAAAGGGTGAGAGAGGGTCAGTACTCACTGGCATAAGGAGAGTTGGCAGCAGAGCCGTTGAGGAAGCTGGGCGATCCTCCCAGCGTGGTCATGCCTGTGTTTCCGTATCCATTCATACTGGTAGAGACGGTACTGTAGCTACTCTGCTGGGGTGTCGTGCTGGGTACGTAACCATGAGGGGATACACTGCTCGTGTTTCGACTGAAACCTGAAACACACGCATCCAGGAATGAGAGGAGCCATATATGACATAGAAAATTCAAAGATAGAATAAACAAAGAAACAAACAGAATCAGCTCTTGGTGACCATTGTCTTTCATCTTATGGAAAAGAACACTGTGAGCATTCTGCTAAACATGCTTTTTGTTACACAGTAGGAAGAAAGTCATAGGTTTGGAATGACATGAGGGTGAATAAATGATGACAAATTTTATTTTCGGGAATGAACTATTCCTTAAAAAAAGATCTGTGTGTCAGTAGCATACAGAGGCGGAGAGGACAGAAGGAGGATATGGACTATAAATATACATCAGGACATTAAACGCTGACATGGGTGAAAGCAGCAGGAAGTTCTCGCTCCAGGAGTCCCTGCTGTCTGGTACAAAGGCAGTGCTCATCTCTGCTCTGCTTACTATTCATTCTCCCTTTCATCAGACGACTGATACATTACTGCTGACTTAACACAAATCATTCACTGTCACAGAGGCCAAGGAATGCTGAGGTAAAGGAGCCTGGAGGTTCAGGGTGCACTGCTGAACGGTTGTATCTGTCTGCATGCTGTCTATCTCGCTAGTTTTCACCCACTTCCCTAAGGTTTGAAGGACACTGCAGACTACAGACTATCGTGGCACACTTTACTGGGACTGTACAGAATCACTCTTACATAGAAAGGAGGGGTGTATGCGGTAGAAAAAATTTTAAATTACTTAAATACACTGCAGAAATATTTCAGCACATTTAGCGCCTGGTTAAACTGGTTTGCGGGTGTTTAGTGAATAAAACTAGGGGTGTAATGGTTCTCTGTAAGAAATCGAATGGTTTGTAACGCACTTGCACCGCGGTTCATCTTAAATCTGATGATGCATCTATAATATGGTTCCTTGAAATTAACGCATAAAACAGACAGACGGAGTTCAGCTAATGTACGTTTCTGTCGATGGATACGCCTTCTGACTTGCCAATATAGTACAGCAGCGATGATAAAAAAAAATATGGACAAAACAGTCACTCTTTGTTCAATGCGAGTGCCATATGTTCGAATATGTCAAGTCATTTACTCCGTCATCACTCGGGTGTTGATAGCGCGCAAGCGCAGGTGAGACCTGAACAGCACAGGTTGCTATCTGTGTTTAAACTAAACTCATTTAAGCCTTGCCATAAATGTTCAAATGCAAGAAGACACGAAAGAGAACGTGCGCGCTGTGAGAAGATCTGTTCATCCAAAGTGTGCACACGGAAAGCCGCGTCTCAGACAGTAATATTGAGTTCTCTTACAAGTCTTGCACTTTAATGGACAAATTCACACAAAAATGTCAACATGCCTGTTTTGGCAAGTATCCTAACAAACATAGTAGGTTATGCCTTAAGTGAACATAAACAGTAGAGAGAGACAACGGATGTGTTACAGCATCAGTATTTTGGATCCATGCATTATGTCTTAAAGTGACAGCAGCCTAACATTCCTGTGGTCTGTGTTTTCAAACAACAAAAGACAAAAAAAATCACTCGCTGATCTTGACTATGATTAATCATTATTTAATTTATACAGTGAAGATTATATGCAATGTTATTTTACATTTGATTACTTTAATTCAATTTATGTACTTGAAAACTACTATTAGATACCTAAATAACCTGAAAAGCAGTTTATTTTATTTGTATCTATGCTCTATTGCATTTAGTTGTGCTGTTGCTTGTAGTTGTTATTATTTATTCTTATTTTCTTTATTTTTATTTGACAGGAGTCCTTTTTTTCCCTGAACATAGCACATATCGGACCGTACTGAAACCGTGACCATAAAATCGTGATAAAAACCGAACTGCAAGTAATTTGAACCGTTACACCTCCAAATAAAATACAGGCATTTGTGCTAAAATACCACATGCAAAAGTGAATTCACTGCTCAATCTTTATAGATATCTCTCTTTGCATGCACACACATATATTCAATCACAGTAGCCTAGGATTAATCTCTGTCTATTTTTGTGAATGTCCAAAATATCTTGAGGTTTTAAGATTAATGTCATCTCCGCTCACCCTGATTGGCTGCTTGTGTGGAGTCGGACACATTGACAGCGAGCTGGCTGTGAAAGGAGTTGACACCCATCATGCCAGTGTGGACTGAGGTGTTAGCCAGACCTGGCAGCTGGTTGTGACCACGTGGGACGTTATAAAGCGCCTCTGCGATATCTGCTGCTCTTTTCAGAATTATCTCCTGTCAGGATCAACAAAGAAATGAACCAATGCCACGATTAGAAGGATATTAGTTAGCCGACAACTGTCTGAAAAAACCTCACTCTACTTAATAATCATAAATAAACTAAATAATCATACACATTATAAATAACGGTTTGATTAAATAAAAAATACTATGTAAAACATTTATCACAATAAAATGCATTAAAAATTATATATAATAAACCAATTAATACATCAAAATAAAATTATAAATAGCAAAAAGAATACTTTTTTAAAATAAAATATTATGAAACAATTTAAAAACCCAAAATATATACATTTTACCACTGCACCTTATTATTTAGTATTTTAAAAGATTTCTATAAAACAATTACACCTATGCACAGGCAACCTATGTGTTGCCACCATATGAATCAGCGAATAAGAGGGTCAATATATTGTTAATACTAAAGAAATAATTAAAAGAGGTTTGTTTATCTGCCAGCCAGTCTAGATAGAGAGCAAAACACAGAAGTTTAGGGTGGAGGGGAGTGGGGCTGCACATTTTGGTCTCATAATTCACCCTCGTAAAGATGACAGGACTGTGTGGAGGTTGGGGGGATAGGGGTTCCTCAGAGAGAGCTCTTTGAGTGGGTTGATGACTGGAGTCATGCTCCATCCACTGCCCAGCCTAAATAATTCAGCATCACTGCACTCATGCTCAGCTCAGCAATCGATGAGCATATGCCCTCACTCGCAGTTCATAACTGATCTAACATTGAAGATGCCCTTGTGGTCCTTCAAACCAATGAGAGAGAGCTCTGCAGGAATTACACTGGGGGATTTATGTTGAGGAAATATGTTAGGAAATATTAGAGAACGAGGCCTTAAAGCTCTGAACTGGGAACAAATGCTTATCTGTAATGCTCAATTAAACCATTTACATGTGGTAATATTTACACTGATCCTATATCACAATCTTATTCTTATTAATACAATTTGCACTCTCTTGTGTGCTTGCACTCTTGTCTAAAAGAATGCACAGCATTTTAACTATTTTTCCTTATATGTATGAAATGTACACATTTTTACGTATTTTTACGCAAGTTTTACGTCAGTTCTAAAATGTTAAAGTAAATTTAGCACACATTTTAGTCCCAAATCATTTATGAATCATGATTTCTGAATGACGCCCTGTGCATCTAGTGTTTATATGGTTCTCGATCTTGCCGTGTTTACTTCTCTTACCTGATTATTGTGTGGCATCCCATACAGAGCTTCCACCAGGTCTGCTGCCCTCTTCAGAATCACCTCCTATAAGACAGAATGTATATAAGGTGGCACTTTAGCTTTCTATTTTCATGATGTCAAATGCACAAAACATGATATAGATCACAAGATTTCAAGACATATTTTACAAAATTTTGCATTTTAAGGATGTTTTACAAAGGAAATAATATATATATATATATATATATATATATATATATATATATATATATATATATATATATATATATATATATATATTTTAATTTTGTGATTTAATTAACCAAAACATTAAATTCTTCTAGTCTATTTGGTTACTCGACCGACACAAAGAGACTTACAGTACAATTACTACAGGATCAGTCCCTTTAGAACAATATCAGGTTAAATGCTTTGCTAAAGGGCATAATGCTAACAGGGGAACTTCAGTTCATAGATCGCCCCTGACAGGGTTTGAACATGTGACCTTTGGATTGCTAGCCAATAGTCCTGACCACAACTCCCCTACACTACCATTTGCAGAGCGAATATGTCTTAGGAAACACCCTTGTACTACCAACAGCACTTCCTACCAACAGTACTGCCACCGATTCCATGTATAATACATGAACACAAACACATTTAAAGCAAATACATGCATGTTAGTACATGCAAACGACTGCTCCGCAGGAGGCAGGTGCTACAGTAATGTTATTTTCCTTCCAGGTAATCGACTTTCACTTCCATAACCAAAAACCTATTTATTACCAACCTTTTCACACATTAAACATTTATTTACAGTGTTCTTTACACTGTGTATTCATTTCCTTTCTTCCAAGCCCTCTTCTTCTCTCCGTTTTTTTTTTTAAACCCTGAAGCTCCAGTGGAACCCTTTTTAAAAGTTAATGTGCTGGTGCTGAGGAAATAAGCTCGCAGTGCGACAACCAGAAAATTGTTCTCACCCTCGGCGTGTAACCCTCGCTGCGAACAAGCCCCCGAGCATGTGTGCCTGCCTGCCAGCCGACATATTGCCTTTCAATCAGCCCTCTCCACCTCCCCCCGGCGGCCCCAGACGCAACACACAGACACGAACATGACGAGGGGGTCAGCAAAGCAATAAAGATTTTTAGTGCGCTGTCCAAGGTGCTAAATTCACTCAATAATGGGAGCTCTGGCACTGCGTTAACCCCTCGTTAGGGGTGCTTCGCGGGGGAAGCGCCCGTCTCTGTTCGCCCAGGCTCGGGTTGGGTGATTGAGAGAAGCACGGGAGCCTGGGGAGGCCTAAAGTGATGCTTTAGTATGGATGTGTGACTCCAATGGGCTCTTCTCCTTTACCCTCTTCTTTGCGGGATGGAGGAAGAACATAAGGGATGGATAGCATTAGTCCATGGCTCGGTCCCCTGCTGCACCGGTACTGTGTCATTTATCCAGTACACCTCTACACACACCTCTCACACACTCTCCTCTACTTCTCTCCTTTTCGCACTCGCTCTCCTTTGTTAGAAGGTCTTGTCCCTACCTATCGATCTCCCGTCATTACGATATTGGGGGGTGGGGGAGGGATCTGTTGAGAGGGCAAATCCAATAAGGAAGGGGCCAAAAGTTTGTCCAGATAAACAAATAAATGCTATTAGCACGGGCTGTGTGTGGTGGCCCTGTGTCTGGAAGCAGAGCCCATTTCCTGGGCGAGTAGCAGGGCTTCCAGTAAGGGCCAAGCAGGGAGCCAGGAGCGGTAAACAGGAAAGAAACCTGATCTTGGATCTGTGCGTCTGTATAGCTGTCTATCAGTCAGAGCCATCATAACCCAGGCTCTATCCTCCCCCTTCTCCACTCCTTCAGTACAGCCATGAGCTATGAGGACCCGATCTCAGTTTCGACCCATTTGGAGTGTCTTTAGCACCCTGACAGGTGTTTTCCAGCTTTGTTTTCCATCAACGTGAAAGCTGAGACGTATATATACACTCAGTAATACATAAGGACGTATAAATGTGAATGTGTGCAACCAAACAACCCCAGGCATAGTGTTTCGAAGAATATAATATCAAATAGCCACAGCGCAGCACCGTAAGGGCCAGCATCCACATTAATGTGCGCCGGACATTGAATCTGTTCCTGTGTGTAAATTATGGTGGCTGGTAATATGATATACATTCATTAGGAAGGGGACTGCTGAAAAAAAATGAAATAAGGCCCGGGTCACATCTGGAATGTTAAGGCAATGGCGTCTGCACATTTACAAGGAAGCCAGGCCTGTAAAAACATGACAAATTTATTCCTGTGCTTGTTCATTTGCAATTTTATCATCTCCTAATGTTCTATTAGAGCAGTAATACCAGTGGGGTCACCATCGTCGCTCATGCGGAACGGAGCAGCGTGATGATGTCATACTTCCTGCTCTGCTCCCCTGGCCTCATGGACTGCTGGTCTTGTGGAGGTTCTGATTTTATTATCTTAACTGAGGTCCCTTACTACTGAGGTAGTGCTGTGCAGTCACAAACTCATTTATATATATATATTAATATTTAAATAAATACAGCCTTTAGTTCACAGTATCACAGAATTGTTTTTAATGCTGTCATCTGACTAAAAACTTTAATCAAATGAATGACATCATATGCAAATTGCTAATTAATCAAAATGAATTGCATTTAATTGCATAGCAATGCTTTCTGGTAAATCAAAGAGAGCATTGCATTATAGTAGCAGATTAATTTTTAGGCGTCAAAATACTGCTTAATTCATTTCCATATCATCTCAAGACTTCAGATTTCCCTGAATTACTCCTAAAGTAGGAAAATTAATTCATCACATCACAAGCCAAAATAAACATTAAAATGACAGCCTTATTGTAAACATTCAAAAACAAATGACTAGAATATAAGAATAGCACATAGTATACTGCTATTATATAGGGTGCACCAAATGAAAACCCAATCCAAGTGGGGTGTACATATAATCTGTACAAACTAACCACACAAACTCATGTGCCTCTATCTGTTTGCAATAACTGTAAATGCTTGGCTCAAACAGTGACCACACCGGTGTGTAATGTCATGCTGTTTATACCCGCCAAGGCTGCAATCCATTTTGATGAATGAAGGCTATCATATAGTGAGCCTTTCCTTATCCTGACAATAATCTAATCTTCCGTTTCAAACACACCATTTGTCGCTGATGTAAGAGATGAGATACTCCAACCATGAGTCAATACAACTGCACCGGTTTCCAGAACAATGTGTTAGGTTTTAATCTGATAGAAAAGTGACTTTACCGTAATAATCATAAATGTATGACAGCCTTATGACAGAGTTGGTTACGGGCAGCATAAGAGAACAGTGGTTCATTAAAAAAAAAAAAAAAAAAAAAAAAAAAAAAAAAAAAACAAGGGGGTTTATGCATGACAGTTAAAATGGATTTAATTGCGGGTTCAGCCAGTTTTTACGGTACATATGGTGTCACACATGTGTTAATCACCTTTGCGTGAGGTAAACTGTGATTTATGCAAGAGTGCATTGAATGAAAGTAGCCATCACATTGCGTAGACACGGTGAATCACATGTGAAGTAGAGCAGAATGTCCATTCCATGTGTATGAGCACAGCTGATGCTCAGTTCTTTGACTTTCGCAGATTTGAGTTTGCCTGCTCTGTCAAATGTATTGCTTAACATGGTGGCTTAACCACCCATGCTTATCTAAAGCAAAATCAAATATCTTTAGTCTTTCTTTCCCAATCTCTCCCTCCTCCTCCATGTCTTTCCACTATCAATATCTGCCCATCATAAATATCAGTCACTGTGCTCTTTAACTAATGTGACTTCATTGCATAATTCATATTCTCTCCGGCCCTCAAAGGTTATTCTCTGAAAGTCAATAATAACCTGTCTGTCCACATCTGCACAGTACGACAGCGGAGTGCAGCCACCAAAAATTTGCAAAGACCGAAGGTCTAGATCACATACTTCTCAGTGACAATTTACTGTATGACAAATACTATTTAATTTTTAAAAGTTTGTGAGATCAGTGATCTCCAACTTTTCTCGCGCTGGGTTGGGAAACACTGGTCTAGGTAAACTTGTGCAGATTAAGTTTAATTACATCCATATTCAGATGTATTATAGTGGTTTTATGGATTTGCCACTAATGTATAAAGAACACACTGCAATGTTGTCCAGAAACAAGAGAGTTTTCCTGGAAGCACAGATTGAATTCTGGACCCTGTAGAGGTAGCCAAGGGGGATCAGGTGGGTGTGAAGTGACAGGGAAAATGTGGGAAACAACGCTGACAGAAGAGATGGAGAGAGACCAAAAAAGGCAGCAGCCTGGATGTGCTGAATATGGGCCAGGTGCATTGTGGGATGCAGTTTCATCTTCAAATGATACCTTACAAACACTATAAATATATCCATCTACTATATATATATCCTATATATAAAAAACAATATATATAAAAAACCCTATATATAAAAAATAATAATATAACAAACTTATATAACAATATATATATATATATATATATATATATATATATATATATATATATATATATATATATATATATATATATATAAACTTACTTTAATTATATTCTTGCATGTATATACACTACATGTACAACTATAAATATATTTTAATTAATCATGAAAGTATGCACATACATGAATATGGTACTATGATATTATTGGCCAGTCTTATGTAAAATGCAACACTTAGTTTTATACAATATTTAGGCTAACAGGAGGCTCTTGCTTGACCTCTGGAGACACACACCCTTGGTTTGAAATCAAATATCCTCACTATCACCAGTACCACACATACAAAAATCCTGTTATTATAAGAGACTTTAGATGCGAATTTCCCCCCCAAAATATAAAAAAAACAAAAAAAACCAAAAAAACATCTTGTTGAACCAATGCTGCGTAATAAATTTGCTGGGCTGGATAACATAGTAGCATGCTTGTTCAAGGACTAGGAGAAACAAGTTAACCTGCCGTGTTCCACACTTGGCCCTCACCTGTGATTGAGTCCAGCAGTTTAGAGAAGTGCCGTCAACAAACTGTTATTGCCTCAATAAAGGGCAAAATCAATAGTGCTGAAATGAGTGGCTGGGCGCAGTAGCCGACGCTGTTAATATCTCGCTGAGAGTGTTCGAACGAGAGGAGGAGGAGGAACAGAAAAGGGAGGGGAAGACAGAGAGAGAGAGAGAGAGAGAGAGAATGCGTACAAGCTCAAGTACTTTAGGAAATCAGGGTAAAATCTATCTGCTAACACCAACCTTGTCTTGACAACCAACTGGACATGTATAGGCACACCAAGAAATTATTTCTCATTTACCCTTTCCATGTTCACTATCTCTATGCCCTCTTTCCTCATGCTGCTTTGGCTACCTCTTCCCCCTTGTGGTGACTCAATTATTGTTGGGTGAGCAGTAATAAAGTGAGGGCTGTGGTGCCTTCGATCGGCTGACCTGTGAGAAGGCAGCACCGGACAGCTGACTTCACCATGATGGATCACCCAACTCTCTCTCTCTCTCTCTCCCTTCCTGCCTCTGTTCCTTTTGTTCTCTGTCTCTTGCTCTCTTTCTCTGCCAACATGTCAAGGCCCAGGACTAAAGCTGTAAATGTTAGTGTGTTGCTGAATGGTTTGGGCTATTGTTTTCCACGTGATCTGCATTCTCTGAAGACAAACATTAACTAATTAGGCATTCAATAAGCAAATTTCCATTCATCAATAATTTTCTTCATAGAGAAACATGTCAGGAAAGATCTACCATGAGCTCTGAGGATGTTAAGTGATAGCATGTGCTTCTGTAGAAGCCAAAAGATCAGTGTCCCTTGAATCAAAAGATCAACACAATGTAAACAACACTGAAAGAGTTCACCAGTTACATCCCAGTCCCAAGAAGCACCTTTTAGTACCTTTTTAATTGTCTTTTTTTTCTTCATGGGATATTTCATTCCCTCTTTTTTCTGATAAAAAAAAAAAATCTTTGAAGTTTGTAATGTGAATCATGTAGGAGTTGGATACTTTGGTTCATGATTTACAAATTATTAAGGATTTATAAAAAATCCCAATGAACAAAAACAATACAATTTAACGTTTTTGTAAAAATAGCTAAACATTTTTGAAATAAGACATCTTCAGAAGCAAAATTACAAGATATAAAGGTTTGTTTTTAGAGAAATCGAACAAAATTTTGTGAGGCTTATGCTCCAAATGACTAGCCTGACAAGCCAGACCCACATCAAGATGTTGGGTCTGGGAACACACCGTTGGCAGGGCTCAATCCGAGGGGCGGGATAAACGGTTGTCTTTCAAATTCCCTCTGCACGCAATAGGATAGCGCTACAACCAAACAGAGCAATGAAGAAGGTGAAGCGGAGCTAGTTGATAGATTAAACTTTTACTGTATCCGGTCGGCAAAACTTCGAACACATCTTCCTTTTTTGCCGTTCTATGATCTTTTCTCAAAGAAAAGCTTAATTCCAAGTCTTCCAGAGTCTCGGCCAAAGCCGATTCGAAAGACCGCTGTTTGTCAGCTTCTTTCAAGTAGCACACGGAACCGTCACAACTCTGCCGTCATTATGTTAAGCCCGCCCACCGACTCTATACACAATGTGATTGGCCTGACTAGAGTTTGGTTTTTCAAGCTCGTAAGCCAACAGAGAGTTGCTAGACGCCCTGGCTGCAAATTATATTTGCTGCCGCTAGGGTGCGTCTAGATTTCTAGGCTACCAAATGACATAAAACTTTAAAATGAAAAATAAACGCAAATGGGAAGTGTCAGGGAAACTGTCCGGGTGGGTAGACGCCAGTACCTGACGAGTGAACTGCTAATGTTTTATGTAACGGGTGGAATAATATTTACGTTGTCATTTGCGGTGTGGGTGCTACTTGGGAAACAATAGGCATGGGAGGACTATGGGTCTAATAGCCAAGACTATTTCGACTCAATTCGGTACCCACTGACAAACAGCTACTTTCAAACAGTCCCGTGCTTATTTGTGTTCATGCTCTCTAGTCTAAAGACCGTCAAAGCTTTCTAATTACAACACGTTTTGCAGCGTTGAGCACAGCGTTTGCGTGCTGCAACTGAAGTGATTGACAGCTTCAGTCATTAAATTGCTCGCTTTCTGTATATAATCTACTTGCAATTTGATGTTGCTAAGAGGACCAATGGCCATGTATACCAAACAGGACCAGTGCAGGACTATGACGGGACCTGTGTAGTTGGTTCCGAAGAAGACGCATGACGCAGAATGAACGAGATAAAAAAGACTTTAATAAACAGAGAGAGCTAGAACCACAACACATTTACCATTAATGACACCAAACAGAGAACAGGGGGCTTATAAACACAGGGATGATGATCAACGAAACAAGGAACAGGTGTGTATTTAATCAGAAACCATAGCAACAAACAATAAAACGTGAAATCAAGCAAACAGTGACAGAAAAAACAAATCTGAACAGAACCATGACAGTAAGTTATACTGTATTCATTATTTTTTCCTTTGAATGATGGCTATTTTTCTTACCTCGTTGGAAAATATTTTTTTCTTGTTTTAAGCACAAACCACCTCCATGAATTTTGTTCAATTTCTCTAAAAACAAGTCATATTGCTTTAATAAGTGGAGAAAAAAATGGTACATGGGCAGCTGAAAAAGTGAGCACATCCTTCGGTATCTTAATATAACAAATATCTAACTGCTTCCTGTGGGATTTCCCCTATACCTGACCCTGAAGCTATCTTGCAGAGTAGTTTTGCCTACCTGTTTTATTCAGCACCTCTAATAGAGTGAGGCTGCTCACTTGTGGGCCGTTCCACCCTATTCATTAAAAGGTAAGGAAACAGTTAAAAATATGGGCGACCGTTAAGCAGGCTCTCTGGGGAGTGCAGCCATGAGTGTATTCTGGTTTGCCTCCCTTAAGCTGAAAACAGTGGGAAAGATGTGACAAGCAACCCCGGCCATGACCCACCTAATGCATTCAGCTTCATCATCAGCCCAGGAAAATGAGCCCAAATCAAGCCAAGGTTAAGACCACAGAGAGCATATGTGAGCAACATGTTGCCCCAGTTTCAATGAAAATTACCAGACAGTTCCAATATGACAGACAGAGAAAAATAATCATAGCGGGGCACATTTTACATTTCCTCTTTCTGGAGAGAATCTAATTTCTAATCTGAATCTAATCTGATGATGAACCTTAATAATATATTATATATATATATATATATATATATATATATATATATATATATATATATATATATATATATATATATATATATATATATATATATGTCATTATAAAGGGTTTTTTTCTATCTTCATCAGTGACATCAATGAGCCAGTAATGTAATAGTCCCCATCAGCATTAGGAGGGACGAGTAGCAACACATGTCTGCTGGTAATTTTTACAGGGCCCTTTAGCGGGTCAGCACAGTGCTCCAGTACACGATGGAGGGCGAGTGTGTGTGTGAGTGAGCGTGTGTGCGGTAACACAGGGTTCAGACTGAGGGACTGCACAGGAAGGTATTCAGACAATGTCCATGTGGTTCATTAGGGACTGAGATCAAACGCCATTGCCCTCTTTAGCCCCACTGACAGGAGACAGAAGATCTGTCCTCTCCTCACCAGCTGGGGAATGGACACTAACACAAGGGATGAGTGAGGGAGTGAGGGAAGAGAATGAAAGAAGAAATTGAGAGATAGAGGAAGGAGGAGGAATACTATATGAGAAAGCCTGAGCGTGCAAAATCCAGAAGTTGGATAAAGCCTACATCAATTAGCTGCAAAGAAAATGGAAAATGTCCTTTAGATCAAAAAGTAGTTTGCACACAAATATAAATTATTTTTAAATAAAATATTTTATATATATATATATATATATATATATATATATATATATATATATATATATATATATATATATATATATATATATATATATATATAAATAAAATTTAGTATTGTGTCAAATATAAATTGTGCCTACAAATTATAAGATTTTTAAATGATTTTCCCCAAAACTGATAGTGAATGCAAAGCTTTCATAGTTTTGATGATTATTATTATTATAAAGTGTGGATAACAATAATAATAATAATTATTATTCTTAATGAGTATTCACACTTTTCATTGGTAGTGTATAATTTAAAACCTTGCCTGATTAGTTGATAATGGCAGGTCAGCACCCAAGACATCCAATGAATTTGTGGTATAAACTGTGACCCATTTATTCCCAGAGTGCCAGCAAAATGTTAACTCTGACATCACAAAAAGAATAGCTATGAAATCACTTCCTGTCAAACACTCAACTAAATCACTAGACAAAGTGCGACAAAGAATACAAAATTAAATAAATAATTTTGTGGTGCAGGTCACATGAGATTAGCAGAACTGTAACTACTTGGCCACCAACTATACATTTGCCTGATTCCTCTAGATTGGCTTTGGTTTGATGCCGCATTCGTTGACCCCATGGTCTAATTTGATGCGTTTAAGGTGTAATGGATTGGGAGGTGGCTCATGGGACATGAATACTGATGGCCTAGCTTTGATACCGAGGGCTACTAACAGCACAAGGTCAGTTCTGAGCGTGAGCATGCCCAGCCAGCAGCCAGCTATAATTACTCCTTTTTTTTCACTTTTTTTTTACACTATTAAGTGGTGCTGCTGGAGCGGGGCTCTGGGGTATAGGACACGCACAACAAGATAAAGTAATGTTTATTTATCCCTCCCAAAGGATCCATTTACTTGGCCTGCCTCTCCTTAAGAACCATGCATGGAGAGAGAAATAAACACTCAACTGGGTCCACAACTGGGCTCCTTTCACAGAGAATACCGAACACAACTGCGTGAGATTGAATATACAGTATATAATCTCTGAACTGAAGGAGTCTGTAATGAATGGTTCAAATAACAAGACCATGTTTCAGCTAAGGCTACCGTGGTAAATGGAAATCAGGACCAGTGTGTTTATGTTAGTAATTGCTCTGTGGAAAATAGAAGCGAACTAGTGAAATTAAAATCAACAATTAAAGTCAACATTTAAACCCAATTTACTTCTATAATGTGACATATTTATGAGTGAAACAATATACAATGAGAAAATCTGGATGGGACTTATTCTTTGGGAATTGATTGGACTGTGAAGCCTGACTGAATGCAAGTTTGCTAAAAGTTTGCCTAAATAGTTATTTGGCTATTGATTATCATTATCCAGTAGTCTGTGTGGCCTAATTGATGTCAAAAGAACAAAAGAAAACAAAAGTTGTTTCAAAGGATGATCTTTGGAATAACGCACCAATGAATAAGACCAGAAATGTGTATTGAGAAAGTAAATAGGGACTTCATGTTGACTTTAAAGCAAAGAAGGCACACCAGTTATGTCATGTAAGAGAACAGACCTTTGGTAGGCGCTCAGGGTCGCCTGGGTGTCTAGGGATCACCTTCTGTAGCCGCTGGAAACCGTAGTCAATAGTGGGTTCATTCAGTGCTGCAGGAAAAGAGAAAATGTACCACAGTGAAATTCAACACCTATCTGCAATTACCATAACAAAGAAATGTATATAAAACATAAGTGTCATTTCCTTCAGACCTCAATACAGTTCCAAAAAACACAAAGTAGAAAGCAATAAAATGATAACTAAAGTATCAAGTATTATGTTTCCTAACTAGCTGCCAAAATATCTGTATCAGTTCCCACTATGCTTTAGCCGTTTGCAACCACAAGGCACCACTTTATGAATAAAACAACACTTGAGCAGTTTGTGTGAATGGATTCTATTTTCGCAGCCGGCGCAAAGGTGCAACCATCATGGACAGCTTCACAAACTGAGATTTGTACAGTTTAACGGCAATGCAACTCTTCTTGTGCTAAACTTTGAATATCTCGCTGTAACTTAAAAAAATAAAAAAGAGATCAATTGAAATTATTATTTGTTACAAAAGCTGTTGACTGAACCTAACTTGTATTGAACTCTTCATATTCCTTCACATATACAGTATATACAGCGGGATCAGCAAAAAGTTATTTATACCAACGACCAAACTTATGATGACCAGAAGCAGCCAGATCATTTCATCTATAGGCAAGATTATGATCAACTACAAGGCTCCTTTTTAAATGTCCTTAGACAAACTCCAATAACAAATAATGCTCTATTCAACTCCCTCTTTTGCTTTGTTTACATAAGCACCACTAATCTGCAAAACAAATCTATAGACCACCATTATGAGCAAATAATTCAATTAAAGTTTTCATTTCTGTGTAGCGGCACCTCCCACTCCGCAGAGGCCCACAGACAGCTTCACGAATGCTCGCTGAGGACAGAGCAATAAGATAATATTGAAAAAGGAACCCGATCTGCGTGATAGGCCCAAACATCCTGCACGGGTGGACCACATGGTGCTAGGCCCGATGTTTTTCTAACCTCCCTGGATTGAGTGGGACTTTCACACTGAGACAATGGGTCTTTCTCCAGCACTGGCCCACTGAGCTTGTTTGTGTGTTTATCTGTTGTGGTGCTAAACTCCAGCCCTCAGGGGCACATTCACACAGAGCCCTTCTGTGATTCACTGAGACAGAGTAAGAGATATACAGAAAGATATATGTCAGCATAGATATTTGATATTTGATATGCAGCATGCAGTACAGTGGCCCCAAAAGTATTTGGTCATTTAAGCTATTCTTAAAAATGTATGAATTTCACTGCATTAGATAACAAATAACAAACCAAGAAGAATCAAACTAATTAAGACATTTTCTCACAACTGGTCTGTCTCTTACTTTTGCTTTAAATTTGCTAATAATTTTTAAGATAATTTAGAGATTTATATATGTCAAAATGTCTTTAATTCATCCTCAACTAACTGATAATTTTCCACATTAGAAGGAAGTTGGTGAAGAGCCCAAAACCTGACTTTAATACTGCAAAACAATTATTTGGATATGTGACATAAGATACCCAAAAGTCATTCTAACAGTTGTTAACTCTTTACACACACTTTCCCCCTCTCTTTTTCTTCCATGATAGACTGACCGCCTTTCTTTTGCCCGAAGCGTCAAATTTCAAACAAAACAAAGGAGAAGTAGCAAAAATAGCAACTGTACACTAGAGTCCTCTGGCCCTCAGTTAATTGTCCTGCTGAAGATGGGGGTAAAAAAAAAAAACTGAACTGTAACAGCCTCACTCTCTTCCAGCCTCCCTTCTGTTTGCCCTGTAGGCCGCAGCCTGGACGTTTCCTGAGGGAGTTCGCCCAGCTCCCCTCAGCTCCACAGCTGAGAGGACAGACTGTGGGCAGCCTCTGAGTGCAGTGGAGTGGATTCAGATGGCCAAGGGCCCAGACAGAACCAGACCCCTGGAGCCCAGAACACAAGCTGTGCCCAGCCTGGCCATGGCTCCATTGGGGAACAGGGGCATCTCTGACTGTACATCAATGCCCCTTGATACAACATCCAACAGCAGGTGGGATCAAAGACTTTATAAGAACAAGCAAATGCTGGTTCAGTATCTGGTTTTGACAAAAAGCCTAAAACATACACTGGAAAGAAAGAGCTATTTGTAAAAATCCAGGCTTCATCCCAAAGAACTCTGTAAAAAGTCGTATTTACTTTTACAAAAAGCCGTAACTTCATTAAAAAGTGGTTGACATTGGATAATAACAGCGAACTTCATGCGGCGAGACACAGCAGGGCTCAACAACTCGCTGTTTGAGAGGCAACATTAACCTCGAATTTCTCGGTCGCCATGACCGCCTGGATGCACAGTTGCTCACCCAGCACTGTGATTGACTGGCTGTTTACTTAAAGAGCAAGACGAAAAGAAAAAAAAAACAGTTAAAACAATCCTGGAGCATGATGGAGAACAGACCGCAGCTATCGGCGAAGGAAAGAACAACAAAAACAGTCGAATGTGACAGAATGATTCAAAGCTGCCCTGCGGCTGACAATACATCATATCTAAATAGGCTTCCTGTAATCAGGTCTGTTGGTGGTTTGGAGACAGGGATATGGAAGTGCGGACCGGTGTAGAGCACAGAAGCGGCCCGAGTGGTGCACGAATGGGGGTTGGTGAGAAGCTGATTGCAGGATATCGTAATGGCAAAGAAATAGATGGAGGCTGAATGAGAGATTGTGTTGTGCAGAATTACAGCAGGTCTGACATGAAGGTAGGAGAGAGTGAATGGAAGAGTAAAAGAGTGGGGGTAGCCTGAACTATGTGAAAAGAAAGCTGTAGCTGTAAGGTCTGGACAGCCACCAGGTTCTGTGGTTTGAAGACAACATGATGCAATATTCGCAACACATGTAACTACGGTAATATGAATGCTAATATTGCAAAGTATAATTACAATTTAAAATAACTGTTCTATTCTAATATATAATTTATAATAAATGTATTCCTGTTATGGGAAATCAGTGTCACATGATCCTTCAGAAATCATTATAATATGCTGATTTGCTTCTCAAGAAACATTTCTTATTATATAAATGTTGAAAAAGGTTGTTTTGTGTTTTGTGAAAACTGTGATGCATTTTTTCAAGATTTTTTAGTTGATTAATATAAAGTTCAAAAGAACAGAATTTATTTTAAAATATAAATCTTTTATAACAGTATAACTGTCTTTACTGTCATATTTGACCAATTTAATGCATCCTTGTTAAATAAAAGTATTCATTTCTTAAAATTAAGATTATTTATGGCTTTTGCAGCCATAAATAAAAGATTATAAAAACAAATATTTTTAATTTAAAAATAATAACGAATCACTGATAATTTGAGCCGTTCAAGGACATGGACCATCTCATTATACTTCATTTGTCTTCAAAAAAACACATGCAATAAAAGCTGTAAAACAGCTGGTCTTGAGTAAATCACCACCTTTAAGAATGAATAATGAAGTGGCTGCTGGAGCAGAACTTTTGTGAGGGACTGGACAGGGAACATTTAAAGAATCTCTCTTTGAATAGGATCCATGTGCTAGTATAATGAGGCATGGGTTGTGATGCAAAGCACCTTAATGTGTTAATACAGAGATGGATGGGCAAGATCTCAGGCTAAACTGTACTCTGCCACACTTAAAGACATCTGCACGTGTTTACTCTCCCTTATTGCTATTGATTTTCACATACTGTACAATCCTCTCACCAGTCGACTCGATAATGCACACTTGCTGAGAGAAAGACTGTGAACTGAACAGTTTGAGGTAAAGTGCTGCTAATTTTATAGAATCGCAGAACGCCCACTGAAAACAATGATGCAAACATTTCATGGACACAAGTCCATGCAATTCTGGTATATGTCGCAAATCAAATTGACATTGACCAGTGACAGCATATACGTTATCGCAAAAACAAACTCAAACCCTTGAGACCACACACAGAAAAAAAAAAAAAAAACACCTCCTGTGCTGGGTCACGGAGTGAACTTTTTCAGAAAGTCAAACATAACAGTGTATTTTCAGAGATACACACCAAACAGGGAAGTAAAATCCCACGAGCTTCTTCATTTCCGGACCCTCTACAGTATCTCCTTCTTGGTTTGTAACGTTGTTTACCAAACCATGCACAGCAGACCTGTATATTTATAGAGAAACACCTTTCAACTGTCCATGCACTTGTTTACTTTTACAGTTTCAGAAACTGGCAAGCTATGGTTTCCATTTCTTTCTGGGCTCACGGAACGGTTTCACGACAGAAATAACACCGGCGAGTCATCCGACATATATGATAGAGTCAGTCTTGTGTCATCACGGATTCATTGCAGCTCTCCAATTTCATACGCGAAGGAGAACGAAAAGGTTACGTGTGATGTCATGAGCTGAAATAAAATCTACAAAATCAATATTGAAAAGAGCAGAATATCAGCCGTATACCATGACATCTCGTTACGTTTAATGAATATAGTCGATATAGGCAAATACGGATCTAAACGGACCTCCCAGAGGCGTGAATTGAATTTTCTGCCTTGTGAACAAAGAAACTATCAAGGAACAGACCTGATTTTCCAAAAAAGGAAAGCTAAAAACACATTACCAATCGACAGCTCCCCTCTTTCTCCAGAAGACGGGATCAAAACGAGTAAAACATATCAGCAATAAATAAATAAATGAACAACAACCACTGCTTGAAGGATTCCTCGCAATCACACAGATCAATGCTCATTGAAATTTCATGAAGGCACAGCCGGATCGCTTCATATTTCACAATAATAACTACAAGCCTGCGGGGGTGAAGAGAGGAGAGGAGAGGAACGGGCAACTACTAAAAGACAATACTATGAGCACTGTCAAAAGCAGATGGAGCCAGTCAAAACAGTACATTTTAAAATACCTTACACCACCAAAAAAAATCCCACACTTAATAACTCACACAGAAGCCCGAGGGCAGAATGTGGGCGGCAGTTTTTAGACTGGTGAGAACACGATATTTGTGGCTTTCCTGTTTTTGAGACCAGATGCTAGCGCTGAGCTGCTGGTGGTAAATTGAATCAGCTGACCACACATAGACCTGCAGGGCTAGAACAGTATCCCTAACTGACGGAGCAGAAAGGCATGCTGGGTAATTGGTCTTTAGCAGAACCTTTTAACAGGCACTTGTGGGCTTTGTACAGAGCTGTTAATGTCAGGGTGGTAATGTTCTGTACATGTTAGGGAACGGCAGACTCCGTTTTACACTCTCTCTCTCGTTCTCTCTCTCTGTTTTCCCCAGAGCTCTCTTTCATTCAGGTGTGATCTCATATGCTGTGGATAGGAATCGATAGGCTCAGTGGCAGGGTGTTCGATGCCTGCCTGAATTATTGCTTCATTTCTCTCCCTATATAGATGAGGTCTGTTTTTCCTCAGCCCTCCCTACGTCGGGATCAATACCTTACAATCTCATTTTTATCCATTTTTCCATAAAACCAGTGATAGCGTTTATTTGGAAAATCCGACAAGCTAAATAAGGCATCACTTTAAGGGGGGGGATCTTGGAACCTGTGACCATAAAATGGATGACTTGTTTTTCTTCATCGTGAGCAGCAGCTTCTAAAAGACAGAGACATCTGTGTGAAATGGCCCACTGAAGACTCCCCGCTGTTGAGCAAACCAATTGCTCTATATCTTTATGGTTACAATCTCCACCATGCAGAGGTTTAGCAATTTAATTGGAACGGTTATCATTGATCACCTAGTGTGACCCCATTTGTCAATAGAATTAAAGAGACTCATTATCAAAATCGAACGATCACTCAACCCACTCAAGAAGAAAGCTTTCGTCAAATCTAGTGGTTGGAAAAAAACACACAGGTGACTTCAGTATATAATTTGTTTTGATCTCCTTTTTGTTTAGTCTGCATATTTTATATGGAAAATGTAACATTTTACATGGAAATACATTCACAATAGTGTCCAAAAGTATAAGACCATAGAAATGACACTACCGTTCAAAGAACTTAATACTTTTATTCAGCAAAATTGATCAAAAGTGACAGTAAAGACTGTCTTTTATCTTTTAAATCTTTTATGTCTTACAAAAGATTTAATTTATATTTCAAATAAGTGCTGTTCTTTTGAATTTAATCTAGATAACAAATGCAGCCTTGGTGAACATAAGAAACTTCTTCCAGAAGCATCTTGCCGGCCCAAAACCTTTGGACGGATGTGTGTGTGTGTGTGTGTGTGTGTGTATATATATATATATATATATATATATATATATATATATATACACACACACACACACACACACACACACACACACACACACACACACACACACACACACACACACACACACACACACACACACATATATATATTTATATTAAAACTTTCTAATAGACATTAAAACATTCTGAAATCCATGGTCCTTGGCTGGTGGTATTTTTGTATTAATTTAGAAAAGCATTTTTCCTTGTGAACTCAGAATTTTGGATCCAAACATATATTTGCTTTAAAAGAGAGGGTGTATGCATGTATGATCCGAAGTCTGTTTTTTCCCCAACTAAAGTGACAAATACTTCCCATAGACTTAATCATTGGGCAGGCGTAGAGAGCTCCCTCGAATGTGATCGAGCAGAGTCTTTTAATATCAGACCTGATGGGTGCTGTTCAGCCCACTGGCCTGCATACTGAGCAGCAACGAATTGCCTGCTGAACATTTCAAGTGATTCATCAAGACCTCCAATCTATCGGCTGCACAGGGCTTCAAATACGCTCACTGGCAGATAGCATTATAACTCTGCCTCTTTCCCCCAAAAACAGACGGAAAACCCCTTTGACGAATGATGCAAACATGGCAATCTGGTGAGAAGTAATACACAACCAAACATGAAAATGCATTTGTTGCAGATGAATTGAAAGGGAGGAAGCGGGAGAGAAAGTAGGGGGGCATGATTCATCCCTCTTATCTGCGGAGTGCCATGCAGGATGGGTAATGTCCCAGGCGGTGAGTGTTTAATTGTTTCTGATGATAAATATAATTGCAGAGAGCTTCTAGATATTTAATTGCAGAGGCCCAGAAACTGGGTGAGGTGAGATCACTTTGACTAGGTCTTCCTCATTAAAGCTTGGGTTTGTGATAGTGTCTCAACTTCAGCATTCCAGCAATGCAAAAAAAGAGCACTAGGAGCACAAAAGGAGAAACTCTGAAAAAACGTAGTGGTCATTTTTCCATTCTGTTTAATTCAATGAATGGGGACTGGAGCATTTACTTGAAAACAATTGCATTTAAGAGAAGTAACACGAGAGATGTCTGTTTTGTGAACGGATAATTCTTTTGAGTCAAATATTTCCAAGGAAATTGTTTATTCGGTGTCTTTTCACAAGTTCAACTCATTCAGAAGGCTAATACAAAAATCTCATTAAAGCGACGTATTTGGTAAATGCATCGCTTTTTTTTACCATCTCCCATACTCATTACACTGATGCAAAATGCCTAAAAACCCAGCAAAATTAAAATAAAAGGCATCATGTTTTGTCATTATATTCGTAAACATACTGGCAAACCCAATGATATAACGCTGAGAAAATGCGTCTCTCAGTGCTTCCTGTAGTTTACCATAAATATCTTAAATTAAATAATGTAAATAACACAGGCCACATTTTTCGTCACTAATATGTTTGACCTTTTATTGAAAGTAGTCTACATTTACCTGTTGTCTCAACAGGTAAATGTAGACTACTTTCAATAAAAATAAAATAAAAGTGTGAGGCATACCATCACAAGCACCAGAAAGAGCTGTTGAGTTGATTCAGGCAAGACACGCGAATGAGCCATTTGCAAAATATTTTTGTATTTCCGCAGACAGGCTTTATGGTACACCTTATGCAAGGAAATTTATAGTAATTTATAGTGCTATTCCACAAATGGATTGGGTATGTACAGTATTTATTAGTATAACAACATTTTTTACTTTCATTATTTTAGCTTCAGTCCCCATTTAATGTAATTGCATGGTGAGTAAAAGATTTTTGGGTGAACCATCCCTTTAACTACAAATCATTGGCCAGCCAGAGGCACAGTTCACACGAGCATGTGCCAAGAATCCTAGAGAATCTGAGACTCCTGAAATGAGAAGCTTTTGAGGAATCCATTAACTGCGTGGCTGCTGGGTTCATAATCAGAGCGATGTCAAAGCCAAAATACAGCTCTATAACTACAGATGAAACAGTGTCAAATATCATCAGCATCATAATGTAAACGTTAAGACAATACTCTAAAATCGTGCATAGTGCATATATACTTGTGAGAAACATGCACTGCAAAATAAAATGAGTTTTTCCCTGAAAGGATTGTTTTTTTCCTCTCCACCATGGCCGTGAGGGATGTTCTCCAGGTACGGCTCAGCCTTTCCGCATGGCTGTGTGGTGTTTGAGCACGGCAGCATCAGTGCACCATTGATTTAATTAGGTCTCCATCTCCTCTGCCTGACAGAAGTTGATTAGAGGTGCCAGATGCCCCATGTGTAATTCCACTGCCAGCTGCCACATAGCTTTGCCAATACTCTATGATTAGTACCCACTGGCAACTGGGCAAGGCACAGGTGCCAACTGGAGCCAGGAGAGAGAGACACACACAGGCTGACGTCCCACTGCAGTAGCTGGGACGGGGGGGGACAAGGGGAAGAGGGATGGCCCAAAATGCTTTAAACTGAGGAGAATCGCACAGTGGGGCCAACTTGAGGAGGGCGTCACATCAGCACCAGCCATTTTAAAGTCACAATGAAATCAAAATGTAATTTTTTTTATGGAATATTGTATTTATTATAAATCATGCCCTCTTAATCTTAATCAAAATAACTTCTCCCTGTTGCAATGATATACTGCTGTGAGGGCGGGACAACTTGTCACTCCCATGAGATCTCAGCAATACCAATCATCCAATCAATTCCTGATGAACAAAATCAAGTTCCGTCCTACATTTTTTTCTTGTTCAAGAAGCCGTTTCACTTGGATATATGTAACAATATAGAAGAAAAAACTATGGCAACTTCTGTTTCATGCCAACTTTAATGGTCTGTTGTGAGATAGACAGCTCTGCATTTGGTATCTTGTCATTAACAGCATTGAGTTTCAAACTGAATTTGAGTGCTGCGAGGATTAAAACCTGCACATCTAATCAAAAGCATTCTAGATGGTTATTGAGCTTGAAGCTTTAGCAAAAGGGGCACATCTAGAAGTGCAGCCATAAAAGGGGGTGGCCATCTGCCCTCTGTTTCAGAGACGTGTGTGGCTGTATGTGTGTTTGTGTGGTTGTGTGTGCGAATGTCTAAATCCCTCCCTCCATTCCTGCCCATGTGCTCGTTGAATGGTCCATGAAAAGAAGCCAAGTCCAGCGCCATAAACCCAACAAGCATACTCATTCACACCCATGAATGCACAGGCATATACATAGACACCTACTGAGCCAACAATACCCACAGCTGTGCACTGTTTAAACCTATTGATGAGACAGGCCTTTAACATTGCTCCATTCAGCGTTTTAACACTGTTCAGAAAAGCTGTGCTTGTACTTTGACTGCAAACTCTAAATTTAAACTAAAAAAGCTGCAAGATCAGCAAACAAACTCTTCACCTTTTCCTTCGCTGATTTCACGTTGTTTTACCATTTGATTCCATCATATACTTCCATCAAGAGCTTCCTTTACTTCTGAAGTTAATTACTTCTTGTTGGCTGAACTCCCAATATGTAGAGTACAGTAAACTAATTTTCAAGCCAGCAGATATCACAGGTGACCTCTCTTTCCTCCATAAGATAAGTCCTACATTTCCCTTATCTGTGCAGGCTGCAGGATGTTCCTGGAGTTTGAGGCACAGCCATTCGTATTAAGCTGTGTGCTCAGGAAATAGGTAGGATTCCACTACAGCATAGGTTCCTCACTACAGGAAACACTGGCTGACTGTTACTCAACCCACATGTAAAATCAAGAACAGTTGTGAAGGAGTAAGATATGATGGTTGTTCACTACTGGCTGGGTACGGTTAATGTAAAGGTGCTTAATGTTGTCCTTACCTGTGTAGATAAATCTGCCCGGTGTACCTTTGCAGAACTGCTTTGACTTGTAGGACAGAGTGACCTCCACAACCCCGGGAATGTGTCTGGGAGGAGTCTGAACTCGAATGGCGTGAGGGGTTATGAGCTGAAAGAGAAAATGGGAAGTGTTTTTTAGGCTGCTATTTTTGTTGTTGTTGTAGTTGTGAAAATCAAACAAGTAGAATACATAGGTTGAAACAAGACAACAAAATATTAAAATATTTTTACTGTTCAGACAGGGTTTATGAACCATAACAATGAGAGGATGAGAGAAAAACAACAATGAGAGGCATTAAGAGAAAAAATTAATGCTGACCTATTACTAGGATACCTGACTATGTTCAGAATAGCATACTACCGTCCTATTCTTATAGTGGTACATTCTATGTTCTTAGTATGCAAATCTATACATAGCTAGTGTATGTATCTATGTATGTAATACTTGATGCCTACTGATCTCATTATATATATATCAACCCGATCTCACAACAGTTTGTACATATTTTACGAGGTGGCTAATTCGTACAAATCTGTACAACCTCATTTGTACGAATTCGTCTGATTTTTGCTAAATCGTATGTATTTGACGAGTTAACCCCGCCCCTAAACCTACACATCACTGGGGTTTAGACAAAATGTACAAATTCATACGAATTAGCCACCTCGTAAAATGAAGACTGGAGTAATGACGCTGAAAATTCAGCTTTGCCATCTCATGAATAAATTACATTTTAAAATATATTCAAATAGAAAACAGTTATTTTAAATTGTGTTTACTATACTGTTTTGGATCAAATAAATGCATCCCTGGTGAGCAGAAAGGACTTCTTTTAAAAACATTAAAAAATCTTATCGATCCCAAACGTTTGAACGGAATATATATAATTGATCACCTACAAGCAAGTATTCTAATCTGAACATAGCCTATACAGTATATTTAGCCTCTGGGATGTTGAGAGCTTCATGGAGTGTTTATTTTATTCCCTCTCATTCTGTTTTTCATTTTAATATATGAAAAATATTGATGCCATCCTGAAGGACGGTTATGAGAGGTCACTGGTCAATACTAGAGTCAGAGATGACCTTTTCTGTTAGATCCATATGGTGACACAAATCTCGCCAGCCAATGAGATTAAAGCTTTTGTCAGCTGGAGGTGAAGATAGTCCAAGTCATTACATAATCAAAATTCTGTCCACCTTTTTTGCATCTGCATTTTCCGACACTTGTACTGTATAACTGCTTCACAATGTTTAAAACGTGCATTTAAGGTACCCCTGCTTACCTGAAATAATACTAGCTGAGCTATTAAACAGTATTGTTTTGTTCTCTGATTAGACTATGATTTGACTGCTTACAGTGTTTGTGAAGCTGTGCTCAATCCCCTTTGAAGGGAAGCCGTGCCACTACAAAGCAGCCACAAGCGCTCAGTTTCCCTGCAAATACTCTGTCATATTCAAAGCCAGCAGCACTGGTGCTGCTTTACATGGCTTTAAACTGTCCCTTTTATTGCTCACTTAGCTGGGCTTTCATATGCCAGGCAGTGCTCTTCTCACCTCTCAGATAAATATGGCATTGTCAATGAGAGGCTTTTTATAGAATTACCTCTTTTATCTAGCTCTTCTCACACACAAGCACAGAAACTGAGTGAAAGACCAAAACAGATGGACAGACAAGAAAACAGACAGGCTAACCAAAAATGAGGCTGCACTGAGAACAGAAGCATTATGTCCATTCAGACTGGCACGTGCCTTCTCAGATTTGTTAGCCAAGTGGATTTTGAATCCATCTTCCATATCATATAATTAAGCTGCATAGTTATTGTACTGTAGGTAAAAAGGTGCATTTATAATTTCATTTTCTTGGTATTAAAATTCAATTTGAATCATTTTGATTCTTAAATTTCTTGTTTTTTGGCAAGAGCCTGAAAGTGAGCATGAATTGTTTTTTTGGCCACAGATTTTGCAGCTAAAGTGATATTAGAGAACGGATTGTATAGAAAAGTAACCAACCTCACTCCAGACCAGCATGGTGCCAAAGATGACCTGTAGGCCGTCAAAGAAGTTATCACCGATGATGATGACTGTGGCACCGCCTGTTGTCCAGCCTTCACTGGGACTGATGGCCTTAATGCAAGGAGTAGCTGTTTTAGAGAAAGAAGAATAGGAAAAAATGAGTGCGCTCAGCGTATACAATAAACAGCTTTTTTTCTTGAAAAGGCATATGCAATACATTAATTATGGCTATATGTATTTGCCTGTATACACATCAAGACACCTGTAAAGTGATTATATGAAAATAATGTCAAGCAGCATCAGAATAAACATCTGGAAGCAGCTAGCACATCATCACTCGTGTGCATTACCCTGTGACATAATTTCATGCACAGACTAAATTCTTAGGAAATAAATTTAAAGCTGTGCAACTGATTTCTTCCTGATTACGGCAAATAGATTTATGAGCCAGACTCTATTAGGAAGCTTTAGGCACAGCTTAATGACAAGTGACTGACTCATTAGAGTCGTCACATATGATTAGACTGTGGCCATTCCTCTGCGCCATCCCCATATGCTTCCTGACAGCGGTGCGGGCATGAGAGATGACACTCGCTCACCGATCATTTATCTCAATCTACCCTGTATAGTAGCATGATTCACTGCTGTGGTTGCCTGGAAATCTCCTGCATCCTAACCATGATCATCTCTTGTTGAGTTTTGGGATCTTTTTTGTCACGTGGAGGAACATGAAAAAAAAAAATCAGAGAGTGGAGTGGAGCGACAGCAATTTCAGTTCCACCTCGCTCAGTGTTTTGTAATCACTCTGCTCCAGCGCCGCTTCTATTCCCCACTCACTGGTGGGAGAAAGCCCACTCCAAATCCACTCCATAGCTTAAAACAGCACTCTTAAAGCTCAGCTGTAAACTCTCTTCTCTGTTCACCATACTGATATCGATATTAGAGATTATATACATTTATGTAATAAGCATCATTTTTATTATACATTAATTTGACATATGTTTTATATATAATTTTATATACATTTTAAATGTATCAATGTTGGGTATTTAATTGTGCATGCCCATTTTCCCCAATTAGTACTCTTTAATTGCCTTTGCTTTTACTGTATACATTGCTCACTTAGTTAATTATTTAAAAACTTGTTTAATAACTTAAATTTAATTAAATGTATTAATGAAATGAAATGAAATTATTATTAAATTAAAATTATATTATAATATTTATTTAATTAAATTGTTAAATGTAATCTTTAGCAAGTCTCAAAATTATTACATTTTATTATAAATTTCTAATGCCTATATTCACTTTTAATGTTTTATTTTGAAATTAGTTAATCAAAATGGTGTTATATTTTAATATCATCGATTTAACAGACAAATAATTTTCATCTTATTGGCCAGAATTTGTTGATTTATTTTCATGAAATGTTTTGTCATTTTAAAATTGTTTCCACAATAATATTACACAATAATGAAGTTGAATATTATAGATAAAAAGGTGCATTTTTAATAAAATTTTCTTTGTATTTCTTTGTAATTCAGTTTTACCCAGGATGTGATTCTCAAATCCTAGTTGCTGTTTTGACATTTTGACAGTTTTTACAATAATATAAAATCATACTTTTATCGTTTTGCATTTTTCTTACATGGTATGCTAATGATTCAGAACAAGTTTGGAGCGAGAGAAAACCCTGATCCTTACTCCCGGCATAACTGTGCGAATCTACTTTCACTCCGCACACCTTACGCATCCTGGTCCAAAGACGCTCAGATAGGCAAAGGCAAAAACAGGGTGACAGAGTAGACACATAGTGAATCTCTGTCAGCAGCCGACCCCCTGGTGCTCTGCTTAGGAAATCCGTAATTCCCCTCTGCCTTTGTTTTAGTCATGGACATAATTAATGAAATCTAAGGGTCAGACTGGGAAAGATCAGTCAGCAATGAGTGTACAATAGCAGCACTTCTACCTCCAACCCCTCCTTCCTTCCCCTCTGGGGGTGGTAGGAGAACACGAATGCTAATTCCGCTTGATTATACACACACCTTTATTAAATATTACACTGACCCCATGTGTGCGCGGGGAGGGAGGAGGCCAGGTGCGTGCGCTTGTTTTATGACACTCGTGCAAATGTCATGAGCGCTGGAGTTCGCCAGGCACAGAGAAATCCAGAGTCCTTACAGCAGTCGATCAAAAGGCCAGGCGCCCTGGGACACTCTGAGAAAACAGCAGCCAGCCATAAAAATTCAACACCTTAATGAGTTTAAATTTCATTTTAGTGTGTTGAACTTTGGCACCGGATTCTAAACCTCTGTGTCTCACTGAAGGCGCTTTAACCGACTAATTACTGCTGTTCCAATTTGCTGCTGAATTTAAATAGAAGGAAAAGACATGAGGGAGGGAAAAAAGGAAAAGTAAGGGTCCTCTGAGGCAGCTGTCGGAGACAGAGAACGGGAGAGTCTGTCACGGGTGGCTCTGTTGTCCTCTGTGTCTCTGGTAGGGGGACTGAGCACACATCCTTTAACAAGCGTTACAGGCGGCTCTGACTGTAGGCCGGACCCCTGGGGGAGGGTAGGGGTCTACACTCAATGCATGTGTGATAGTGTACCTAAGTGAGGCAGTCGAACGGTGGAGGCAGATGGCCTGCGTGTAGGAGGCACTCGGTTCTGCTGATAGGACCTGAACTGAGATGAGACGAGGCTGTAGACCTCACTTGCACAGCTTAAACTGGTGTGTGTCAGCCATCGGCGATGCCTTGGGAAGAGCTAGCATAGATAATAGCAGGGGATATTGAGAACCTGCAGGGGAAAATGTTCTGGGGAACGATGTTGGGGAAGTAAGCTTCAACTGTGGCTTGTCAAGCTACAAGGAAATATAAATCTAGTTTAAACTACGGTCATGCTACCCTTTTGAAAAAATAGCTTTTATTAACAGTTCCAATACAAGCTATTAATAAAAAGAAGCTAACCACACTAGTGTTCAAAAGTTTGGGTTCGTTAAGATTTTAATATTTTTGAAGAAGAAGTCTCTTATGCTCACCAATGCTGCATTTATTTGATCAAAAATACGGTGAAGGCAGAAATATTGTAACATTTTCAGCATTACTAATCCAGTCTTTCTTTAGTGTCACATGATTCTTCAGAAATCATTCTAATATGCTGATTTGATGCTTATTTTCAATTTTCAATTTATGCTGCTTGATATTTTTTGTGGAAATTGATACATTTTTTCAGGACTCTTTGATAAATAGAAAATTAAAAAGGAACAGCATTTATTTTAAATGTATCTATATTGTTTGTAACATTATAAATGTCTTTACTGTCACTTTAATACATCCTTGAATGATACTGTGCATTGAAGCTTTATATTTATTTATTTATGCAAACACAGCTGTATTTATCTGGTACAAAAACAATGAGGATCTCAAATACACTGTCAGAAAAAAAGGTGCATCACTGTCACTGGGGCGGTACCCTAAGGTACAAAACCGAAAAGGTACTAATATATACCTTTAATACGCACTCCTAAAAGTACTGATATACCTTTAAGGTACTAATATGTACCATTTAGGGGTGAGTAAGGTACAAAGATGTACCGTTTAACTTTTGTACCTTAGTGTACCGCCCCAGTGACCGCACTGTACCTTTTTTCTGAGAGTGTATAGGGTGACAACATTAAACAGCATTTGAACACATCAATTTGCACTATATAGCACATCTAATATGTATGATTTTTGCGTAATACTTATTATATAGAATATTTCCTCTTTTCATCTCTGCATTTTACCTGTCTACATTTTTATTTACTCATAAAACACCTTAAAATTAATTGATATATTTATATTATAAAGCAAAAGCAGAAAGTATGTTTTATCAGTGTGTAATCATTTTACAAGTTAAAGACTTTTTATATCCAAGTTAAATATAGAAATGCTAAGTAATAATATTTAAAACAGCAACATACTGTATAGTGATGCATCTGTGGAAGAACTTCATCATCTTCCAGGATTTATATTTATAGAGTCCTGATGCTATTGAATGTTTTTCTGAAGGTATATTGCAATTTAAATAGGGAATTACATGTTTTAGATTAAGAAACATGATTTTAAAGCATTTTAACCCCAAATATACAAATCAAATCTTCTTAGACTAACCAAAATGTCACAAATATTCTGTGTTCCAGGCATGTTGTAATTTTCATAAGTGAAGTAATCCACTTTGCAGCCTTGAGGACTTCCCCAGCTAGTCTTTTTTTGTAGGAACTGTGTTGTGGTTGACTGCTGGGCATAATGCAATTTGGCGGCGTGATAAACCAGGAGAGATGAAGAGGAATGGTGAAGCAATCTGTGATGGTAATCTTGGCCTAAGACGACTCTTTTGCAGGGTGCTGAAATTGTGCATGGATTAAGCAGATGGTGGAATGTGAATCCATCTGATAGGATTAAACTTTGGTGCCTCCTCTGCCGCCATCTGTTCCCTTACGCTGTATGCATGCGTACGCGCCCGCTCGCTCTTACACACATCTCAGATACAAGCACAATAGCTTTCTCTTCTACAAACTTACATTCTTGAGCCCTGCAGACATCTATTTCCACCACAGTGAATTTGTGACATGACCTCACGTATTGGTGCCCTCACTTTACCCTCATCTCCGCAGCCCAGAGCAATCAACACACATGCACACCATGTCTGACAGAACAGGCTCATTAGCTGGAGGGGAGTGGAAATGGTTTGAAACTGACACAAGAGTGTAGACAAGAATAGACAAGAGTGGCCGAGCAGAGGTGATTGAAGCAGGCAATTTTTGCATATTTTTTTTACTGATTTTTGTGGAAAAATCTACAGAATACTGTGAAAGGGATTTAAATATGGTAAAATGTGTTAAATGTGTTAAAAGTACACTATTATTGGGAGCAGAAAGTATTATAACATTAGTAAAATACTTAAGATCACACACATGAGGTGGGAATGTAGAGCTCAATGAATGACAGGTGTTCCAATTTCAAGTGGGATCTAGTTATTACAGGAGCTCTGACTTTGTGAGTTACTGCATTGCCCTCCAAGAAAAATGTCTATATGTGCATGTCAGGGTTTTATATTAGAAATAATGAAGAATTGCAGTATAAAGCCCTATTCGGACAGTAATTGTTTCTCATTGGGTCGCAAGGTATTTTCAACATTTACAGGGGCTAGTCAGTGATTTTGTTGCCGTCCGAATCCAGAATGTCAGTGTTTTTCTCCCACCACCCGCGGAAAAATCCCCGGCCGAATTACCTCCCGTTTTTTTTGACAAACACCAAGGTCTTGTGGTAATTTATTTGCAGAGTTTTTAATAAGAGATCCCTTCAAAATTCACTGTTTCTATCCTTTTTGACCACTGCCGAGCACCGTACAGTTGCGCTTTTCGCTGTAATATGGATGCATTTTAAAGATCTATCCTTCACTTTTATTACTGAAATGCTGGAAAGTATTTACAAGAACAACATTTCATCACAGCTCAAAAGAAAGAGAAGAAAACGTTTAAATTAAACGTAAATTAAATCATTTTGAGATGAAATACGAGACAGAAAACCATTCTAACTATAATGCGTTTACATCTTCCTATTTTTTAAACAGGAGATTTAAATAATTAAATAATAATTTAGGATATTATTTTCCTAATATTAAATTAAGTATGAATTTATTCGTATTATTCCAAGCATATGTCACTTTATTTACAGCAGCCAATCATGTGACCACGTAAGCAGCACATTCCTGGGGGTTCGTATGATCACAAAACGCGCTCCTCCACCGTGAATAAATTGCCATCCGAATACACAAGTTTGATCACTAAGGTGGCAAGCAAATTTATTTTTACGGACGCCCACATGAGAAACAATTACCGTCTGAATAGGGCTTAAGCCCGTCTGTCTCAGGATTTATTCTATACTTTCTTTAGGAAACAAAAGTAAAGGAAAGAGAGAACAACAACGACAGAAAGAAAAAAAAATCCCCACAAATTTTTCAAATATGTTGAGGCTTTAGAAAACTGACTTTTTTAATTTTCTCAGTGCAGTGGAAAGTATGCTTAAAGACTGAAGATGTCCCCAGGAGAATAGAGAGAACTTAATCATCGGCATCGGCATCATCATTATCAAATCATCATCATTCAAATCCTTATTTTTCATCATAAATGGAGGTTAACAGTCCAAGTGAAAAATGTGTTCTTCTCTAGAGTCATCCCAAACATAAATGAGAAAATTATTGGATTTGAATGCGACTGAGGATCAAATCATTGCTCAAATCATGTCCACATGTTATTAGACGGATTTAGGAGGGCCGCACTATAACCTGCAAGAGATGGAGGACAGCAGATAAGGCCACATGTCGCTCAGAAAATAAATGCTCAGTGCTTAAGACCTAGAGGTCTCGTAAGACACATGTTCAAACCTAAAGAGAACAGGCCACTTGGGGAATGCTGCGTCCACTGCTCTTTTCTTAGCTTGCGCAAGCCTTAGTGGATTGCGGGTGCTTTGCTGCACTGCTACTGTTGGTATGCCATTTGTTAGTCAAATGAAAGTCTGGTTATCTCAAACCACCTGCAATATCTGGCATTAGCATGACTTGCTAGTGGCATTAACACAACTGCGGCACACAGAGGTGCTAAATCCGAGTCACTACGTGTTGATTGAATGGTCACAGTTGTCTTTCAATTCAAAGTAGTATGAGCACATCCAATCCAATACAAAAAAACCGGCACACTATTTCTGCTCGCAAGAAGTTGTAAATTGCAAAGTTTTGACCACAAGCGGTCTTTGTCAGACAAAGAAAACAACAAATATCAACTTTTATATCAACATAATGAAAAATCACACCTGGCATGGTCGATCAGTAAATTAACCAATCATCCAGTAAACCAATGAAATCCAATGAAAAATCCAAAGAAATTTGAATGATATATAAATTGATATATAAACAATAACAGAAATAACTCCATGAGTTACACCAAACAAAAAAATTCAAGAAAAAAAGTCAATTGTCAGTTGTTTAGTAATGTTTAAAACACAGCTCACACAGAAAACATTTTCACACCAAGCAGCTGATCCCAAAGTAAAATATGCAAAATATCTTGAATAAAAAATGTTCTTACCCCATTTGAATTTTTTCTTGTTTTAAGCCTAAATCACACAAATTTTAGATTCAAATTTTAAATTTGCCAATGGGCTAGAACATATTAGTGGTCTTATTATTGTACCGTACACATATTTTTAAAAATACACTTTTAAGGATATTTAAATACTTTTAATGGATAAGAAAAAAATACGATTAAAATAATATATTGCAGTGTATTACCATTTTTCCCATTAGCAAAGCATTAAACTCAAAGGTTCTTCAGCGGGACTGACCCTGTTGCATTTGTTATTTTTTGCATTCGAACTCGCTCGCCATATCTGCAATGATGTTTAAATTTTTTTTTTTTTTTTGTGTGTTTATTTTCTTCTGATCAATTGAAGATGGGCATGGTTAAGTGAAATCACTATTTTTGCAATACCATTTGTTGACACTAGTTGGGTAGAAATTACACACTTCAGCTTTAAGCTGTGTCTGAAGTTGATGCAAGGGAAGAATACAGTGCTAGCCATAGTTGGCAACCATCTGTGCTCATGTAGTAAAACCATGAAACTCAATGGAGTTGGACAAAGTGGCTTAGTTTTGCTGAATGTGCTTGGGCCATTGCTTGCTATTAGTTAGCTGTGTGCAAATAAAAGTTTGTTGTGGGGAAAGTACAATGAAGGATTTCACAATGGGAATTACACAGACATTGCAGGTGTTAACTCTTTTGTTTTTCATTCTTGCTGTCTGTTTCCTCCTAATTTTCTTGTGAAAAATGACAAACGTGTGTTTTTATTTCTCAACAAAACGCCTGTAAACAGATAGACACATACAGTACACTCACCGTGTTCCAGGTATGACGGAGTTCCTTCAGACGGGTCCAGCCTGCGAGCTCTACGTCCATGTTTAGAGTTATTGTGTACAAACATGTTATCAGACACAGCCAGGACGTGTCCGTCCACGCTGACCGTCGTAGACACGACCACCTGGAGAAGACGAATAATGATTGTACTTCACTTGACCCACAAAGACACACTCTGTCCTTGTATACAAATTAATACACAGCTCAAACAAACAGCTGAAGTGTTGGAGCAGCACATACACACGGTATGCGTGTAACTGCTGACTGATAAATTGACATACAGGCACATTTCACCAGAGAGCCTGGAACAATGACAGCAGCTAACAGCTCTCACGGAGCTGAAGACATAGACTAGAGGTGTCTCACAGCAACTGAGGAGCCTCTTGATTTAAATGGCTCTCAGGCTTTGAGAGGTCTCTCAATCTCAAGAGAGGAAGAGGCTTGATGAGACTTGGCAAACACTGCTTACATTATCCCTGTTCTGGGCAGCCACTTCATTCGCTCAAAGCTTCTTTTTTTCTCTCTCTTCGCTCCATCAGTATTTCTTTATATGTTCTCTAGTACTCACACTTTATCTGTTAAGAAACCATTCTTTGGGCTCAAATTACTACTACCTTTTTAGTGAAATAGTGGGTGGTCAATTGAATGTGTTCATTGTATTTATTAATATAACAAATATAATTATAATACAAACAAATATTTTATATATAATATTTATAGTGCACATATTAGATTTTCTAATGTAATGTCTTTGAAAGATCTTAAGATTTGTTAAGCAAATATAGATAAATGTGATTATTTGACAAAGTATATCATGTAATTCATTCAATTAAGAATGTTAAAAGATTAATAGTAAAATAAAATATTTCAACTATCTGAATTTTTATGAACTTGTTATGTTAAACAATAATATACAAAATTATTTAATCATTAAAATAATGATTGTAATGTTATTAATGACCGTTTTTATATTGTTACTGTTATAAACAATGTAAATGCAGCGTCTCCACTCCACATGACTAAAATTGCAATATTATCACTTCAGTTTGGAAATGTGAGCATGAAAGGACGTGGTCGTACCTGAAAGCGCCGCATGTCTCGTGGGTTCCCAGCATTCTTTAGGCAGTTCTGGTTGCATTTGAGGAAGAATTTCAGGAAAAACCTGGAAAAACAGAATGAGAGGAATTATGAGGTAAGGTAAGGCCATTTTGTTCAAGACTTTGGTGCGGAGATTGAGGTAAAGATGGCAGGGTTGTGTGGTATTGACATTGACCGCATTATGTGCCAGCCCTCTAGATGAGGAGTTAACCCACTGCTTCCTCCTACTCTCTGCATTCTTAAAGTCATAGCTACATATGCACACACATACAATGAGTAACACACTGTCTAGGAAATGAAGAACATCTGTCGTGAGGCCAGAAACATGCCTGTCAGCTGAGTGAAGGAGAAGAAAACATGAGAAAGATCCGGACAGATTGAAATGTGTTGTCGAAGTCACCCAGATTCACCATATCCTTATTATCAAGAAATGTATAAAGATGCTGTATCTACTCACTGTATTTATTTACTTGTGCTCAACTTCCCTGGGGAACATCTAATATTGTGAATGTTACTGTGCCATTCATCAATTAAATTAATAATGTGTCTCAAATGATTTCTAACTGTTTATTGTTTATGCATTTTAATCAGTGTTTTAATGTTGAATCCAGTGGGCTTGTCAGATCTTGTGTGGCTGTGACTCAGCGTGTTTTCCCTCCTTCTCTGTGGTCTGAAATCTACAATATTAATTAACACAGTGGGGTTTCTCTCTTTTTTCTTCAATTATGATTTTCTTGTTCACTGCACTGGTATAGTAGAACCCACGTGTGTCTGCAGCATCTATCCACCACTGTATTTGCTGTCTGTCACAACTCACACAATGCATTGACACCCTACACAAACAGAAATCCTTCACTTACTTTCAGTAGCCTGCTGGTCACACAGTTACAGTACAGTTGTGTGCCACAATCTGTTTGGGTTTTGAACCTACACACCCACTATCTTACACTTAACACACACTTTTACTAAGCTGTGGACATGAAACAATACCATAAGACTCCTTATGGTATTGATCAAACTGATACTTTTACTCAAAAAGGAAGAATTAAATTGATCAAAAGTGACAGTAAATACGTTTACGCTGTTACAAAATATATAATATATAAATCATTTAAATAAAATGGTGAGCATAAGAGATTTTAAATGCAGACTAACCCAAACGCACAGTCTAGCTGTGAAATATTTATAACTTTAGTATTATTCAAACTTTATTTAAATATAATTTTTTTACAATCAATGTCCCCAAAATTGAGGTTGTCAGATTTAGTTCACTTCTAGAGACAATTTTTCCGTGAAGTATAGGCAAATATTTACATGTGTACTCATCGATTCTTCTCTACATAAGCTATAATAATAAGTATTTAGGTAATTCTATTTTTTTAAATAAATGCATACTTGAATACATATAAAGATTTTTTTTTTTTTTTTTTTTTTTTTTTTTCATAAAGTTTAGTTCTTTTAGGGGTACGGTTAGACTTTGGATTAAGGCTAGTCTGTAGTAGTTTATATAAAAACAATAGAAGTCAGTGGAAAGCCCCCACCATGATAGAAAAACAAATGTGTGTGTGTGTGTGTGCATGCGTGAGTGTGTGCAGCTGTCTTGTTAGCAATGGAATTTAAGATGCATCTGTGTGCACTGGCTGGGATTCGTCTAGGATAAGCGGTCCAGGTCTCATCCTTTGCTCTTTAATCTACTGTTTGTGTCACCCCTCTAACATCTATATTACACATCCATGTGTGTCAAACCATTCATCTCTCTTTCAAGCATTTGTGCCTAATAGCATGTCAGATGGAAAATGCACAACATTTGCATATGATTTTATACATATATATGGGTTTGTATGTAATTTGTAAATGCATGGAACAAAAATATATATGATAGTGTGCAGTGCATATAGATCAGATCTAGCATTTGCAGCTCAGTGGGTGCATTGATAAAAACATGTTTGTGTGTGTGTTATCCCATGTCGTTTGGGTAAACAGATTAGTGCTACAGACCTCGTCTATAATATCATTTAAGAACTCTAAGCCGTGGCTTCTTCCCCGTGGATTCCCTCTGCCACTGACCTGTCCCTTATTCTTCCACGCTCTCGCTTTCCTTCTCTTGCTCTCGTTTCTGCTTTGTGTGGAGATAAGTCTGGGCTTAACCTCATCGCTGACATCACGCTCTCATAGTCCTCCTAAATCCCCTGCAAAACCCTGGGTGCCCTCACTTTAGGAAGACATCCTTTGTCTTTCTTTCCCTCCGCTCTATGGATTTGTCCTTCTGGTCTCCTAACCGCACGCCAGGTTCACATAAACACTCACTCATAGTTTTTAGAGCCCTCATCCACATGTGTAATGTGTATATAGTTTGACTTTGCTGACCCCATAGCTCCATTATCAATAGCAAGAATACTCTGATGCCTGCCAGAACAGGGAGGGTACGTGTAATCACATGTGTAATGTTTAATAAAGTGCTTACTGTCCCCTCTGTAGGGCACTTCGGACAGGGACCTTATGCTTTTAGAACAGATTGGACGGTACGTTGAAAATGGCATGGCTAAGAGCACTTCAATTAGAAAGGGCTATTACCACAGTCAGCGTGAGGAAGAGGGCAACGCTCCAAGTGTCTGATGGGTAGGACGAGTTTGAGTCAGAGCACAGAGTCTGACCTGTCATACATACTGCTCAGCTTAATAACTCTTACATTATACTTTTAGACACATCAGAGCGGCTGCTAATGAACGTGTAACTGAGATGGAAAGAATACAGATGATGGTGTGAAAGAAACTTACAGAATTCCATGCAGTGTTTATTGCTCCCTACACAGTGATTTTAAAATGTATTTCATGAAGGTAAAGCTGAATTTTCAGCATCATTACTCCAATCTTCAGTGTCACATGAACCTTCAGAAATCATGCTAATATGCTGATTTTCTGCTCAAGAAACATTTCTTATTTTTCACGTAACACTATTTAAAATGTAAATTTTTATTTATTTATTTCTCATAATCAAAAGGCCAAAATGTAATGATAAATTATGCCGGTGCTGTTTAGTATGAAAATAATTTGTGTGATTTTGATGATTTAAAATATGTATACGTCTTCTTATTTGTTTCTTGACCCATGGCAATCATAATGGCAATGATTACTTGTGGGTTTTAAACCCACAAGCAGCTTTTCCTTGTTTGTTTTTACCAAAAATGTCTTTGTGGTATTCAGGTGATGTGCAGTGACTTCTAGGAAATTTTCCATCCCCGTTCCCAGTGTTGTGATGTATTGATGTAATATTGTTCCCTATGCATTTTGCAGTGCCCTTTAAACTGAACAGAGATGGTCAAATACCCTATGAAGTTCACTTAAAGAGAGGAGGTAAGAGTGAATGTCAGGGCGAAAAAGGAGAGCAATGAATTAAAGCAGCAGTCGAGGGCTGATGGGGTTGGTGTAGGCAGGGTTAATGTAATCCTCAACAAATTGACCTTTGACCTCAGTCTGTCTCGGGGTCACATCTGTCCGCTCAGCTCTGGCCCATTAATTAACTCTCCTGCAGGCTTGCCTGACTCGGATGCTCTGCCGTTAAACTTTCTGTGTTGTTCTCCTCAAATCTCAGCAGAGGAATGATTCGCAAAAACGAAACCCGGTTTCGCTGGTCGTCAAATTAAATAGTTACAAAACATCCACACAGAAAGTGGTCTTTACAATCAGACACCCACTCAGAGTGCGACGATCACAGAAAAATGCACTTTAATAAACAGAAAAGCATTTGGGAAATTTTCTGCTGCCCCTCATCAAGTTGGAGTTGCTCCTAAAAAGCACATCAAACAAAATCAAATTGCCCCCCGTGTTCGCAATGATACTTGTAGCCCAAGTCACTAGCACTATTGATTTAAATGCATTTGACTGTAGCTGTGAGGGTGGTTTCAAATGAATGATAGTGGAGTGCAGAGAGAGCGGCCGTTCTGGAGTCAGCACTAACTGCGGCAGCATGGCATAAAAGCATGTGGCATGTGCGAGTATGGTATTACCCACACTCTCAGTAAATGAGACCAAGTCAACGGCACCAGCCATCAATTATTCAGAGGCTGAGATGGCAATTATGGCACTGAGCACAACCAACATGAATATTTTATGAAGGCTAACGCAGACCATAAGAGTGTGAGAGGGGGAGACTGAGAGAAAGAGAATATAAATGTGCCCATTTCTGGGAGACACAGCCAATGCCAGTTCTTGCCATGGAGAGACACTCAAAGTGCCATTCGGTATGGCATGATATCTCTCTTCATCCGCTCTCTCCTCACCTTACACCATCTTATCTTCATTCCGTCTCCCAGAATGCCTCGGTGAGACAGCAGCATGGGTTGTCTTAATGGGAGCAGGGGCAGATGTCCTCTCAAGGCAGCTCTCCATTACCTCTATTGCGTGGGCACGATAGGAATGTTGCAGTTGTTTAAAACACAGAGTTTGAGTTGTGGCTAATTGAGTAAGGCGACACCATGTTGACGAGTGATAGACTAATCTTCTGAGCGGCAGCGCTAAAGCCGGGCGGCCCTGTAACTCGCTGTCCGTTTCAGCCTGTTTTAGCCCCCTCTAGAAAAACATATTGCTCATGCTTTGAAAATATACATGTGCATCGTTAGCCTCCCTCCGGAATGGTCTTTAATTTGCTTGTATTTCCTTCAAGACCAGATACTGAAAATAAAATAATAATAACGCAGAGTAGAACAATCTGACAGCTACAACAAGTCTAACCTTCCCCTCTCTCCGCCTTCAGGCAAGCTGAGACCAGTAGGCATGTTGTGCTGACAGCTCTAAAATTGCTTACAATACACATCTCCAAAAGATCTGTCCCAGGCAAAAAAAAAAAAAAAAAAAAAAAAAAAGAAAAGAAAGAAATATCACCGGCTTGCTTAGCTGGTCTTTCAGATGTCTTATTTTTCCCTCCTCCCTCCATTTATTATGGCTGGATTTCTGCACTGGCCTGCGAGTTTGGTGCCAAATGCAACCGAAGAACTATTTCAGAAAGAGAGAGAGAGAAAGAAGAAATGGCGAGCGAGCAAAGAGAATTCTCTTATCATAACATCAGAGCAGAAGAATTTGCACTCTCTGTCTTCCATTGTCTTGACTGTTTTTTGGTTTTTTTTGGTGGTGTGTGTGTGGGGGGGTACCGTTATTTATTTTTAGCCCCATTTTAGTGAATGTTTGTAGACTGTACTTGTTCATCGTTGTACTTAGGTTTGTCTATCATGTTGTATATTAACCCTCTGGGGTCTAAAGGCATTTTTTAGGCCCAGGAAAAGTGTTGACATAACCTGACATTTGTGCTTTTTTCAGTTGCTTATAAACATATTAATGGCTAAAGTCTGATTACACTGTATTCAGCACAAACTGGGCTACAATAATATGTGAGCAACATGTATGTATTGTTCTACATTAGAAAGGTTTCCTTAAAACTCCACTGTATTTCATATATTATAATGTTAAAAAAGAGTTCTGCTTCAAATTGTGAATTTCTGCTTCTGCTTTTGAACTTTCTAATCATAAAAATCCAGAAAAAAAGGAGATTAGTTTCCACAAAATATTAAGCAGCACATTGATAATAATAAGAAATGTTTCTTGAGCAAGAAATCAGCATATTAGAATGATTTCTGAAGGATCATGTGACACTGAAGTCTGGAGTAATGCTGAAAATGTAGCTTTGATCACAGAAATAGATGAATATATTTAAAATGTATTAAAATAGAAAACTTTTATATTAAATTGCAATAATATGTTGCAATATTACTGTTTTCATTGTATTTTTGATCAAATAAATGCAGCCTTGGTGAGCATAACAGACTTCTTTCAAAAACATAAAAGGTAGTGTATATAATATGTATATATGAGAAAAAAAAGGTTTTTGAGATCGTGTGACCAACCAAATATAATTTGCTTCATATGGTTAACCCTCCTCTTATTGGAAACTTTCACTAGTGGAATAAATGAGTCACGGCTGACTGCAAATAGCAATTTACACAATGGCATCACATGGCGTTTGCGTTATGCTGTATCCATGCCACTAGTTGTCAGTATAAGTCCAAGACGACTCTGTATTGGCCAGTTAAACATGAAAAAAAATACCTTTGAAGGATAATAGTATTGTATTCTGACTCAAGAGAGTACAATTAATGAGGCCAGTTCTTCTCACTATGATGAAGCTCTTAAGCATTAATCGCTGCATTTCCTCTCTCTGTCAATTCATTGGAGTCTTATGTCATTACTACCTGGGCTGTGACGATTTAAGATCAATGAATGGAAGACGCATGAAAGTAACAATAAAGAGTTGAGTGAGACAGAAAGAGTGAGCGAGAGACAATGAACGTGAAAGAGGAGAGCGAGGAGAGAAATTTCACATCAGACAGCAGGACCAGACCCAGGAGACGAGTGCAGTGTAGATGGGAGAATTATTTTACATAATAAATGCTTCAAATTCAAGCCTGTAATTGATAGCTGAAGCCAGGGAACGATGTGCAGCCACCACACATGGGTTTTGGGGAGCTGTCAATCAAATGCTGCCACTGGAGGAGGGATAATGATTGTCATATGACAACTGCCTGATTTAATGTAATCATTGCAGCTAAAGCTATTGTTTACAAGTGCCAGTGGAGGTGTCTGAGAGAGCAGACCTGCAGTGGTACAGCAGTCGATGGTGTAATAAGTCAAACTTCAGTTCAGTAGAGTCGAAGTGGAAATATCTGCTCCAAGTTTCATATATTTACACATTAAACCCTTCAGTCTCTGCTTAACGGATGTAATTGACTAATTCAGCACAAATGACCCTAGTTTTAGCTAATCATACAGAAAGCTATGGACAAACATATATTTTCAGTAAACAGCCTCTACGCACTGGTCGTAAGGCACAAATTAATTGTACCGCTCAGAGGGAAATACAAGATCCCACATAATAGATTCAACATTGTGAACTGCACAAATAAAGCCTCTAAGGTGTAAAGGAAAAAAGTATATTAAATTCATTCTGTTGTGCATAATTTACAAATCTTAAACTAAATGTACAAGAAAAGAGAGTAAGGGAGAGCGGGGAAGAGACGCACACAGAGAGAGAGAGACCACCCTCCTGTATATTTCAGAGGCTGTAGGCAAACACCTCAATAATTCATGATGGAGAGATTGATTTTTTTTCCTTTGGCGAGAGGCAGCAGATGTGGCAGGGATGAAGGAAGGGAGGGAGGGATGGATGGAGGGAGGAAGGGTGTGAAATGGAGGGGTGGTAGAGGGACAGCGCAGGCCTGAGGGTCAGCAGCCAGTGGGATCATTAGACCGCCTGCTTTTTGTGTGAAGAAGACTTTACAGCACACTGTTACTCACTGCCACAGGGCTCCAACAAACTGGCCTGAGTAATACTTAGCTACTCACACATCCCTATAATCCCTAAAAAAACACCAGAACAGAAGGATGCGGTCAGATTAACCTTGAAGGAATATAGTTTTTTGACCTAATGCTATCTGATGACAACAAAGAATACTTTCGATTCAAAACAGCGCTATATGGATAGATATCGTCACATTCCTTTCTTTGTACAAGTAAAGCTTACTTTTTAGCTATTTGTGAAATGAATTGAATGATGATTTATAATTTTGCACTTTATGTAATGAGAAGACATGACAATAATAAGGTATTATAATTCATAATTATAATTAGTTATTGAGATTAGGTATCATGACATAACAATATATTTTTACAGTATTTATTAATCTAAGTTAAATTAATTTATAAATGTAGTATATTTAAATTTTATTCATAATACATAATGTTAATTTATACCTCAAACTTAAAATGTTAAAATGTATTATTATATATATAAATTAACATGAACCTAGATTGATAAATGGGTATTGTTATTGCTCATTGTATTATATATTGTAATTTCAAGTTATTTCAAGATATTGTGATTAAATAATTGTAACAAATTGCACTGTATGCAAAGTGTTACCATCTAAATACTTGTTGAATGACTGTCGAACAATGACAGTTTCTCACTAACCAACTAATAAGATATAAGTTGTTGCTGTTACAAGAAACCCATACTTTTTGTGATTTTGCTCAGATTGGATAACCCAGAATACTCCTGTAAATAAAATATCGTAGTTTTGTGGCTTTTAGTGCATGTATGGCTAAAATCATAGTCTATGAAAGATGTAAATGTATAGAATGGAAGAGGAGACGCTCTGAGGGTCGAGCTAGAACTGGACGGCACTCGTTTACTGTTCTTTGATATAGAAATGGTGAGGTTAGAGAAAAGAGCAGAGCAGAGAGAAATGTAAAGTAGGGACTCTGTTCCCCCTCGCGTGTCTGATGGAATCAACTCTCTGTGGATGTGACGGGACGGCAGGTGAGGCTTTGAGAGCGAGCGACATCCTTTTGTCATCGCCTGCTCTCACAAATAATTCATGGCATCAGAGGAAAGGGGAGCGAGGGAGGCGTATTGACAGCTACCACTTCTACTTGCCTTCACCTGTCTTATCCAGTCACCCGCAGATGGGACGCAAAGGACAGAGGGACCTTTTCACGGAGAACGAGTGTGCTGCCTTTCTCTTCCACTGACCTAATTAGAACTCATTCGCTCCCTGCCTACGTTTCCTCTCATCCGGCGTGTCCCACTAAATCCTAATCGCTCTTTTAACTCACAACAAAGGGGGTCCAGGTGCAGATGTAAAATGCCATGGGGAAAATTTTAAGTCAAACTCAGACTCTCTGATTTCTAAATAAATGAATGTAATTGCTATTTATGTCAGTTTATTCAATGTATCGCTAATTAATTAGTTTATAGTGGTGCAGGTATGACGTCAGAACCCGGAAGTCGAATTCGCTGCTGGTTCCTTTGAGATTTTCCTATGGGGTTTTGTAGAAACAAAGTAGAGATGCACTGATCGACTGGCCAGGGATTGAAATCAGATGATTTTCGGCATAATCGGCCCGAATCAGTCTCATGTCTTACCGATTCCGAGCTAATTTGATGCGCGTTCTCTTCTCTCCATTTGTGAATTGACACACACCCACGTCCTATCATTCGCTCCGGTTAAAAGGTGCTTGTATTGCGCATAATTTCACTAATTCCCGCAGGTTTCTAGCTCACAACAAAAGCGTGCGCACCACTAATCTATATAAGTGGAGTGCACATAAGCTCCATGATTTCCACAATGCAGAAAACACAGACGGAATCCAGTCATGAAAACGTTTATTGTATAACGCGGAATGTCATGGATTTTGTCAAATAAATCAAAAGTAGGCCAGTACACTTAAAAATCACAGCACGATATGGACTAGTTTCAGTGAATATTAATACACAGAAACTTCAAAATCTTCATGGAAACGTGTCAAAATAAAAGTTTGCTTTAACGTGTGACAAAATATATTACTATTGTATAGTACTATGTACTATTGTATTACTTTTATACAGTATAATGTGTCTTAATGTAATACTACTACTACTAACAATAACAATACAATAATTATTTAAATGTTATTTTTAAAGGAATAATCACACAATCACACGTTTTAATTTGAACAGTAAACCTCTATTGTGCAGCACTTTGCCAAAAAATGGAAGGGTTTAATTAAATCAAATTTGATTCAAAATAAATTAATGTTTTATGCCTTCATTTGATTACCAGAAAAACTAAAATACACAACACAGAATTTCTGTAAAAAAAAAAAAAAAAAAAACTTTTCATAGGGCCTTATTATTGTAAACAAATGAATAATTTGTGTTTATTTCATATCTCTCTTTATTTTATTGCATTTATTTGTGCTGTTGTTTGAAATTTGTTTCTTTGTTAGGAAAATCTCGAAGGAACCAGCGACAAATCAGTCTTCCGGGTTCTGACATTCTACACCACTCTATTCTGTTTGCTTGATCGTAGGTGTCATGTACACTCTTAAAAATAAAGATTCTTTATTAGAACCTTTCCATTGCACAAAAGGTTATTTACAGTGGAAAAGGGTTCTTCTGATTATTAAAATGTCCTTCACACTAAGAATAATTGGTTCTGAAAAAAATGGTTCACATGAACCAGGGAACCCAAAATGGTTCTACTAAGGCACTGCTGCAAAACCCCCCTTTTGGAACATTTATTTTTAAGAGTGTACTTAAAAGCCTGACAGGAGAAAAAGATGTGCAAAAGTGGGATGTGTGACTCTATTAGTGCTCTTGAGCGGGTGACTGTGAGGTGGAGTGTCTCCGCCGCCTGGTAATCTGCTCCTGATAATTTATTATTTACATTATATTAGACAACGGCGCGCAGTCAGACGGAAGTGCTACAAAACTGCAGCATATTGATTTTAACAGCGCACTGTCTGCAGCGATTTGTGGCGGCATAGGGGCTGTCGCTGAGTGCCAGCCTCGCAGGATCACAGGGACAGGATGCCACTGTGCTACATGCTAATGCGCACTTTAAACATTTAACACTAGGAGGTGCTGTAATTGCTCTGACAGCTGACAGGTGACCAGCAGAGTGTAACACACACTGCTGTCTCTCCCCTCCTCCTCCTCCTCCTCCTACAGACAGCATATCTCTCTTTCTCACTGGTCTCTTTTGGTTGAACCCTGCTCTCTCCATCTCTCCGGAAATGGAGGGATGAAAGTTGTGATTCTCCATTCTGCCTGAACGAAGTGGCTAATTAGAAGAGGAGGATTATGGGCTGCGAGATAAGAGGTGGAATTTTTCACTAGTCCAAGATAGATGGTGTCCGCAGTAGCGTGCTGAAGGTGCCGTCACCTTTTCATTAGCATCTCCGTTAATTACTGGTTCCGGGCTGTTTGGAGTTAGCATCATTAGCCTGATAGTGCTGGAAATATTAGTACAGCAAATTGGTGTGGTTTTCAATTGGGTTAAGCGGGAAAACATTCAACCTTCATATAAAGAGGGTTGAGCTTTATTAAATTAGCCTCCTGCAAATGAGTACAGTTTGCCCTATCGTGCCTCCCAGCACAAATTTACCAAAATAATTACACAGCCGGGTTGTGGATGCCGTCATATTTTAATAATCTCACTTTCTCGCTTTCATTAAATTAAGATGGGGTTTATGTGTCACTTTGGTACAATTAAACACACAATCACAACCTGAGAAAATCACTAACATCAAAGTGGTAATAACTTTAAAATAATCCCTGTAGCGACCAAAATTATTACACTAGATATAATAAACATCTTGGTAATTGCCAGCAGTACGGCATCCTCAGTGGGACATTTTTTTGATCTGCGGTACGAGCCTCGTCAAGATAAAACTACAGAGCAGAGAGAGGAGGGGCCAGAAGGAGCCGAGAGACAAGAGCTCTAATTATAAGAACATGAAACACTTCCTAAATAGCTACTAAATGAGGAAACCAAATGAGTCTAGTGATATTACAGTTTAAAATACACTTTAGACAAGTTGGCCTGGTTAAAAGAAACTTTCAAAGACACAAATGCAACCATAATCAGCTGTAAAAAAATGTTGGATTGGAAAATAATGTAGGAATAATGAAAATAATCGAATTACTGGGTTGATTTAAAATGTATACATAAGACAAGAAAGCCAAGAAAGTAAGATAAGAAAGCCATATGTTTGGGATAAGCAGATAACTATGGAAGCCTGTTTAGAGTAGTTAATTGTGAAACAAGGTTTAAAATAAGAAATTATTGCACAATTGTGTCGTTTTGTGAGGTACACAGCCACAATTGTGAGAAAGTTGCAGTCATAAGTATAAAGTTATGGTTGGGGCATTAAAAAACAAGCAAAAAAAAACAACATGCTTCCATAGGTAGGAATACACACTACCAATTGAGAAGTTTTTTGTTTGTTTTTTCAATGAAATGTATTGTTTATTCAGCAAAGATGCATTAAAAGTGACAGTACTGACATTTATAATGTTACAAAAGATTTCCATTTCAAATAAATTCTATTCTTTTGAACTTTCTATTCCTCAAAGAAACCAGAAAAAAATGTACCAGTCTCCAGAGAAATGCACAAATTATGAAACAATAAGAAAAGCACCAGATCAGCATATTTGAATGATTTCTGAAGGATTATATGACTGAAGACAGGAGTAATGGCTGCTGAAACTTCAGCTTTGCATCACAGGAATAAGTTACATTTCGAAATGTATTAAAACAGAAAACAGCTGTTTTTAAATTGCAATATTATATACAGTTTTCAATGGTAGTGTTACTGCTCCGATAATCATATGAGTAGGACAGCTCTTGAATCTTAGACTCACAATAGGCTCCTTTAGGGAGAGATGGAAGTTTCAGTCCGGCCTTTAAGTGGCCCACGTGCCCTTTAGTGTTTGACTCTCAGCTGTGACCCGAGAACAAAGGTTCTTGATAACTTGCATCTATTTTACATATTAACCATAGCCATATTAACAACAGAATATGATAAACTCGACTATAATCATCCAGCAAGTCCACAACATCAGTAGGATTAATAGAGCATGTCCTGTGTCACTGAAGGTGCAGTGCACTAAAAACCTTATCTGATCCATATTAATGGCCCTTGAAGAATGGAGTTAACCTGTGGTATCCATCCTTCTCACCTCTCAATTAAAAGCTTCCCTCCCTCCCAACCACACATACACAACACTCAAGTGGTGCTCCATCTCTATTACCCAGAAGGCATTAGCCAGTCTGTTTCTTTATCCAATCAGATGGAGGTTCCATTCTCTTCTCTTCCCTGCCCAGTTCCTTTTTTGTTCCCCTCTGACAGTCTGTATAAATAGCTTGGGATGAAGTCATTCCTCAAGCACTGCTGGCAGGCCCTTTCATTATTTACAATATTTACTTCAGGGGGGAAGTCACGGCTTGCCGTCAGATTTATCTGTCTGAGAAATGAGCTCCGCTATGCAGATCATCTGCAGAACAAAAGCGACACGCCGGCGTGTTGCGCTGCCACACTAATTTGGTTCATGAAGTGTGTAACACAGTCCTCTTTGGCAGGGGGGCTTCATTTGTCTCTGACTTTATTAAACTAATATATAACAATCTTCTTCATGCTCAAAGCTCCGGCGCACGGACTGCGTTCCCTGAGCGGAGCGCAACACTGTTTCAGAGCAGAACTGCTAAAACACACGGCAAAACAATGCTATTTATCTAGCAGAGGTGTTGCCCAGTTTGGTTTTATCAGGTCTATTTATTCGTCAAACTAAATGTGACTGTTACTGTTCAAAAGTTTGAGAATGGTAACCTTTTTTAATGTCTTTGTAAGAATATTTCACAATATTACTATTAGTAGTTTTGATCAAATAAATGTAGCACTGGGATTTCTTTTGATTTAAAATAACTTAAATAATTTAAGTTTTGTATTTCAATACATTTCAAAATGTAGTTTATTCCTGTGATCTGGTGTATGTGATAAAAATTATTATTATTATAATTTACAATTATGAAAGCACAAAAATACATAATATTAGAATTTAAAACACTATATAATATTCTGGAATATTCAAATCAGTTTATTTATAAGTGTTTTTTTTTTACAGTGTCCTTGTGACATACATATATATATATATATATATATATATATATATATATATATATATATATATATATATATATATATATATATATATATATATATATATATATATATATATGTTATACATAAAATATGCATAATTGCATGTGCCTACTATAGGGTTTGGGTAGGATTAGTTGCATGTAGTTAATTATATTACTCAGTACTTAAATATATAATTACACTGTAACAATGACACCTTAAAATAAAGTGTAACCGTTTTTTTAATAACGCTTTTTAAAGAACGGCAGAATCCTCAAACCAAAGGTGGCTGTGGCAAGGGAAAAACTCGAGAGGAAACATGACTCAGCTGGATGCTGGCACATATTTAGATAAATTTATCTAAATAAAGTATAGGCGCATATATAAATGTTAATTTGAACAGATATATTCCATTGAAGTAAAATAAAACGAAATATTCGAAATGTATCACAACACACATATATTATAAAATTTTTGTCACTTTTGGTGACATTGTTGCCCTGAGTCCTGGTTAGATTCTGACCCTGGTCTATAATCTTCTAAGAAATATTATCATATCCACATTTTGAGTTCACTAAACCTTCTGAAGCACAAGAAGAAAAAGCGTGGGAACTCTACAGTGCATGTGAAAGTGATGTGTGTCAAGAGAAGAACAATAATCAGACGGATGTGTCTATCATCACAAGGTAGTCTCAGATCCTGCCTCCCCCCGCTGTCGGGCTGAACCCTGGGGAGGGTGTTAATTCAAACCACATGTTCGGTTTTCAGCTGCCACTCCACTAGCTGAGACCTACAACTCCTTCATCTGCTGCTGGAGCTGTGATTTTTGGGGGACTCCTCTGCATCTCGGGGGTCTCTTGAGGAGTTTCACACTAAAATATATATCTTGTTTTCCTAATTAAATCTTGTTCATAGTTCCAGCTCGTGCTTTGCGTCGCAATACCCTCCTCCACTTTTTTTCTATGTGTGTGTGTTTGGGAGGAATGTTACCTGCTTTCAGGGGCACAGGCCATGTATCACTGACACTTCATTTCAGCCTGACTGCCTTGTTTCCGTAGTGACCCCTTTCCCCTAGCTGCCTCGTGGTATTATTTAAGGAGATTTATGAGGCAGTGTCCCGTGCCAGGAGCTACGGAGGCAGACGCCTCGGGGGCCGAGGCACAATGAGGGGGGCCCATTAATAACCCACAGCCAGGCCTTCGCTCCCAGTCTGGACCGTGGAGACTCGGGTTCCTCCCCCTTTTGAGTGACCGTAAGCTAGCAGGCAGCGTTCGGTACCTGAGTCCCACACACAGAGGTGGGGTAACGGATCTGGCAAGCACGTGGGCTCCTGCCGAGGAGCTCCGCAGAGCAGCCGCTTGTGATGGATGGGAGGAGGCAGATGCTATCTGAGCTCAGGCCATCTGTAAGAGCTCAGAGTAACAGTGGGGTCACCGACAGACAGCACGGGAGAGAGAAAAAGGGGCGAGCCGGCCTAGTGTGTAGGATCACGTTAGGCACGTGTACCGGGCAGAAGGTGCGAGAGGGCATGTTGGCATGCTAATGCTGCATGAGAGAGTCAGGCCGGGTCTCTGTACTCACAAAGAGGGCACCATGTACTTTGTCACAGAGGACAGCCAGAGACACACACACACATTTCTGCATGTCACACATGCTCAGACAGGCTGCCATTCAGTATTCGATAAAATACGGGAGGATGACACCCAATCTGATGTGAAAGCGGCAAAAAAGAGTGCACTGAGAGAGAGTATGCTGAACTGTAAAGTATAGTAAGTCAGTGTGGCTGCATGTGACGAGCGTGTAGCTGTCAGCGGCTCCGCGGAGAGACTGGCAGGAAACACCTTCCATGTTAGCCCATGTCTATTTAAAAAGCAATGTTTTATTCAGCCACAACATCTCATTGCACTGAAAAATTTATCAGTACGTGCTCTCTGTCTAATCCTGTCCTGTGTCAGGTAATTCCACTCTGTTTTTCTTTAAATATTTCTCAGGACAAAGTGGAGGGGTGCTGGACTCATCATGTCACATTGATGGAGCCAGATAGTGGGAGTCTCAGACTCCTGGATTTAGAGCACAGTCCTCCAGCTAAAGCTCTAAAATCCTTTGTTAAGGCTAGTTTTGGTTATAATGACTTATTTGGTAAGAGTTATACCCATAAGTATTGGTGCAGCTTTGTTAATTCAACTTCAATTGACCCTTTGCTAAGCCTTGCACAGCTTGGTTACTGTTGCCAAGATTTCAGTGAACAGCATGATTTTCTGTAAAATGTACTCTTGTGTCAATATTATAAGTGACACAGAAGCAGTTAAATTGTTTAAAACTTCTCAAACACAGATCCTATAGATTTACATTAGAAAAAAGCAAAAGCTTGTCATGAAAAATAGCAAACAACAACAGTTGCTTAGTTACACAAACGTTCAAAAGTTTGGGGTTGGTAAGATATTTACATTGGGGTTATATTAGATATTTCAGATTTTATATTTTGAAAGAGGTTTCTTATGCTCAAAAGGCTGCATTATTACAATTTAAAATAACTTTTCTATTATCTATTTGTTGTTATTCCACTTCTATTTTAAAATGTAATATATTCCTGTGATGGCAAAGCTGAATTATGTTTTATCAGTAATTTCTCCAGTCATCAGTGTCCTTCAGAAATCATTCTAATATGCTGATTTGGTGCGCAGGTAACATTTTCTATTATCAATGTTGAAAACAGTTCTACAGTTTTTCTTTTCTTTCTTTCTTTTTTCTTTCTTTCTTTCTTTCTTTCTTTCTTTCTTTCTTTCTTTCTTTCTTTCTTTCTTTCTTTCTTTCTTTCTTTCTTTCTTTCTTTCTTTTCAGGATTCTTTGATAGTTAGAAAGTCTAAAATTGACTTGAAATAAAAATCTTTTGTAAACTTGTACTGTCATTTTGATAAATTTAATACTGAATAAAAAAATTAAAATAAAAAAATATATATATATTTCTGACCCCAAACTTTCGAACGGTAGTGTAGGACCAGTAATGTATGTATTTACTAACCATAGGAAAATTTTTAAGATGAGACTTAGCTAAGAGTCAGTTTGATTGAAAATTCAAATGTTTCAATACAATTTCTTTCACATTCCCATTCAGGAACTTTAGGATAAGACTTGTGCAAAAAACATGTGAACGCAAAAAATGTGAACGCAAACGGTTCTTGCTGTATAAGATGCATTCTCTGCATTGATGCAAGGGGGCGCTATAGCCAGTATCAGCATAAACTGCCTCCCTCTGTCAGTTTTCTTTTCTAGGTCAACTGCTGTCGTTCCAGAGTTAGTTAAAATTATCTAAACTTTCAATATGTTTATGGCTAGCTGTGTGAAAAGCAATACATCTGGTTTGAAGGCACATGCTTGTGAAGGTAATCTATCGCCCTCATGAGTACTGAGGTTTCTTCCCGCCACAGTAACACTGTGTAGGTTAAGCATTTGCGTCTGCGTTTATGTACTTGTGTAGAATGTTTCTGGAAGGTTTCTTCATTTAGTTGGAGAGTTGGAGAAGGGCTTCCCTGACATGACTGGACTTCAACGGGGCAATGGCCAAAGTACATAAAACAATATGACTGGTGCAGAAAGAATGAGATATGTACTGCTGAAAGAAAGATCTGTGCGTATGTATGTATGTGTGTGTGTGTGTGTGTGTGTGTGTGTGTGTGTGTGTGTGTGTGTGTGTGTGTGCGTGTGTGTGTGTGTGTTTGTGTGCAGCACGTAGGGCACAGGATTTAATTCTATGATGCCGTAAATAAATGCCTGTCAGGGTGATGGACATGCTTGGCAGGCACGGCTGATTGAAACATTTCCTTTCTAAAGCAGCCCTCATAAATCTGAGACAGGCAAAGTGATGGCAATCGCACCAAGCCTCTCCAAAATGGGTGTGCCACTGCTGGACCGCTGCCAAAACCCTGAACCCCATTACCACCCAATACCCCACCCCAAGTCCCCGTTCTCCCTGCGGCCATGAGTAATGAAGAATGGCCTTGTCACCGGGCCACAGAAGACTGTCAATACTCTGCCGTCTAAGCGCAGGATCCGTTTCAGCATTACAGGCACACACACACACATAAAATCAGCACCCCTGCTAATTAAACACACCAGCAGCTGCGCTACGTTATTTCTTTTTAAGTGGCCCAGCACCCAGGGACACCCAGGCGCCCAGCCAGAACAGTCCAGGAACCGAGTAAAGCTATAGGGTTAACCATTGACCTGTCAGAGGGGCTTGACCTCTGCTAAGGAATCTAATAATGCTTTATTGCCATTGGACTGCACTACTAGACTGAAATTTGCACTAATGCATTTATATTGGACGACAGCAGTTTGGGCGTGTAGTTTTTCTTTGCTTGAAGATGATGTATAAACACACAAATGGTCTAAAATTTAGTATCCGCAAACTAAATTCAAAGTATAGTATGCAAGCTATATTTAACTTGATAAAGAGTTCCTGTGTAAGCAAGGGCACATTGTGTAAATGCATACAGTGTTGATAGATGTCCTCATTTTATTCATCTTTTTTCATTTGCCATAACTATTGTATTAAATTACACTAAAGCAATGCCCTTTGTATGAGTTTGTAGCAGTAATTCCACTTCTCCTCTTGCTGTGTATTCATAATCCATTAAAAATATTACAAATCTGGTTGCAAAGAAACTCGAGAAAGAATGGGTTTGATTTAACCTTAAGAATGGGAACAAAGGACAAATAGGACACAGCTGCAGTGTAAAATAGTATTAAAATCAATTTGAAGAATCACAAAAGCAGCGTACCAGCATATACACTACTAAAATGCGACCAGTTCAGTAGATGTTAGTAGTTTCAGTCATTGCTATGACTTGACCACACTTTTAAGAAACAATGTTACCATACAAATCCATCAGAATTTTAAAAGGATAGTTCACCCAAAAATTAAAAGCACTGACTCACCCTAATGTTGTTCCAAACTTGTATGACTTCCTTTCTTTTGTGAAAAGTAGATTATGGAGATGGGAAAGGGAAAGTGAAGCGTGAACATTCTCCAAAATATCTCCATTTTTATTCCACAGAAGAAAGAAAATCATATGGGTTTGAAACCTCATGAGTGTGGCAAGTAAACAGACTTTTCATTATTTGGGTGAGCTGCCCCTTTAAGAAGTGAGACGTACAGTAAGTTTGTTTGTTGTAGATATAAGTCGTGTTTAGTTTGACAGTATCTGGGCGGCTCTCAGAGCTGCAGAGCAGAAGCTAAAGGTAAAGGTGGGTGCAGAGGGAGGTGAGGGTCACAGGGGCGAGTGGAGCGCGGGGTGCCAGAGGACGTGTTGTGTCCCCTTCCGTGTTTGTCAAACAAATTAAACACGTTCTGGAGTCTTCACCTGCCCCAGCCACCATGCCGCATATGGCCCACCAGAAACAAAATAAGGCATTGCGCATACATTACCATACTTAATCAACCACCCTCTCCATTTAATATGCAAATTCACTGAAATATTACTGAATGCCGTCTGTTCTAAATGAATAAATTTGAATCGCAATTAGAATAATCCTTTATAATTAATGAAAACTGTCAATTTCGGTTCATAAGTAATTTGATTAACGAGATGATGGCACACTTATCAAGTTCAGTGGACTGTTAGATTTTCATACAGCGGCTAAAGGAAAGAATATAGGTCTCGTTTCAGCACAGCACTGGGACGGACATCAGAAACCATGATGAATAGTTAATAAAAAAAGTAATTAATAAACTTATGAGGTCAGGTTGCGCCCCAGCAGGGATCCTGTATTTTAAAGCCTGAACCTTGAGATCTGTTTATTAAACGAGGCGAGAGAATCCTTGAACTTGAGTGACACGCTCTTCCCCTCAGTTCACACCTCTCTCCGTTGACTTGAGGGCCAAGTACCGGGTAAAAGATCAAAAATTAAATATGTAAATAAATGCCACATACTGTATGGCTGTTTTCCTTCTAATCAGGCTGTACATGTCTAGGACTAGTGTTTTAGGTTAATGCTGCCTCAGTGAGAATCTGCTGAAGCAAAATGAACTCTACTCATTGCTCTGGATTCAGTATGGGTATATACGTTGAGTCCTTGACTAAACACTGCCGTAAGCACTATAATAAACAAGATATGCTGTTCTTATGGCTGGTGGGGCGAGAGCCAGTGATTCTAACATCATCCATCCACACGAAGCTCTTAAAAATATATATTCCCCTTGTAGCACTAAAACTATACAGAGCACTGGGCAAAGAACTCAGCAGAATGAAACTGGCTTAGGTTGTGTGTCTGTGTGTGTGTGTGTGTGTGTGTGTGTGTGTGTGTGTGTGTGTGTGTGTGTGTGTGTGTGTGTGTGTGTGTGTGTGTGTGTGTGTGTGTGTGTGTGTTGAGGTAGGTGAAACAGAAGGGGGAAGCAGTTAATTAGAGCCGTTATGGTGTTTGGAAACAACAGCAAGGTTAAGGCTACATGCTGATGAAGTATTTGGAAGTCATTAGCCAAGATGAGTAAAGGTCTCTCCAAAAGAGTGCGTGAAAGAGGAGAGAGAGAGAGAGAGAGAGAGAGAGAGAGAGAGAGAGAGAGAGAGAGAGAGAGAGAGAGAGAGAGAGAGAGAGAGAGAGAGAGAGAGAGAGAGAGAGAGAGAGAGAGAGAGAGAGAGAGAGAGAGAGAGAGAGAGAGAGAAGGGAAAAAGAAAAGTAGGGAGTAAATTAGATCTGGACTGGGCAAAATCAGTTCTGGAGTAGATGGAGAATGTGTGATATGTTAATGGTCTAAATTAGTGCATCTAAACATACACCAATATATTCTGCAATACAAATTGTATTGTATTGTTGTTGAATAAAATATTTTTTTGTCTTACCTGTTTGAAGACCACACATAGAAGCAGCAGCATCAGAGAAAAAGAGAAAGAAGAGAAATAAAATGTTAGGAAATATACACTGTATATTACAAATATACATGCAGAAATGAACATACATTGTTGTGTTTGTCATTACTACAGTCTTCAGTCACAAGATCCTTCAGAAATCATTCTAATTTGCTGCTCAATACTTATTTTATTATTTTTACTGTTAAAAACAGTTGTGCTGCTTAAAAGTTTTGTGAAAACCATGATATTTTTTTTCAGGATTCTTTGGTGAATAGAAAGTTGTAGAATAGAAACATTTTGTCACTTTTGATCAACTGAATGCGAGAAAATTATTCATATTAGCTATATTATATGTTATTATTAATATTAGCTATCAAAAATCTGATCATTATAAAATTAATACCTTCATAACCTTTAGGGGTGTAACGATACATTGCGTTGATATGTATCGCTGATGTAAACAATATGAAAGCCCATTGACTGAGCCCAATGTCAAAATATTTTCCAAGATATTCTTCCGCATGAAACGACATGAGGGTCAGGATTCAAATCAGTCGCGTTTGACGTTTCAAGATACTTAAGATGCAGCTTTATGAGGAAGTTCCCTAAGTAGTTCCCTTAGTAAAGCAGCATGTCTTTTCGTAAAGTAGGGTATGGATATACAAATGATTAAAAATTATTTCACTGTATCTCCATGACATTTGATGGTGTTTAACCTCTCTTAACTGTGGTGAATATTAGAGGATTTTCCCTCCGGCAATCTAAAGGAAATTCATTTAAACACAGTCAATAGCAACAAACTAACAACCAGCTATAGCTCCTGTAACAGCCCTAAAGATTTCAGACATGAATTATTCAAAGGTCTTGACCGGATTTTTAAAGACTATAAAACAAGATAACTGCATCTTCAACAGATTTTCTTCTGTAAAATGCACAGCACAACACAACTTTAGTGAATACATACATACATACATAGTAGTGTGTGTACAGGCCTCCATGGAGCGTGTGAGGAATATGGGCTCTAAAGGGCTGTGAGGAGATTAGGTCACACAGCAGGAAGTGAAACGCTGTGGAATGAGATGTATTTTCACCCTCAGTACAATATCACAGATTGACCAGTGGGGTCAAGAGTAAAGCCGATAACATACTAATTAGTGTGTGTGTGTGGATGCAGCATCTTCAAGCCCTAGTAAATAAACAGGGTCTAGTGTTTGATGCAGTACATTTTATTAAAAGGGGGAGGGTAGCAGACTACAAGCCATTAAGGCCCTGTCGGGTCCTGAGTCACACCCATAATAGTCTGACCCCATAAGAGTCTGATTTCCACCTAAGTCACAAGTGTCTATTGCTCCAACCCACCAATAATTAGTCACCTCCACAGCGCTGTGTCTCGGACTAATTAGCAAATTATGTTGAAAATAGCAGCCCCCTAATTAATGGTTATTATGGCATTTCTGAAGTTGCTGCTTTAATTAGTGAGGAACCGGAGCATGCATTTCAATGCTGGCAGAGTTATACTTGCTCTCCTCTGTGTAACTGGCTTTTTAACCATCCGTATAACACATATCGTGTAATTAAAAACACTCCTCCCCTCAACACACACACATACACACTTCCTCTCATCAAGCTCCACATCTCCTCCCACCTGTCAAATGTCCAAAAAGCGCATTAGAACAAATGATCTGTGTGAGGGGTGGATCATTGAATAACACAAACAATTGAATGTGAATCATTTGGCATTTTGGAGCAACATTTGTTTTGCTTCTCTGAAAGAGTCACAGATTATCCCATTATTGTGGAATCCTGCTTCAGAGAAAAAAAAAATACTCTGAGGTAATTGTGACTGTATGTCTAATAATTGTGGCTTTATTTCTCGTAATTGCAACTATATATTTCACACTGGGATTTTTATTTCTCATAATTGTGACTTTATTTATCAAAATCATCATCATATATATCATAAATCACCATATCACATTTAGTTTTAGTAGTATGATTATGATAATGCTATGGGGAATATTTGTCGGACATTATAATAGCTAAATAATAATAATAATAATAATAATAATAATAATAATAATAATAATAATAAAGTAATAATAAAACAACTCTTTATTTTGGCTTAAAATAGTTCAGTATCACGATTTGTATTAAATTGTAACATGAGTGTATTGTTACACCCCTACAATTTCTCAAATAGAGATTTATTTCTCAAAATAGTTCTTTTAGATCCTACAATTGCTACTTTATCATAATTGTAACTTTATTTCACATTTAGATTTTTGGTCTTTTTTTTTTATTATTATGACTTTTATATTTCAAAATTGCAAAAAAATTATCTCATAATTGCAACATCATACTTTGCATTTGTCCTTTTTATTGCTCAATTGTGACCTCATCTAAAAAAAAATGCAACTTTATTTCTCATAATTGCTACTTCATATATATCACAACTGGGACATTATTTCTCAGAATTGTATTAATTGTAGGTGTATCAACGCTGTATTGTTCACAGTATTTCAATCTCTTCCTGTTTGCTTGTCGCTCCAATCTCCGTTAGCATCAAAGATGAGCGTGGGACATGTAAAGAAGTGACAGTAATGAGCTTGTTGAAAGCGGCAGCTCAGCTCATCAGTGTTCAGGAGCCGTGTTTATTCTATATAGTCATCAATGACGGCAGCTCTTAAGCCTTTCTTTTTCCCTACTCAACACCAGCCTACCTAATACAATGCCCTCATTCTCTGTTCTCTTCCCTTTGTTAGGTCTCAGTCACCTACACAGTATCCCACACAAGGCCGCTCAGAGCCAAAGCATCTCTCTGTCCCGACCACCTCATGCATTCGGTCCGATTGTGTAACTAAATATACGGATGCGTCGGCTTCTTCTCCGATTTCAAGTCGGGCTCATTGTTTTCATCATTTTCCTTTGTTTTCCTGTCCATGTGGTAAGATTTCGTGTACTGTTAAGTAAGATTTGTAAGATTGATGGAAACCTCCCTCTCAGGATGGTTGTCTTTGGTTGCAGGCTGACCCGGGTTACCCTTGCTCTGTGTGCACTTAGCTTGGCTTTAGCCCGAGGTGAACTCTGAAACACTAGACTGGATTGACATAACTGCTCTCTCTCTGTGAATGGCACTTCAATGAGCCATCAATCCCCACTCTTGTCCCTCTCCCGGTGTAAGGTTCTGGGTTCTGGTGTATACTGGGCTTCTTCCCCCTTTGTCAGGGCAGTAAATGGGGCTATTTTAATCTGAGAGGATGGGGGGGCACTCATAAAGCACCCGTCGCAGGTGGGTGCACATCCACATGTTATGACTTTTGCTGTTTTGTGCGGCAGCGATTCCGTCGAGACTTTATATGCTGGCTTAGAAAAATGGTTGAGGTTACGGCTGCTGCACTAAGCAACGCTGTGCCTCAGGAGAGCATGACTAACACAAATATACAACAACAACTTAACACAGCTCGTAAAGCACAACAGCACCCACAGACACGACTCCTGAACGCACACGGCCACATGTGAGCCCAATAGCAGTAAGATTTGGCAATAAGTCACGGCCAATCTCCCTACTATTCCTTCAGGGCCAAATCAGACCCTGGTGTCGAACCCTGGCATGACTTACTCAACACACACTGTGCCTGTAAGAGTGAAAGCCTAATCTCTCTGGTTTGGCCAGCGCACCTGGTTAAAGTTAAGAGGGTGCAGTTATAGTCAATTATGATCCCATATAACACATAGAAATACACGCCACCCGATCCAAGGGCGTAATTGGAAACAGCTCCGACATGCCTGAGGTCAAAACAAAAGACAGCAAGCACCTCCCCGCCTGAGCTGGCCAACCTGGAAGGCTTCGCTGGGAGAGTGTGCCACCCATCAAAGCTCCCCAGCAAGCATGAGCCCTACCCCTTGACCCCGCCACCCCTGTGGGCCGCATGACATCCAACCCACTCTGGGCCTCACCGCTTTGACCTAGACGAGAGTAATACACACTTGTTCTTACTGCTAGACACGCACACAACCCATCAGATTAAAGTCCTGCTGTTTGCAGCGTGGACAGAAGGGCACAGCAGGACACCTTCCTCAACCTCATCCCTCTATCTATATTCTTTTTCCTTCTTTGTCTCCATCTGTCACTCCAGCTCTGACATGTCCAAAGGTCTGCCCTTCCCATCCTCACTTCAATAGGACACATCTTTACCCAGCAGTGAGGATTTTAGGGGCTGCTGATTTGCAAGCACCACCCTCTGAGAAGCCAGGCTCTCCTGTTTTCTTCCTCTAACACGTTGAATATCAAATAAAGGCTCTGCATTTACTGAGTTGACAAGGGGACAGATAAAGCCATTTCAGATGGAATGAATGGCACTTTTTTCAGCAGTCATCATAGTGAGCCACCACATCTGCTCTGTAGCACCAATGCCCTTGGTTTCCTCTCTCAGGTCGTACTATGATGGGACTGATGAGTAACTCCAGGGGATGGCTGTGGAGAGCTCTCTTTCTTGCACACACATAGACAATAAGCAGAAACCTTTTCCAGTCTCTCACTTCAGGCTCGTACACAGTCAAAGGAGCGCGCACAGAAAGTTTCTTTCTCACAAAACCTTATAGTATGCCGCCTGAACACTTTCCATATATGGCGTGCATCCCACTGTATCATTGCGTGATACTTTTGTATAATTTTTGTAACGTTTTAGCCTGGTCGCTATTCACTGCCATTATAGGAAGGAGTGTGTGCAGGACTATTTTTTTAAATTTCTGCTTTTGAGGTCCTAAAAAGATAGAAGGACATAGGGCATTGGAACAACAGCAGGGTGAGTAAAAGATGGCTTTATTTTCACTTTAGGATGAACTTTTAACGCTTGTCGACTTGTCCGGGACAAGTGGATTTTTTGAAGCGGCAGTGGCTCAGTGGTTCATGTAGGTTGGCTACAAACCGGAAGGTTGGTGGTTCCATCCCGGTTCCACCTGACCAAGTGTCGAGGTGTCTATGAGCAAGACACCTAACCCCAGCTGCTCCCGATGAGCTGGGTGGTGCCTTGCATGGCTGATACTGCCGTCGGTGTATGAATGAGTGAATGAATGGGTGAATGTGAGGCAAGATGTAAAGCGCTTTGGTGGCCATGGTCTGTTGAAAGCACTATATAAATTAAGTCCATTTTGAAGGGGAAAGTGAAAGAGAATTTCACTTGCCCGACCGGACAAGTAGCCTGATTAAAACGTCGATAACAAAAAATAACTAGGGAATCACCAAAATGCAAGAATGATTCTGCATCCATTTAGTGTAAGTGGTGATCTATAGTGGATAATAATATATAATGTATAATGAACTGACGGTAACAATGTTTACGCTCACGCAGCCTCTCGAGGAGAAATCGAAACAAATAAGCACCACTCACACAGAGAAACTCAGTTAACATACTGAAGTAAACATTTTGAAATGTTGAGATTTTATATTTATAACATATGATACAGTTAAGCAACATCACACGAGCATGAGTGCTGTTTTCCTAAATACCATCACGACTGAAAATATGACACTGATTTCATTTGACAGTTCCATAAACAATTCACTTACATTTTAAATGCAATTTTGACTGTTTTTGTTCTATTTCAGAAGTAAAAATAGTTCCAAACAAGCAGAACCATAACGCATCTCACAGCAACAGTGTGTTACTGAAAAAATAAAAATAAAAATCTAAAAAATCTAAATTTTTCCAGACAAGCACATTTTTTACTTGGACAGGTGAATGACAGATTTACTTGTCCAAAGCATAAGCACGTGAACAGGCTTAATTTCGAGCCCTGATGCTTATCAAGTAAGTTGAAGTTAGTTGAACTGTGTGCATATTTATAGCTAGCTATATGGTACAGATGTCTGAAGGTAACTCTATTGCCCCCCCTTAAGTTCAGAGAATTATTACCACCACAAATGGACACTTGCACTGCATTGACCAGCACTGTCACTGCATTTGTGTGCTTACATCTCTGGCCTAAATAAGAGGCTCAAAAGTGAAAGAAGAAGCCGAGAGCACATGCAAACACTGGCATAACCACAAAACAGATTTTCTACATCTATACTGAAAGACTACAAGCATTACAATACACACACAGATTGTGTAAAGAATGGGCGAGCCAATCGGGTAGTGCAGAACAGGTGTTTAAATGTCACACTAGTAAAGCTATCCTATCTTAGAGAGTATGAGAGATGTAGTGAACCACCTGTGCTCTATTTCCCCTCCACAAAACTGATGCTTCAGCTCCTCTGGCCCAGCCTGAGGCTGCAAATGGGGTAAGAGGTGGTCCTGAGGGGGGTGTCAGGGGTGAAAGGTGGCCTCTTTGTCTGTCTCTCAGACAGGCCATGCACAGCAGCACAGGAACCAGAGCTGCATGGGGACTAACTTGATTGACAACTGACATTACCCCCCCCCCTCCCTTCATGGCTGGAAGGACAGAGGGTGCGATGGTTATCCAAGCAGAGAAATGTCAGAGTCCAGACGCTGTCAGAGTCCGTCCTTCCACCCACCCTTTTCTCTCTCTCCTCTAGTGTTGTTGTTTTTTTGTTTTTTTTTAGTAGCCAATTTTTAGAGCAGTTTTTTGCTTTCTACGAGTTGCTGCATGGTTCGGGTCAGAGAAAGCATCACAGAGGCAGAAGTGCAGCAACAGTGCTGATTTAACGAGGTTACAGTCTCCTATTGGAGAAAGTTACATATATCTCTCCTGAAACACACTCGCAGCTGAAATACACCACACAGAGATATCAAGCCTGGTGACACACACGCACACACACAAAGGTTTGGCGCACAAAGGAGTCTGGACTCTTTGTATATGTTGACGGCAACAGTAGACAGAGATTAAGCGATTAGGGTTACAGTGATAGAGGAGTAGTGAATGGCAGCACAACGCCTGGATCAGCTGACCCCGCCAAACTGAGTCCCAACCACAGGGTTGCCATTTACTGCAGCCGCAAGTGTCTATGATCATTCATTCATTTGATTAAAATCCGATTCAATAATTTTCCATGTCCATTTTTATTACATCTAAATAATACAGGGCTCTGCTTTAGACTGATTTAAACCAGCAACTCATCCTTTTTAACTATTCATTAAAATAACAGGCTCATAAGACTTAGGACTTAAGATTTCAGAAATAGGGTTGCAATTAATGTTTTTCATTCACTAAAATGAAACCGTTCACAAGAATTCTTTGTTTGTGAATCAGGCTTCACTTGTGCCATATGTTTCTTATTCACGAAAAAGATAAAATCATAAGAGTCATATGTTTGTGAATCGGACTACACTGGTTGTGCTGTAAGTTTTTGAATCACTAGGAGAACGATAAGAAGAGTCAGTTGCTCGTAGATCATATATATCTTTGAAAAGAACCAGCTCGTGGCAGTCATTTGTTGATGAATCAGGCTACTTGTTGAGTTCATTTTTACTATTAACTTCAGCATTTTGTTATACACGCAGCATTCAAGATGCAATTATACTGGTAATAAATAATTGATTCACATGCAGCATGCAGATGTCATGCTTTTTTAGTGCAAAAATAATACGAAACCATTTACAATTATAATTTATAAAATATCAGTACCACAGAAAAGAAAAGGTAGAGCAAATTATGACACCATAAGTCAAAAAAGGCATCATTAGCTCACCGGAAACCCTAAACCAACTCAGCAGTGGTTTCATTTAATGTGTGTATGTGTGTTTAATATCGCTGGAGGCTAGAGTGTATTTGCAGTAGCAGTGCTGGTTGGATGGTGTGCGGTTTATGCATTCAGCAGCAGTAATGGAGCTCTTTATGCTGCTAAAATGCGAAGTCTGGGCTCATTTCCACTGTGCTGCTGATTCCTTCAGCCTCTGCTTATGTTTTCATTTGCAAGTGCAGGTCTGCCCTTCCATAAACCAGTAACAAGCAGCACATCAGAATGTATGGAATCAAAGTCCTGCTACTGCAACAGAGTCTATTATATTCCTCAGTTTGGCTAACACCCCATCTGTGTCTCATTTGAAAAGAAATAAAAAGCAAACATATAGCCTTGTTTTCCCTTTCCAAGTATGGCGTATTACTCCATCTCACACCATGCAAGGCTAGAAATCAAAAAACATTGTCCCATGTGAAGTTGGGTGGAGTTTCATTTGGAGTTGCCATACGAGTTGTCATATAACAGAGTGTAGCGTTAGCATCACCTCACGTGTACATTTGCTCCCAGAACACTCAATGATTGTAGATAACAATCTAGGTAGAGCTACACATGCTCCTCATGCTCGATTGACTGACTAAATGACCAGCCATTTGCCTTCATTACTGAAGCTTGGACCACCAGTTGCCCTCTGAATCCAGATCTCAATATCTGCTTGCTTCATTAGCATTAAGCTAATTGCTTCTCTTGGATACAAGGGCTACTTCATCAATGACCGTTTTTAATAGTAACATTAAAGTTCTCATGAGTTCTAAGCCACACATTGTAGAGAGATACGGGATGGGGGAGGGCATTTGTGCAACTTATCTTCGTCTCTGGGCATCAAGATGTTGGCGACAGGCGGTGAGTTAGCACAGGGCGCGGCAGTCTAGGCAAGATTAGCATCGTGGAGAAGCAGAGAAGGTTCTGTTCACTTCCTCAGATCAGCAGTACTCTCCATACTTCAACATCAAAAGCCACTCAACATCAATTAAACACAGCCAACAGACGCCCACCACTAAAGACCTGGAGCTGATTATATAACTGCTTTCTTGTTTGCATGCGGCAAAAATTAGTCCATATTTTTTATTTCCAAAAGGAGAGGAGCTTTACAAGGCTGCCATAAGGCTCATGTATCCATATGTCAAGAGTGTTTTTTTCACTTCAAAGGACAGCATGCTTTGCTTTTGTTGCAAATACAGTAAGATCTCTTTGGTTGTAGCATTAAATTTGTCCTATTTTATACAATCAAAGATTTGGTGTAACAGTAAAACACACCATACGGGCACTAATACATTAGCTGATGGTGAAATCCTTCCAGGATTCAATTACTAAAACAGTTGATGTATCTTCAGTTGCAAAGAAACAGCCAACATTTAAAAGGTAACACACTGTCCAGTGTAGGAGTTTTCAAACTGGGGACTGAGGATCACAAAAGGGGGTACTATAGGGGGTCTTCAAAAAATGTAAGATATTTAAAATATAAGAAGAGATTTAAGGTTTTACTGAAATAAGTTTAACCAAAATAAGTTTTTAGCAAATGTTTTATACATGTATACAAAAATATAGCTTTTTCAGGTAGGTGGTCCCTCAAAAGGTTTCAACATACATTCAAAAAGTTTGAAAACCCCTGGTCCGTTTTATGTTCTGCTTTCATATTACCTGAGAAGAGGTGCAGTACATCATAACTGAATACTTAATGAAACATAAGGTGGAAGGTTAGAATTGTCATTCTATTATTTTCTTGTTTAGTGATTGTTCCAGAAATACTCTGTTTCAGATTTAGACCTATTTAGATTCACATCCCATGATGGTAAAGCATATTTTTGTCAAGACAAAGAGTACTGTAACAATTACTCAAGCTAAAGTTTCATTCTCATCTGATATTTGTATCTTAGGGCACTTTGAAGGAGCCTTCAAGCCTCTGAGAACAAATGAGTTGTTTTTCTCACTTTTTTCATGATAATTAGTGTTTACCTGGTTGTTTTTGTTTTGGAGGAAGCCTGCATCATTATGAATTAACAGGTCCTATTGTTCCCACATCTGCTATTGTTCTGGCCGTAGCCTGAACCCTGATTTATGAGCAGTGTGAATACCTTGAGGCAGGTGTTTTGGCAGACATACGGCCTGAGTGTGTGTGTGTGTGGGGGGGGGAGATTATGAGATTTGAACCCTCCCTAAATTCATTCTACATGAATTTAGGGAGGGTTCAGACCACAGGGACACTGCACTCTTTCACCCACAACAACTCACCCAGGTCATTTACTGTTATATACAGGTAACATTTTGACTGTGTGCATTTGTTATGCATGTTGTTTTGCATAAAGATATCGTAAACAGTCCTTAGAGCCTTGTCTTTGATATGGCTGTCCTCCTCAAATGTCCTCAAAGATGCAAAAGGGAGAGATGTTTGCTTCAGGTTGGTGGCATCACTACACCATTTGCTGATGTCTGAACATGAAAAATACATCATATTGATCAAAAACAGCACTCAGCTGCTGCATCTAATAATTTCAAGTTGTTTATTTACTAATTTATACATTTTGTTTTAAGCAGTCAGCCATTACTGAAGTTTTACGGAGAGGCCTGCAAAACAGGAAGGTGAAAGAGTGTCAATACGTTCCAATAAAAACATTTGGAGATGAAGGAAAAAGCAAGAGACAATCTTTCATCCCGCTGTCTTCCTGAAAAGCAGCCTCGCCAAAACAGTGTAGCTCCAAAGACTTTATGAAGTTGTGCTGATCAAAGATGCAGCACTTCAGTATAGATTACAGCTCAAGGGAAATATCCAGACGTTACGCTGTTTCCCTCACAGTCAATGCGTTTACATTAAACTCTGTCAACAGTGTGCAAAGGTTAAGGGGTAACCTGGGTGAGTGTATATATTTTTAGCTATTCTGGATTATAAATGTACATATGGCATTGCTTCAAATAAATGCACATTAGGAGAAAAGTGCAGTACTATAGCTAATGAACAATGTAAACATGACAAGCTACCGTCTGTCCAAAAAATCAATTCTCACACATCCACCTCATTGTTCTGTAAATAAACACGGCATTCTATAAAGCTGGAGTATCTGTGGTGTGTTTAAAACTGGTAGAAATTTGTATGAAATAGGAAATGAGAGGTGGACACAGGATGTTGGTCATTTTGTTATTCAGCTTTGGCCAGTGTCATTCTAACTGTACACCATTTGCTTCAGGATATATAAGAACATGGGAAGGAAGAGTAGACAACGACTGGATATGTTTCCATTTCACCGCCTGGTTCCTGTCGCTCAGATCTACTGTGCACCAGAGGGAATTGACATCACGGCTTTATAATGGCACATACTGGACTGCCCAACACCTCCCACCCTCTAAGAATGTGACAAAAGCTAGAAAAAAAAAACAATGCGAGTTAACTGTATATGTTTTCCATATCATTTCATCCAGGTTTGTTGCAGCTGTTAGTAGTATGCAGCTCTGTTACAGTGGGTTTTTTTTTTTTTTTTTTTTTTTTTGTGAGTGAATGTACAGGTTGGAGACACAGTTAGACGTCAGTTACAATCAGTCAGTCAGTAAGTCTGCCTGATATAAATATTTTTGCAGATTCCGATTTTCTTTCTAAGAACTATAATTGACAGCATATGCAAAAAATGCAATAGAATAAAGAGATATGAAATAAACGGCTTTAAGTTTTTTCAAGTGGGTCTAACAGTAGGTTAGTATTTAGGTAAGAAATACTATGTAAAATAACACTGGACAGTCTTCATTGTAAAAATGTAATACATATTAATGCTTACAATTAAAGTTACAAAAGTTATTCCGTCACGAGCAACAAGTGATTTTCTCTTTGTCTTTTGTTAATTGATTAACATGAAAGACAGCAGCAGGAATATTAGACTGCTGTCACTTTAAGAATTTATGCACGGATCCAACATACTCTTACATGTTCCATGCGTTGTCTTTCTCAACTATTTACGTTCCAAAGCTGACTGTGTTTAACTGAATACTAGCCAAGATGAGCATTTTGACAATTTTGTGTGTACAAAAGTATAAAAGTGTATAAAAGTGTGCATGCCACTTTTATAGATAAATGGTGTGATCGGCTCCACCTGGGACCATCATCCTTACGACTCTACCGGGTTACCTTGTCCCTGCCTGGCTCCTCCCAATGCGATTCCCTCTTTGGTTTCTCTTGCCGCCATTTTCTGTTCCCTATCCTTCACCAGCCCCTAGTCTTCCGGGGGTTCTGGAGGTTCTTTTCTACTGTTCTTCTGTTTAATGTCATCATGTTCTGTTTTCCCTGTTTTGGTTTGCCTGTGTTCCCTGTGCTTATTAGCTTCCATAGTTCCTAACTAATTACGCATCTGTTTCTGTTCAGTTCATTAGCTCTCCCTTGTATTTAAGATCTCAGTTTTCTTTGTTCAGTGTTCTGTGTCATATTTGCTTTACGTGGTTGTGGATTATTCTAGCTCCTGAGTTTTCCTACGTGTTTCTGCTGGATTTATTTAAAGACTGTTTACTGTTCTGAATCTCATGTGTCATGCGCTTACTACAGCCACACACCTTACAATAGATAGACAGACAGATGAATGCATAAAGCAGATGTGCTGGACACAAACAGAATGACATTATGTTTGGCACTTTGCATGTTCATGTGTGCCTCGGTCACAGTGCCACAGTGTATGTGTGGAATTAGCTATGTGTTATTGATAGAGACAGCATCTCGCTCAGGTTTGTCCCGCTTCCATTAATGAGGCTGAATTTCTCCTTGCGTCCTCTCACAGGGGACCTTACCATGCATATTAAAATTCTTCCCAACTTTCAGAAGTAATAAAGTAAAGGCGTGTAAACGTGTATGTTTTTTTTCCTCTGCTGTTTTCCCTTGTGTGCACTGCAGAGACTGACTGGTTTCATGGGAACTAATTAACCTCACCTGTGTTAATTACTGCCGCAAACCAATCAACTGTTCCAACGCTAATTATCCCCTTTTTTGGCTGGCTGCAAGTCACCATGACAACACCCATAACCTCAGGGGCTGATAGTCACACCGAAAAGCAAGTTTGCATGCGTTTCAGATAAAACCAAACTGTAAACATCAAAAAATGAATGTAGGAAACAGAAGTTTTCTTCCCATCTTAGTATGTACTTGAATTCAACTTTAACATGGTTTATAGTCACAAGAAAAACTCAGGTTTCGTGCACACAGCATTTAAAAACACACACTCACTTCATAATGTGAGTCATATAGCTTTTAAAAAGGAATGCATGAGATACGGTGAAGAGTGTAGACTTAATAAAGAGGATCCCAGTAACAACACCTTATAAAGAGTGTGTGTGTGTGTGTATGGGGGGGTGAGGAACACAAGGAAGAGAGGTGAAGGGGAAGGGAATATGTGTCTGTGGTATGATGGGATTGATTTTCTTTCAGTGGGGTGTAGCGGTTTGGCCAGAGCAGACAGAGGGGTCTTGTGGTGCCCTGCCTGACCTCTCCATATGCCTGCTGTTCACCCAGTCAGCATAGTACTGACAACCACTGCCTCCTCCCTCATCAATACTACACAGAGACACAGAGAAAGATGGTATGAAAGAGAGAGAGAGGGAGACAGAGAAAAAGGTCTTTGTTGTGTGCCGAGGGAATAATCTATGATTGTTAATAAAGCAGACAGATGACAGCATTTTCTCATAAACCCAATATACAAACTCATCCTGTCAAAAAAATATGACAATAGAACAGGAATGTTTTCTTTTTAATGAAAAAAAAGAAATATTTTCAAAATGAAATGCTTTGATTCTTCTTTAATTGACTTTTTTATGAATTTACATTTGTTAGTAAGATGAGACGTGCAGCTGAACTTTATTTCTAAAATGTAAATCATTATGCATAATAAAGGTCTCATGATGCAGCATAAAGACTGCAAATCCTTGCTAAGACCCATTAGAGGCAAACAACACAAAATATAGGAAAAGTGCACAAATAATGTGATGCTTTCCACAGAAGCATGATATAGATGACTAGAGACAGTTTTTGGTTTGCTATCAACACTATATGTAGCAGAAATACTGTCATATTCCAAATAATTCCAAATGATTATTATTATTATTTTTTTTTTTCAATTTAATAAACAATGCATTTATTTGAACATTCCATGGTTATTTTATGCTTTATTTTAGGACTCACATGGTTCTCCTCTGTAAGATAAAGTAATTATTTTTAACACACAAGAGCAAAATTGCAACTGATCTTGATAGCCAGTTATGCATTTTTATTGTATTTAAAAGAGCAGCTTTGGCATTTTGCTAAGTAACTTCCTTTAGCATACACAGAAAAAAAGTCACACGAGTTTGGACTAACATGATTATTTTCTTAATTTTAAAGCAAATTATCTATGAAAGGTGCGATTTCAATGGACAGACCAAATTTAGACATACATTTGCAATTTTTCCTTTTTGTCCCCATAATAATTGCTCAGTTTTCTGAAGTACAAACAATGTTATTGGAAGTTGCATTAAAAATCCACAAAAGGGACCTGTCAGCTTCTCAAAGCGAAAGTCTGTGTCTTCCTAAAGTCCCAGCCTGTGTGTGTGTGTGTGTGTGTGTGTGTGTGTGTGTGTGTGTGTGTGTGTGTGTGTGTGTGTGTGTGGATCGACCAGCCCTCCCTTCCACACCACAAGGTCTGTTGTCCGGTGCAGAGCGAGAGCTTCTGTCCTAATGTAATATAGATGAGGCTGGATACAGGCTTCACATACAGTGATAGGTTCTTGCAATAGTAAATTATAAATCAACATCGATTTAGCCCCAATCCATCCTCTACCCCATCCCCCATCCCCCGCCCCCCAAAACCCTCCCTCTCCCACACACACATACGCTCATCATAAACACACATGCGCGCACACACTTTTGCACTTCCCACTTAGAAGTTCATCAGAAGACACCAAGGCTGAAGTGCACTTTATCAGATTAGGTCTGGGCATGTCTATCAAATATGAATGAGACGAGAGACCTCAGCTGAGCTGAGCCATGAGCCAGACAGGCAAAAGAGCCAGTACAAGGTTAATCACACACACACGTACAGTACCCGCACACATAAGCATTGAACACACCTCACCTTTAGCACTCACAACTACACGTGTGCCATCTAGTGTGACAGGTGCACATGCTCCAGCATGCTGTAGATGTTCACACACACACAGACACACATGGGCTGACAAGCTTGGTGAGACTGCACCACAAACATGCGCACATCCACGCCTCCATCACTTCCCTCGTGGGACAGGAATAGTTCTCCAAGGATATCCCTTCGTTGCACTCTCTTCATCTCTTCCTCCGCTCTGTTCTTAAGCCCTCTTCAAAGGCTCCACTGGTTTTTGAAAATAAAGGACCTTGGCTGAGAGCTGCTTTTATGTTACCAGCCGTCTTATTAAGGGGATGTTTTTCAGCCCTCAGACTCTCTTGATTCCATTCAATTTTCTAATGAATCTCTGAGGCTCTGCTTATTTCCGACATTAGGGTGTGGAGAGCATCGGGGTGGAGAGTCATGGCTTAACTTAGATCCTCGCAGCATGAACACAATGGCACGGGAGTGTCGATATTATATTCGCTTCAGGAAAAGAAGATAATACCTTATTCCTCTGCTTATTTTTTCGTAAGCACCGTTTCCATCTTTTATAGTCTTTTTTGGCATTGTGTTGAAAGGAGTTGCTGCTGGAATTCTCCATGCGAACACTCAGGGCCGATTTCAACACTATCACACCCTCTCTTTTTGTTTTTTGGTCCTTTTTTCTCCTCGCATACCTCTCTCTGTCCTTTAGACTTGTTGTTAGAAATCAAATTTCTCTATAGAAATCTAAAGTGGTACTTGTGCAAGAAGAAGTGTGTGTGTGTGTGTGTGTGTGTGTGTGTGTGTTTTGTGTGTGTGTGTTTATGTTTGGTTGGTGGGGTGGATCGGTTTTAGAACATGGCAGCATGGCTAAGATGGTAATTAACTAGCTGACTAGGTACCATGTTCCAAAAACCAACATGACCAACTGGTATGACTACTGGTAGATGGTTTGTTGCTGTGCAAGATGGTCTAATGAAAAACACAGCTAGCAGTTTAAGCTCTACCTGACCTCATGGAGCATGGAGCTAATAAGGACTTTATCACAGTGATCACTGTTTAAAGACCCCATGAAAGACCCCATATTCTGCCATGTTTTCAATTGAAACAGTAAAAACACACTTGTGTATCATGATTTGCTACTTGTTGTCAATCTAGATTTGTTAAATCATTATTTTATTTATTTATTTATTACTATATTACAGTTTAGCATTTTTCAGGATTTTGAATTAGCTATTATTTTTATATTTTCAGTTTTTATTTACATTTTAATAATTTTGTTATGTGCTTTTGTCATTTGTATTATTTTCTTTTTATATTTCTAGCTTTAATTTGTTTTTATTTCAGTTACCAAGATAACATGTTCTCATTGTAGACAGCATTTTTTTTTGGACAAAAGAATTGTGTAGGGCAAAAAGATCAAGAAGCGTGGTCTGTTTTCCCAGAACAGAAATTTTAAACATGAATTTAGTCAAGTGCACATAAAGGGTTATAAAGCCAAAAGACATGATCTAAAACCTCAAAACATTTAGATTTCAAGTCATCTTGTGAAGTGACCCCTGACATCCCTTCACAGTCTTTAAGGGAGCCAATGAGCAGGCTGGCTCATAGGAAGCACTTAGCCACTCAGTACCGTCCACACTCTCTGTTGAGAGAGTTTTAATATAAAATAGCTCTGAGATATTATGCACAAACATGTGTTAGATTTTAAATGTGTAATGCAATAACAGTCTAAAATTCGCTTTCCTTTTATCTCCATTAACTTCTAATAAGAACTTTTTGGGCTTTTCCGACGTAATAAACACAAGCCTGCGTTATTGGGCCGATTTTTCAGAGTTGTTTGTGGTAATTTCATTGTGCGCTGCATCTTCCCCTAAATAAATTGTGTTTCATTTCTTGAAGCGGTAATTTCCATCCCTCATTAGAGAGAGCGGAGGCCCGGTGCTGCGGGTCACAGGAGGCAGATCGGGAGGTAATGAGCAGAGGATCTAAATATTACAACTGCCATTTAGTGTGTGATACCCAGCCATTACACACACTTAACTAATGCTGACAGGCTTTACAATTACCTCCTCCTCTCTCGCTTTTAACTGCACCCATAATACACTGTAAAAATCAGAAATTATTAAATTGCGTAAATATGATGAATGGGCGAGCACTCTGAAATCGTTTCTGCGATTCGACAGTAAAGTGCATAATTGTTTTGCCCGCGCAATGCGTTTTTATTCAATAACAGCCGAAATGGCTCCTCGCAGCGAAAAGGACTGAACTTATTTCAACACATTTGCTTTAAATGCTGCTGGTGAAAATCTAATTTGTTGATATTTAGGCCTGTGTTTAAGTAAGTTTGGGGCAAAGTGAGCCATAGTGAAAGTGAATGGGATTAGAGGAAGGGAAAACTCATAAAGGTGAAGAATGGAGAATGAGCAGGTTTTGAAAGCAGCCATTGAATTCCGATAGAGCTGCGGCTCACCGCTCATTTTTTTTTTTTTTTTTTTTTTTTTTTTTTTTTTTAGCAAAGCAATAACTGAACAGCAATAACCAAGCACACCTCTCTTACTCATGCAAGCACACATACATGAAAGCCAGGTTCAGGGGCCTCATTTATCTGTACAATTAAGCATGTTCACTCTAACATCGGACACATTTAAAGCCGTCTGAGGTATGTGGAGCGGGTACATGAGCAGTGCTATCTACAAAGCGTATGTATCTGTTTCCAATAGAGCCCTTCTGTTCTCCGGAGTGCTATTGATTGGCGACTGATGGCCGAGCCGGCAGACACAAAGCTAAACTAATTAAAGTGTGAGCTGGAACGCTAGCACGGATGCTGCCTGAGCGCACATTCAATTATCATGTGGGCACAACAATGCACTGGTAAAAACACACACACACACGGACCACACTGCAGGACCAAAAGAAAATCGTCTGCTCTGATTAAGTGTGTTGTTTGTACGAGAAAGGGAGGAGTTACACGGAGGGCACATTATACGCCGTAAGGAAGCTCTAGACACATGCACGCACACTTACAAGACCCTTCATGGAGCTGTATAGCAGCAAGGATTTTGATTTCTTGCTATTGATCTGTGCTGCTGTATGCAAAAAGCCTCAGTAAAGCTGGAGCAATGCATGCTGGACGCAGGTGATATAGAGCCAGAGAGCTGTAAAAGCCTAATCAGATACTGTGATTCCGCTACAGCACTTTTATAGGAAGCGAGCTTAAACCCAGTGGGCTGGGATGTCAACATGAAGATTTCAAGTTAAAGAAACAGCATTACCAACACATTTTGCTTGTGTAAAGTTAGTTTTTCTGGGTGAAATAGGATATTTATAGAGGAAGAAAATGAATATTGAGAACTTTACTTAGCTGGGAATTGATTTGATCATGAAAAATGGACATGATACTTAACAAAATTGAGTTTGCGTTTGCTAAAATAACACTTAAAATGCTATTTGACTGTTTATTAATATTATCCACAAGCTTGAGTTGCCTATAAGTGACATCAGCAGAAAAGGAAAGAGTCATTACAGAGTAGTTTTTTCATCAAAAGAACAAGAAAATATTTTTCTTTGGAATAACGTTCATGTAAATCATGTATAATAAGATCAGGAATGTATCTTAAAGGGATAGTTCACCCTAAAATGAAAATTAAGTCATAATTTACTCACCCTGGCATTGTTCTAATGCTGTACGCCCTTTTTTATGGGCCCTTTTTTATTTTTTTTTAAATGTCCTGCTCGTGTTCGTTCATATAATGGCAGTGAATAGCAACCAGCATCAAGCTTTTTATAAAAAGACGCAAAACTATCACAAAATGATCCTATTCCGTATATACCAAGCCTTCTGGGTGTATATGATATGGTTTAGTGAACAAAAAGACATATATTGTATTTAAAGACAAACAGAGTTTCGGTCCAGTGATATTTGATTCGGTTAAGAAAGTACATGTAAATATGTTGTATTTCGTGTCACGTTTTTGTAAATCTTGATTTCTCACAACTTTGTGTGCTTTTTCAGGGCGACATGGATTGGACTGCGGTGCTAATAGAGAAGAATTTTGTTAAATAAAACAATAAATTTTGGTTTGATTTTCACCAAACTCTATTGTATACCCCCAGAGTGTTGCATGGGATCATTCGCTGATTCTTTTTTAAAAAGCTTCATGCTGGTCACTATTAGCTGCCATTATATGGATGAACGCGAGAGACTGTTGACTTCAAATCAGGTTTGTTATTGCTGAATAAACCAAAACCATAAAAAACTCAATACTTGAAATAAAGTAAACATTAACTAAGATAAAATATAAATATATATTCAATATTCATATATATGCTTAGTTTATTGTAGCTAGTTGCCAAGGAAACATTTCTCACTTTAATTTAGTTTAAATTGTAGTGCAAAATTAAGTAAAACTAAACAAACTAAAAGCAAAAACAAAAAAACTTAAAAACTATATAGGCAAATATTAAAGTTATAAAACAACTACTTAAAATGCAAAACACAACAAAATTACCAGAACTAACTAAAATTAAAATGTATTAAAAATGTAAAAATATATAAAAATAAAATTTAATTCAAAAGATTAACAAAAACTATAATAGTACATTGACGATACTAAAATAACGTGTGGATGTTGCATAGAAACAATCCCAGGAAGAAACTAAATGTGATAACTGAAACTCTGTAACTGAAAATGACTATTTCTTATTCCAGTCTGTGTTTTCTCTGTGGTAAGTCCTTCAGGTCTTGACTGTTGCCCTTAAACGGTGGAGTCACCATATGGAATAACTGTGAGGGGGGGAAATCTGTGACTGTGGCCTTAAATCAACCACAGCCAATGATATTGTGCGTTAATCTCGGTTTCACTCAAAAGCCCGCACTGCTGCCTGCTGGTAAACACACGCCGTGTTAGGGGTCACGACCTCTGACCTGTGTAAGACAAGCTCGTTGTGAGGCAGACCTCTCATATAACGGCTCATTAAAATGCAGCCCCACAGCCGCCATTATGGGATGCTTTGTGACGACTTTGTGGCGAACAGGGAGAATAAATAAGGGGCACCATGCCACGCATGCCTCCTTGACACACAGTGACCCCTTCTTCAGAAAACCATTGTTGGAGTGAGCATGTGCACCACAGACCTTAAATTGTCAGTTTGGGTGTTGAGTGCACGTGTGCTTGCGATGTACAAATGTGATGGGAATTGTAATGAATGTAATGGTTTCTTTTCAGATTTGTCTTAATTTTGGTTCCTTTACGGATTCATTAAACTGATTAAGAAGAACTGTTTCAACATTGATAACAATAAGAAATGTTTCTGAAGCACCAAATCAGCATATTAGGGTGTACTCACACTAGGTGCTCTGAACCGTGCCCGAGCGAGTTTGACCCCCAAAACCCGGTTCGTTTGACAAGTGTGAGCGCTCCATTCTGTGCCCTGGCGCAGTTCGTTTGGCCGGCCCTGGCCCGCTTGGAAGAGGTGGGCCACAGCACGGTTTGGTTGGGCTCGAGTGCAGTTCGCACTCGGGCACGGTACAAGGCAACTGTGTCTAGTGTAAGTACACCCTTAGAATGATTTCTGACGGATCATGTGACACTGAAGACTGAAGATATATATATATAATATATATATATATATATATATATATATATATATATATATATATATATATATATACACACTTGTTGTGCATTTGATTCACTAAAAAGAACCAATTGTGTTACATTGATCACTTCTCATCTACACAAAAAGAGAAACATTTTCACTAGTGATTTTCAACCTTTGCACCTCTCTATATGTAGGTGCATGTGTGTGCGCACTGAGGAGGAGGTTGTGAAAGATGGCGAATGGATGGCGCTTTGATGAAAGGCTCAGTGAAAATTCGTAGGAGGAACACGCACTGGATTCTGAGCTCTCATTACACACCGGAGAAAACACACCTCCTAACTTTCCTTGAACACCTCTCTCCATCTTTCTCTCTCTGTTTCTGTTTCCTTCCCACAATCTTCTTTCTCGATTCCACAGGGGCTGACTGACAACTCCTCACCTCCCACACTCCTTCACGACACCTTTCAGTCACACAAGATCTCTTTTTAAGTCTCAAAACGCAACACAGACACACACACACACACACACACACTGTAATTACCGCCCCATCTTTGTGAACTCCACCATAAAGGTATTGTACTGTATTTTAAGCTGTTCATATCCATGACAGCTGCATTTACAAAAAAAAAAAAAAAAAAAAAAAAAAAGCAAGAGTAGTTCTGGATGAAGAGAGATCTTTTGTTCTTTTTATCTTCTTCACATATTTGTCTGTCTCCAAAGTCCCTGAGGACACCTGAACTAGTAAGCATATATCTAGGTAAACATGTTGTCACGGTAAAGGATCTCCAGAGCTGAGATACTAGAGGTGTTGAGATGCCATCATAAGTTGTCTCTGCTGTTCTCTGCTTTTGCCTTGCAGAAATTGTTTCAGTCGTTCTGAGAAAATTGTGGGAACTGGTGTGAGTTTGTGCTTTACAGGGCAGTGCTAATGGAAAGCAAATGTGGAATGTTTCTGTCCAGTAAACAGCGGCACCAAGATCAGTTCTACCCATCATCCTCGGCAGAAACAAACACACACAAACAGGTTCTCAAACACAAACTATAAACGCTACAAAAGATAAAAGATGTGTGATAAAATAACATATATGTGACCCTGGACCAAAAAAAACAGTCATAAGTCACATGGGTATATTTGTGGCAATAGCCAACAATACATTGTATGGGTCAAAATTATACATTTATCTTTTATGCCAAAAATCATTAGGATGTTAAGTAAATATCATGTTCCATTAAGATATTTTGTAAATTTCCTACTATAAATATATCAAAAACGTGTTATTATTAGTAATGTGCATAGCTAAGGACTTCATTTGGACAACATTAAAGATGTTTTTCTCAATATTTAGATTTTTTTGCACCCTCAGATTCAAGATTTTCAAAAAATGTACCCTTATGACTGGTTTTGTGGTCCAGGGTCACATATTTGCCTGAGAAAAAAGGTATTAAGAATGAACAATAAGATTTTTGATGTTTTTGAAAGAATTCTCTTATGCTCTCAAAGGCTGCATTAAATTGATCCAAAATACAGTAAAACAATAATATTGTAAAATATATTGCTATTTACTATTGCTATTTATTTCTTTATTAATTTATTTTAAAATGTAATTCATTCCCGTGATGGAAAAGCTGCATTACTCCAGTCTCAACATGCAGATTTGGAGAACATTTCTTATTATTAACAGTGTTGAAAACAGTTTGTGCTGCTTACATTTTTTGCTACAATTTTAACATCTTTGAATCTATTATAACATTATAAAAGTCTTTATTGTCACTTTTGTGCATTAGTTTAATGCATGCTTTACTGTAAGTGTATTTTTTTGTATAAAATATGTTTTGTTTTTTGGTTTTTTTATACATTTTATTTAGCACTTAAGCTGCATTCGGGGCGTCGGCATCAACGCTTGACAGAGGGCGTATCTGAATCTTTGTGCTGATGCGACCGCCGTAGTGACAGCGGCCAATCGTATTATTTCTCCAGTGTTGCATGAGCGCAGTAGGCTAGCATCTGCACTAGGGTATTTGCATAGGCGATCTGATTGGCTGACGCCTGCGTTGGCGCTTGAAATTGAAAGCTTTTCGACTTCTGCAGCGAGCAACGCCAGTGGCACGACGCAACGGAACCCGCAATTCACTTCGGCAGCAAATGACGTCACCCATTCAGAGTAAATGAGAAGCGTTGACGCCGACGCCCCGTGTGAATGCAGTGTTACACTGAAAAAAAGAAAGAGAAAGCAAACAAAGTGTGTCCTATTACAGGATGTCACATCACATTAAATTGTAAGTAAGCTACTAAGTAGTCCTGCATTTTCCTTTTTGATTTGTGAAGGTTGTTTAAATAATAAAAAAATATGCTGCCTCGTTGAATTAGCTTTATGTTATTTACATTATAGTATCATTACATATCAAGTGCAAGAAACAGTTTGACAGAAATAAACAAAGAACACTCAAATTAATGAGGAGGGTTCGTAAGTTTGCATCTGCACTTAAAGCATTTGAAATCCAGACAAGTAAAGAAATAATAAAACACGCAAACTGCTGCATGATGGACTGGGTTTGAAGACGAAGAACAGAATGTGTGCTCAGATTAATGCCTGCATGTCCTTTTATTAAGACCAGCAGTCTCATCAAAAGACTTGTGTATTTGAAATGATAGAGATGACATGTTTACAAGTTATTTGTTAATGATTTTGAAAACTGTGTATTTTGAGGAGGGTATGCATGCAGTCACGTGCGGCTTTGATCATGGACTGCTGTTGACCATAATTGCCTGTATATTGACGGCTTCTCTTTTAATTAATTACTTGGGATCGTTCAGCTCACAGCCATACTTTGTTCTGCTATTTTTGTATTTGAGATGAGTGGGATTGATTGTCAAAGTCTGATAATAACTTATACTTTGTAAAAGTCAAGTAAATAAAAAAAGAGATTAAAGGAGCAGGAAGATGCGCTGTAAGAAAAACAAAGCTGTACTTCTTCTGTTGGCGGCGCTTTGTGCCAGTGCAGCTATTCATGTTTACTGTTCATGTACAAACAGATGTCATGTCAGTATGACAGTTAGTATACTTTGCATCTGCAATACATTTTAGCTTGTGTTTATTATGAGTTTCCTCTCTTCCTGTTCTTTCGGCAGTGGTGCGGTAGTGGTTAAGACTAAAGGATGATAACCGGAAGTTTGATCCTATGGTTTGATGCTCACAATGAAGAACCGCTGTAGATTAATTAAGGGGTAGATTTTGCATTTTGTCTTCACAGATTTTGGGTAATTTTGCAGAATGCATTTAAACAAGACATATGTCTGAATATGGTTATATAGGCTGCCAGAAGAAGTGCTATATGTGAAATGAGTATATATACTATGAAAACTCTAGAAGTTTATCTTAGTTATATTATAATGTTTATCAAGAGCGGTCAAGTGATAAACGTCCCATTGCTGTTCCTCTTTCTCAGGTGACTGATATCAGCTCTAGTATCCATCATCATTGCTGTACAGTGTGAAATGGAGCTCTCCTTGTGTTTTTTCGTCAGGGTACAGGAAGCAGCGACGAGAACTGCCATCACCGCCTCTGACACTCGCTGTCACAGCACAGTCATCCAGCATTCACACCTCTCAGCCTGAAGAGTCGCTCGGGATGCCACACACACGCTCCTGACAGACACCTCAAACAGTCGTCATTCTCTTCATCATTAACAACATCCTGGCACACTTTTAAATACTGCTCTAGCAAACACTTATTGACTCATGGTTTGTGCTGTCTGAGGAAGCAGGTAGAGATGAGACAGAATTGTTAATAAAAGTACCTCGTTCTAGAAGTGAGTATGATTAAGCTGATTACACTGTATTTGGAGCTGAAATAAACACTACACTTTATGGGAATGTAGGGAGGAAATGTGTCAGTTTTCATGAAAGTTATGTCACAATGATTTTAGTGCATTATTTTCATGACAGTTAAGCACATTTCTGTCCCACATTTGAATTTTTTTTTTTTTTTACTGTTTTAGAGAAAATCATTTTTGAACCTGCAGAAATCAACGTTTAATAATTATAATTTATAATATTAATTTATCTAAAATAAAGTTGAGTTATTTATTTTACTTATATGCAATTTATATAATATAATTTATATAAAAATATGTTTTCATTAGTTTTTTAATGGATGGATGGATGGATGGATGGATGGATGGATGGATGGATGGATGGATGGATGGATGGATGGATGGATGGATGGATGGATGGATGGATGGATGGATGGATGGATGGATGGATAGATAGATAGATAGATAGATAGATAGATAGATAGATAGATAGATAGATAGATAGATAGATAGATAGATAGATAGATAGATAGACAATGTCTCAATAACAATCACAATAAACTAGACTGCATTACAGCTGGAACTATAACTAATAAAATGTGTATAACATGTTTTATATCATGCATTTGACAAACATTCACAGACACATCTGTAGTTTGCTCAGACCCACACCCCCTCTCACTCTCCAACACACAACACAGGTCTTCCTACTATTGTCAGGACTAAGACTGCAAGTGCCGCTCATTACTCTGGGCCAATTGTCGACATTTCCGGGACAAATTATAAAAAGCAACAGCAGAAATCCACACGCCCTGCCATCAGCGGCCGGGCACCTCAAGCCAGCAGGGGTGGGGGAGTCACCTGCTGGAATGTCGGTACAGTACAGAAAAAAGACAGAAGCGGAAAGATGGAAGCACAGCAGCGGATAAAAAAAAAAAAGCACGCCTGACAGTCACAGTATTTACTTTTGTTCTGATCTCTCTGACAGCAGCTGAACCTTTCGGCTTCTCTCTGAAGTAACTCTGCTTGTGTTCACACTTTTTCTCTTTTTGACCGGTAAACACCAGCCAGTGAATTCAGTCCCTGTCAAACACAGTTCTCAGAACAGACAGGGGTTCTCAGGCAGTTCCTCTGGATTACAGAAGAGCAGGGGAGGTCAGAGCAAACTGATGGGTGACTGGAGGGACAGATGAAGAGATGGATGAGGAGGGGAAGGGAGATCCGCGCTGCTTTCCTCCTCTCGCAGCCTCACTCGTTTAGGCTGTAATGAGGCGTACGACAGGCTGTTGGATGTCTCTTTGTCTACCCCTCCTTACATTCCTCTCATCTATCCCATTCTCTCTCTGTCTCTTTCTCTCTTTATGTCCTGATCTCTAATGCTTTAGGCACAGACATTTCCTTACTGGACATCCCTATAGGCCCTGTGATGAGGGCACAGAATTATGAGCCAGTGAAATTCAGGTTTGATCATAACAGCGATATGCAATATATCACGAAAATGTAATTTCCCATAGTCTTTTCAATGTGACATAATTAAGTGATTTCAGACAAGCAAAATTTCTGGTATGTTTAAGCTGATTACAATGTCTGTGTATTTGGTATCTAAATTTTCCTAACAGAACTAAACATTGATTTCTGCATGTGCAAAAATGTGGAATGTGAAATGTTTTTTATATATAATATTTTTTTATTCTTCTAATTATATGAATATTTTGGAGTATTCACCTGGACGTGAGTTTCACCTGTATAATGTATGTTTTACAACGGCATTCACAATTTTCTGTTCCAAATAACAATTGCAAGTGTGAAATTGCTTTTGTGCCAGTCTTATAAACAGCAAGATAATATTGAGTAACTTAATTACAATATTAAATAAAAATGATACAATACAAAATCATGTACAGCTGTTTGTATACTGTCAGATTTTTTTAGAAATCTAAAAAGAAAAGAAAATGGAGGGGATGGCCCAAAATTACAGATTTTTCATGCATGACATCACTGTTTGTGGGTGGGCCATGTGTCATTTTAAGGGAATGGTGATGGCCATAGTCCAGAAGCCAAGACACGCTAACCTGCCTATTTCAGGTGAGCTGTAACTCAGCATGCGTTGATCCCAGAGTACAGCAGACATGTCAATCAGGCCGATTTGTCACCCGGCCGCGTGTAACAGATCACAATCAGTGAAGCACCGATAACAGCCATTGTAAAGTAGTGAGGTTTCTCTCTCCCTCTCCCTCTCCCTCTCCCTCTCTGCTGGCTCAGTGCCTGTGGTGACTGGAGGTCGGGCCGTGCTGCACGGGGCAGGCCTGTTGACGGCTGACGGTGGTGTGATGGATTGGTTCCCGTGGAAACAGCCTGCCTGGCCATACATCACCCAGAGCTGAAGCTGCTGCCTGGAGCAACATGGGGGACCGTCCACTTGCCATACTCTCACTAACCCCCCTCGCACCAATATCCATACACAGACTTTAAACTTTATTATTAAACATTATTATTTTTAAACTACCAAGGGATACCCTTCTGTTTGAATTTTGGGCCCAATTTCTTATGTGCCTTGCTGGGTTGAGTGTATGTTTTTGTGACAGTGGAAGGAGGTTGGCTGCTGTGTGGTGGTCTGTCTGGCCTGTTTTTGGAAGGATGAGGGAAAAGTAGCTTCCTGTCCCTTGTAGGGGGGATGATTTCAGAAGCAGGGAGTGCGGAGTGGGGGGTTTAAGCCAGATGTGAAACCTAGTTTAAAGGTCATGGCATAGCAAAGCTCTCCTTCCTGCAGTCACACACACACACACACACAAACATGCTGTTATTTTCTGCATCTCAAGCATCTTTCTGTCAACAGAGCATCTCTGTCAGCCTGTGTTTTGGGGTCTCCCTCCAAACTTCCTGAAGAGGTGAAGAAAGAGTTGATGAGCCTGGTGTTGTTTTTGCAACCCAGGTTCATTGAAAAAACCTGTGGCAACATTTCTGCAAAATCTTATGTTGCTTTATGCACGTTTTGCGACACTTTCAAAGTGAAATATCCAGCGAGTGGCAACAAAGTGAATCAACATTTTGGCAACATTTTATTATGTTAATTGTTGTACATATCGTGGCATCTCAGAATTGAAGTATCTGGTAAATGGTGATAAAAGGTTCATGTGTTTGAAAATAGCGACCATCTACACTAAATCCTAGGCAACAGAGTTAACAAAAACTGAGCGTTCTGCATTGCAAGGGCAACGCTGAACCAGGTGAGCTACTGAACAAGTTTACTACATCAGAAAAGCCATAGAAATGGAGCTGATTATGTGATGCAAATGTCAATATGTATTAGTGTACAAATCATATACTACGGTAAAAGTGTTTTGAGGTCATAACATAGTACTGTGCAAGGAACTTATGAAAACAAGTCTTTATTAATCGACAATCTAACCCTGTACTGTAATCAAAATTTGTGTGAAAAGGAATAAAAGTCACTAGTGTTTTACTGCCACTAATGTTCATGTCAGCTGGAAACTGCAGTGAATTGTATTTATAGGTACGTTTTTTGAGCTTCGAAAAAAATGTAGGTAGAGGCACATTTTTCCAATGAGACTAGGTTGTGTTTTTGAAGTGGAAGGCATCATAGATGGAGTCTGGAGAGAGATGGAATATGGGGGATGGGGAGTATGAACTTTTTTTGCTCATCTTTTTCTACATTGACTTTGTCAGGAATCACAATGTTAGTTGTGGGTTGAGGGAGTTTTCAGACCCAAATCTGTACATCTCTTGCATGAGCTGGTCTTTTTATTTATAGCTCATAGCAAATGAGTGAAGCAAGAAGCGAAAAAGGAAGGAAGGCAAGGAAATTGAAGGAACCTAGAGAAGAGTACAAGATAGATGAAATACACTTGTGCGGCCCAGTTTGCTTCTGTGCTCAATTACAGAGCGTTTAGAGCGAGGCTAATCTGCCAACACAGCTTGAGCGTGGCACTTAACAGACGACTCCTCGTTGAGGGTGTCCAAACAAATCAGAGGTGTAGGAACAAAACAAAGAGCCAACGGAGTGGCAGAACCCAATTTCACACCTCATTTGAAAAACAGATTGAATGAATCTTTCCAGATTCACTGTTGGATCAAGGAATGCTGGAGTGAGTCAAGTACTTCTTCCCTCCTCCTACACTAATCTATAATCTAACTCGTTCCTGAACCTGTGCTAAACCACTTATCATGCAAACCAGGATGAAAAGAGAGAGCAAGAGAACAAGAGAGAAAGAAAGAGCACCAAACACCATCAAATTTATGGTATTCTTCCTGTGAATTCAGGTCACAAAAATTTCCTGCATTTGTCCGTGAGGATCTCAGCACCATATATCACATGGACCTTTTATGAATTTATTTACCCAGCCAGCACTCTCCGTGCACCCGCATTTCCTTTGCTTTTTTCTGCATCTCTCAGGAAGCGCCTATGTGATGGCCACATAAATCCTGAGTCCTTTTAAAGCATTTTTTCTACTTAACATCCCACTATTCATGAACACTTATACCATGATGCATTAAATAGAAAAATAAGGCAGCTAATTTACAAGCACTCATTTACAATTCAACATCAAAACAGGCAAAAACAATCTCTCATGGTAAATTCAACCTAAGTAGCCCCATAATCAAACAGCAATCCTTCTAAATCTGTTTAAAACCTGCTGATATTTCTTCTATTTCTTCTTAATACAGTTCATGAATTTGACCTGGACACTACAAAGAACAAACTCTGTATGTGTTTGATCTATTGCACATTTTATATTATGTGTTGTATGTAACAATTTCTCCTATTCCTGCAAGTCAATTCTATACTACACACACACACACACACACACAGCTAATTTACAAGCGCCTTCTCAAATGGCGCCGCCGTGTTTGGTCGCCGTTCAGGTCGCTCCGCGAAGACTGTGCTTTTATTTACTATTTTACTTTCTTTTACTCTCAATTTTTACAAACTTATCATCTGCATTGATCTACTACGACAGCAAAACTCTTTTGGACATTGGTTACCTCTACACTGGACTGTTTCAGGACACTTTCGCCGATCCTCTGTGGCCATCTGAGATTCTTTCTTAACGGCGCGAGTTGAACAATGGACAGAGCCTGCGGCGTAGAACAAAGAAACACCGTGGGAAAGCGTGCTGGTATCCGTAACAGACTGAGGAAAGGGCATTCAGACCTCCCTCTCCGAGCATTCTTCTAGCAAATGTTCAATCCTTGGATAATAAGATGGACGATCTTAGAGCCAGGATAAGTTTTCAACGGGACATGAGAGACTGTAATATCTATTGTTTGTCTGAAACATGGCTCACGCCCGCGTCCCGGACACAGCTGTGACGCCGCCGGAGAACTTCTCTGTTTTTCGGATGGACAGAACAGCCGAGGCCGGTAAATCAAAAGCGGTGGAGTGTGTTTCATGATCAACAAGAAATGGTGCGATCCCAGGAACATCACCATTCTCTCGCGGTCCTGCTCGCCTCATCTGGAACATTTAACAATCATTTGCCGTCCATTCTATCTGCCGAGGGAGTTTTCTGCGGTTGTCGCGACCGCCGTTTACATCCCACCGCAGGCAGACACAGCGCTGGCTTTATCTGGCCTTCATGATGTTGCCAGCGGCGTCATAAACCAACATCCCGACGCGGCATTCATTGTCGCGGGCGATTTTAACAAAGCAAACCTAAAGAAAGTCCTGCCAAACTTTCACCAGCACGTCTCCTGCCCCACACGAGGAGCAAACACACTGGATCATTGCTACACCCGTTTAAGAACGCCTATAAAGCGCGGTCACTTCCAGCGCTTGGCAAATCGGATCATGCCGCCATTTTCCTCACTCCCGAATACAAACAAAAGCTCCTCCAGGAACCCCGGTGAGGCGGGAAGTTAAGCGTTGGTCACCCCACTCAGAGACCGCGCTACAGGCAGCTCTGGGCGATGTGGATTGGGACATGTTCGAAGCGAGTTCAGCTGGCGTGGCGAGTTCACAGGCGTGGCGCTTTGCTTCATCAACACGCTTACAGAGCAAGCCACGCAAACAATAACAATAACGTCCTTCTCAAATCAGAAACCGTGGGTGGACAATTCAATCCGCGCGGCAGTGAACGCACGCACTGCTGCTTACAACGGCAGTCTCCATTCAGGGAATATGAATGAATACAGATCGTCCTGCTATGCTCTCAGACGAGCAGTTAAAGCCGCAAAACTCCGTTATAAAGACCGAGTGGAGTCTCATTTCCAACTCAACGACTCGCGGCGCATGTGGCAAGGTCTGAGGTCCATCTGCTCTTTTGGATCTAAATCCTCTGCAGAGGCAAGCGCTGATCCGTTGCTCGTGAACGAGTTAAACTCTTTCTATGCTCGCTTTGACTGTAACCGCGGCAACGCGACTCCGCCAAGTGGCGCGTTAGAGGAAATTACTCAGAGCAGCAACAATCACGTGATCTCTGTCTCAGAGGATGAAGTTCGGAGGGCACTCAAGCGTGTGGACGTCAGGAAAGCTGCCGGGCCAGATGGTATCTCAGGTCGTGTTCTGCGGTCCTGTGCTGATCAGCTCGCCGGGTTGTTTACATCTATCTTTAATGAGTCCCTCGCTACATCTGTGGTCCCCACCTCCTTCAAAAAATCCACCATCATCCCTGTCCCTAAGAACAGTAAACCCTCTTGCCTAAATGACTATCGTCCAGTGGCTCTCACGTCTATAGTCATGAAGGTCTTTGAGAGACTCATTAAAAACACCATTTGCGCCTTCATTCCTGACACTTTGGACCCTCTTCAGTTTGCCTATCGTCCCAATAGATCGACTGAAGATGCCATCTCTCATGTCCTCCACTCCTCCCTCACTCACATCGACAGCAAAAGTGGGAACTACGTAAGACTGCTATTTATTGACTATAGCTCAGCCTTTAACACCATAGTTCCCACCAAGCTAACCTCCAAACTCCTGGATCTCGGCCTGAATCCTTCTCTCTGCCACTGGATTGAGGACTTCCTCACTGGCAGGCCTCAGGTGGTGAGAATAGGCCAGTCCACCTCCACCTCCATCACCCTGAGTGTGGGAGCTCCACAGGGCTGTGTCCTGAGCCCCTGCTCTACTCTCTCTACACGCATGACTGTTTGTCCACACACAGCTCCACCTCTATCATCAAATTTGCTGATGATACTGTTGTCCTGGGCCTCATTTCCAACAACAATGAGGCGGCATACTTGGACGAGGTGGAGCATCTAACATCATGGTGCCAGGACAACTGTCTCTCTCTGAATGTTGGCAAGACCAAAGAAATGATTGTGGACTTCAGGAAGAGACAGCAACGGACATACTCCCCTCATGATCAGCGGGTCACCAGTAGAGAGAGTGAGCAGCTTCAAGTACCTGGGAGTAAACATCTCCGAGGACCTGACCTGGACTGCTCACATTCAGACACAGGTGAAAAAAGCCAGGCAAAGACTGTACCACCTGCGCCAGCTGAGGAAATTCAGGGTTTCACCAGCTATCCTGAAAACTTTCTATTTAGGGGCGATAGAAAGTGTTTTAACTCAGTGCATCACAGCGTGGTATGGGAACAGCACCAGTCATGACCGCAAAGCCCTGCAAAGAGTAGTGCGCTTATCCGGCGTATCTCAGGGTCAGCTCTCCCGTCTCTGCAGGACGTCTACACCAAACGCTGCAAAGGTAGAGCTACCAAGATCATCAAGGACTCTAATCACCTGCAAACCCTCATTTCACGCTGCTACCATCTGGTAGCGCTTCCAAGCCTGATGGCCAAAACTGAGAGACTCAGGAGGAGCTTCTTCCCCCAGGCCATCAGACTCCTGAACTCAGTCACTTAACATCACGTGACTTCACGTCAGGATAAACATCGATACACTGACATTGCACTGCACTTTCTGTTCTCGTTGTTACTGTGTAACAACCTGTTATAAACCTGTTTGCACATTATACTCTTTATACATTTGTTAACCACATATTTATAAGTCTACAGTTTACTCACTGCAAAGTCTACTTCAATTATTTTATTCCACTTTATCCTTATTTGTTACCTTTTTTTTCTCTTGACTTGATTATTTATAATTCTACAGATATAGACATATATATATATATATATATAGATAGTACTTTTTTTTTATATCCTATTTCTATTATAATTTATTCCTTGTGTTTTTAACTGTGAATTTGCACTGTCCATGGAGCGGACCTGTTTACATTTCACTGCCGGTTGTATATTCTGTATATAACTGTGTATGTGACAAATAAAACTCTTGAATCTTGAATCTCTTGAATCTTGAATCTCACACACATACAAACACACACACACACACTCACACACTAGCATTCAAAAGTTTGAGCTGGTAAAACATTTTAAGTCTCTTATTCTCAACAAGACTGCATTTATCAAAAATACAGTAAAACAGTAATTTTATCAAATATTATTAAGTTTTCTAATTTACTATATTTTTAAATGTACTTTATTCCTGTGGTGAAGGAATTCAGTGTTCAGTGTCACATGATCTGTCAGAAATCATTCTAATATGCTGATTTGCTGCGCAAGAATAATTTCTTATTATTGTCAATGTTGAGTAATGCAGCTTTATATTACTTTGATGCATAGAAAGTTCAAATGAACATTTATTTTATAAAGTCTTTGTCATTGATCAATTTACTGCATCCATAATGAATACAAGAATTTGGAGTAAGATATATATACTAATTTTAGTATATATATATATATATATATATATATATATATATATATATTAATCCTTTTTATTCTTGACTGCCCATTGAATTGTCTTTGTGCGGAAAAGATCTGTGTTTTCCACTGTTAAAAAAAATACAGATTAGAAACGACATGAGAGAGTAAATAGTAACAGAATTTTCTTTTTTGTGTGAACTATCCCTTTAAGACCTTGAACACAACAATAAAGAGGTTGATCTTGCCATGTGAGTGTCGATTAGTTATCTAGCACCTTTATAACCCACAGGCAGATTTGCAAGTTTGTACCAAATGTGTGCACATTGGCCTTAATGGCTGTGCAGCTGCATATGGCATGCAGTGACAGCAAGACAGGTGTCTCTTTCTCTCTATGTAACCCTCTAGATATTCATTCAGGCTGCTCCAAAGGCTCTCATCTGTTATTTCGAGTGTAATCTCGGTATTCATGCACATGCACGGCCCTGCGCTCGGCAAATAGTCATCTCCTCCCATACGCACAGACGCGCGGACGGGTCACAGGAAGATGTGTGGAGCGGGCAGAGCAGCAGCGCTGTAAACATTTCATTGTAATGGAATTTGTAATTTGATGATGTAGTAATGTAGAGGTCAGGGAACGAGAGCTTCAATAAAACAGCACACGCTGAGGCTGTCTCTCTCCGCTACATCCGTGAATGTTTATCCTCCACGTTTCAGTCCTCGTTGCTCTCATTACTGTAAAAACGACTATGCAGACATAAATCTCATGTCTAATTGTTTTTATCCTCAAAAATTTCAGCCGCCAACCTTAAACGATAAGACGTAGAGTGTGGGTGATCAGGGACATCCAGTAATAAACAGTCAGGGGCCGTTAAATATGGCCCTGCCCCCAGAGCCACCTCTCTATCGCAGTGTGAGACCATTAACAGCACGGAGCACAGCCCTAAATCAGCAGCAATCAGAGCACTGCTGGTCTGGACTCCTCATTACACACACACACACACACACACACAGCCATTGTCTGACCATGCTGCGCCCCAGACACACTCATCTGTCATGTGGGAGGAAACACAGATAAGGAGATCTGAGAGGAGTGAATGTGAGCAGCAGACCTTATTAATACGCACAAGTGCGGGGTCGATAAAAGCCATGTCCACAGCTATCAGGGGCCCTTTACGGCTTAAGAAGGGCTCCATGAGCCAACCGTCATCAGTCAATTTAGTGTGTTATTCCACATTCTAATGATAGAAGCCGCTCTGGGAGAGGAAATGCTGTGGTTTAGTGGTCTTCATGTGGAAGGAAGCAGCCATGTTGTGACAGGACCACCCTTTATCCCTCGTCCTGTAGCTCTCTCTCTCTTTCTCTCTCAGCATACACCTTTCAGAACACGCTTCTGACCTGTAACCTCTCTTCCTGGCTGGACTCAAATTGTAAACAGATGAGCTGTCTGCCAGGTTCTGCTTAGTTTGTTCCATCTCTTTAGCATTATGATGCTGAAGAGATGGCTGTCGGTCAATCAACAGACCAATAAATATATATATATATATATATATATATATATATATATATATATATATATATATATATATATATATATATATAGAGGAGATAAATATAAGGAGATAAATATATATATATATATATATATATATATATATATATATATATATATATATATATATATATATATATTATATAAAAATATATATTCTATATTTTAAAATTATATTTATAATAATATTTTAAAGTTAAATTGCAAAAATGGTTTCCTAGAAACACTTCCCCTGTCGGGTATTGAGCGAACCAACAGATAGTCCTGATATATATATATATATATACACAAAAATAATGTTTGTTTTCAAACAGTTTTCCCGGACACCTCCTCCTGCCACTGGTTGAACAAACAGAGTTTTTAGTTTTTTTAATACAGATTTCACAAACTTTAAAGCTTAACTAGAAAAATATTTACTTTTTAATTAATTTCCATGGCTTTTCCAGGCCTGGAAATCAATATTGAGTCATTGAGTATTCAAATTACTCGATCAATATGGTTTTTCAATGAGATTCTTCAATTTTACTTTTGTTGATGAACTGGAAATGGTGTGAAGTAATTTCCTGTCTGTAGAGCAAAAAATCCAAAGAGTAAGCAGAGGCATTTTGATTTGGTAACATTATCACTATCCTGAGATTAAATTGCTCCACATTAACAGAAGAATAAGTGAAGTTTATTGTGAGGAACAAAGCTAAACTACATTTCAGATATTAAGTTTAATTTCTCACGATGAAAGTCTATTGAAAGAGAGTGGCCATGCTACAGGGGTGAAGCTTTAATGCCTGGAAGAATTATTCCTGCTCAATTACAGATCAATATTTCCCAGTTCATACATACACTGATATTCAATAACTGTATTTGCCTTATAATTTCTGCATCAGTTTTTTTCCTCCAACCTCCTCTGTTCTAAAGGTACCAGCACTTAAGGCGCTGAGCAATTATGGAAATGGAGCTCAGCATCCCTCCATCGCTCCCACTCGGAATAGACGAGGCGGCAGCGGCTTGACGGATAATCGATGAACGCTCTCCTAAGAGCAGCATTGCGACCTCTGACCTCTGTAAGCCCGGCTTCTGACAGCTGACAAAAGGAGAGCTTTATTTGACTGAATTAGAAAATTGCATCATTCCATTTCACCTCATGGACAGAGAAAAAGAGAAAGGAAAAGACCAAGACAAAAGTGGGAGGTGCAGGGAGTGATTGTCAGTTCAAAATCAAATACAAACATACAGCAGAAATCAGGACATGAGAGACAGGAAGTTATGTATGCACTGGTGCTGCGGTTTGGATCACTGCCTTCCTCTAAACTCTATACATTAATTTAGCTGTTTTTATCTGTTTTCAGTGGCATCGTCTTGCTCTCAGTCACTTACTGTAATCTGCTCAGGAGATAAAACTCAACCTGTCAGAACAGAAGAATGAGGTAATTGGGTGGTATACAGCCAGCTGTTCAGCTTTTTTTCACTAGAGCCAAACAACAAACAGTAATTTTGCCAGATTAGCACTTCGTGGAGTCAAAAGCCAAGCCTTTAAACCTTATCTTTAAAGCAATTCACCCAAAAATGATCGTTCTGCCATCTACCCAATGCATTCTTATGCTGGGTTCCAGGCAACCTATAACCCGTGTTTTTCCAACCTTCTACCCGTGAAAGTGCACTGGAACGGCAGTCAAACCCATGACTTCCGACCCATGAACTCGTACTAGATCGATGTATTCCCAGTTAAGAGTTCTGACATCACATAGCCCGTGAAACAACAATGGCAGCCCCCTACGAAAATACAAATAAGCACCTTTGGTGATAGAAATTATTGTAAATGAGCATAAGCCCCGTATGGTCCGCCATGCTTTGTTTACAGCTACCACAATTCATTGCGCTCAGGCAGTTTGGCGTAACTTTGCCTGGAACGCTACAAAGTCATGAGTCGTGGTTTGAAGTCATAACTTACGAGCTCAAAAACCTGCCTGGAACGCAGCATTAGTCAATACCAACAGTACTTTTTAGTTTGTTTCTCTCACAAAGCTATCATGACTGTAGAAGACTTAAATGCTTTCTCTTACAGTATATATAAGTCACTTACTTTACATACACTTACATTATGTCACCACTAAAAGATTTACTGTAGAAACAATTTTCACTTAGAAATTGCTAATAAATTTCACAAACAATAACAAAGAAACAGCAAGTAACAGATAAATATTGTTTCCTTGTAAAATGTACTAATATTTGTTTGAAAAAAAATCTTTATTACAGTGATTGCATGAAAAAGAGTTTGTGCTCCACAGATGCAAGAAATCAGGGTTTGAGTGACATAAGGGTAAGTAGATCACTATCCTTTCAATTTTGATATGAATGCATGAATGAATAAGAATATGTACTTTGACCAGGACTTTTCATTAAGTTTCACTGTATTTAAGTAAAAATGCAGCCTTGGTGAGAATAAGAGACTTCTTTCAAAAACATAAAAATATTTCCAACCCAAATAGTTTAAAGCCACAATATATCAGTTTAGAAGACACAATATACAAACCCGATTCCAAAAAAGTTGGGACACTGTACAAATTGTGAATAAAAACAGAATGCAACGATGTGGTAGTTTCAAATTTCAATATTTTATTCAGAATACAACATAGATGACATATCAAATGTTTAAACTGAGAAAATGTATCATTTTAAGGGAAAAATAAGTTGATTTTAAATTTCATGGCATCAACACATCTCAAAAAAACAAGGCCATGTTTCCCACTGTGTGGCATCCCCTCTTCTTTTTATAACAGCCTGCAAACGTCTGGGGACTGAGACGACAAGTTGCTCAAGTTTAGGAATAGGAATGTTGTCCCATTCTTGTCTAATACAGGCTTCTAGTCGCATCTTCCTCTTTATGATGCACCAAATGTTTTCTATGGGTGAAAGATCTGGACTGCAGGCTGGCCATTTCAGTACCCGGATCCTTCTTCTACGCAGCCATGATGTTGTAATTGATGCAGTATGTGGTCTGGCATTGTCATGTTGGAAAATGCAAGGTCTTCCCTGAAAGAGACGATGTCTGGATGGGAGCATATGTTGTTCTAGAACTTGGATATACCTTTCAGCATTGATGGTGCCTTTCCAGATGTGTAAGCTGCCCATGCCACACGCACTCATGCAACCCCATACCATCAGAGATGCAAGCTTCTGAACTGAGTGCTGATAACAACTTGGGTTGTCCTTGTCCTCTTTAGTCCGGATGACATGGCGTCCCAGTTTTCCAAAAAAAACTTTTGAACTTTTCAAATTTTGATTCGTCTGTCCACAGAACAGTTTTGTCTTTGACACAGAACAGACTTGGCCCAGAGAAAACGCCTGCGCTTCTGGATCATGTTTAGATATGGCTTCTTTTTTGACTTATAGAGTTTCAGCCGGCAACGGCAAATGGCACGGTGGATTGTGTTCACCGACAATGTTTTCTGGAAGTATTCCTGAGCCCATGTTGTGATTTCCATTACAGTAGCATTCCTGTATGTGATGCAGTGCCGTCTAAGGGCCCGAAGATCACGGGCATCCAGTATGGTTTTCCGGCCTTGACCCTTACGCACAGAGATTGTTCCAGATTCTCTGAATCTTTGGATGATATTATGCACTGTAAATGATGATAACTTCAAACTCTTTGCAATTTTTCTCTGAGAAACTCCTTTCTGATATTGCTCCACTATTTTTGGCCGCAGCATTGGGGGAATTGGTGATCCTCTGCCCATCTTGACTTCTGAGAGACACTGCCACTCTGAGAGGCTCTTTTATACCCAATCATGTTGCCAATTGACCTAATAAGTTTCAAATTGGTCCTCCAGCTGTTCCTTATATGTACATTTAACTTTTCCGGCCTCTTATTGCTACCTGTCCCAGCTTTTTTGGAATGTGTAGCTCTCATGAAATCCAAAATGAACCAATATTTGGCATGACATTTCAAAATGTCTCACTTTCAACATTTGATATGTTATCTATATTCTATTGTGAATAAAATATAAGTTTATGAGATTTGTAAATTATTGCATTCCTTTTTTATTCACAATTTCTACAGTGTCCCAACTTTTTTGGAATCGGGTTTGTAATTTCTAGAGGTCACTTATTCAAAACAAAGGCTTGATGATGCCTTGATTTTGCAGAGCTTTTATTATGCCGCAAATGAGTGCTTCCGGAAATCGAGTGACACACATTCACGGCCCATGTCCTGGTTAAAACGGCTTATTTCTCTGGATTTAAACATTCTTGGAAACATCTGGGATAATGTAAGTGCACAAAATATATAACACTGTTCTAGTGGTTTTTGGATATTCTAAATCCAAAATGTTATATATTGTGCCTTTAAATGCCCTGATTCAAGTCCTGAATGCAAAATTAAAGCATGCCATCCTCTAATTGAGAAAACAATTAATAAATGTGAATAGTCTTTCCAGACAGTAGCGTGATATATGTGCAGATTGAAGTATACCGGACATGTTTGTTGTTTTTGGGTGCTGGTGCCGTGTTGTCAGGGCTCAGGGTGGAGGGGAGTGCTAAAAAAAAACAATGCAGACCACAGTGGGAGGCTGTAGTCCACTTCCTGTGCAGTTCACACTGGGAAGTATCAAATGCACGGACACAACCATCCTAAACAAAACAACACTACCTATAATTTTTAAACATCTGTGACTGACAGCTATGTTGTGGAGTATAGTCTGTGTAAAAATAGCTCACCTCAAAATGACCTGTGTGTAAATCTGTCTATGATGTGTTTTCATATGAGGTGGAGGCATCCTAATTTGCACCTAGTACAGCATATTTTCTCTTCTTTCCACTGTGTTTCTCTTTCTCACTCAACCTTTCTCTTTGGTCTAAAATCTCTTGCACAGAATGCCCTATATAGTTAACGCACTGCCTCTGGAGAACTGGGATATAATTCATTTGGGTCAGTGTGGCTCTCACAACCCCTTTACAAACATCTGAACAAAAGCAGATAGAAACATGAGCAGGCAGGGAGTCAGATTTAGGCTTCATGAAGAAAGAACAAGAGAGAGGGACAGTGGATTTTCACTTGGCATAATGAAAAAGAGAGAGAGCAACAGTGTGACTACAGCTGTGTTTCAAACCCTCAGAGCCTACTGCTTGCATAGGCACCTGATTTCTATAGTGGCTTCCTAACTTTGTGACTGATTGCATATATTATATTAGAGGTGTAATGGTACACAGAAGTCACAGTTCGGTACGAGTTTGGTACAACAGGAAAAAGCAACAAATCCCCAATGCTAGGTTTCTTTTCATTTATTACAGTTTGTTCCAAATAGCAGCATTTAGTCCCCCCTGAGGTAGTTGGTACAGTACAGCATCCTTTAGTGTATTAGGCACTAAGCAGTAAACAGAATGCACTCTTCCATAGGTCATATTTTTTGTAGGGCTGATAAAAAAAACACAAGGAATTTGGTCATAGTCAGCTACAAAGCTGAAAAGCATCTCTTGTGTTATAAAAGTACAAAATAAACTGAATAATAAAAAATAAAACTTGTACAGAGACTAGTCTTTGCACTCCTGTATTATTTTTCTGCCTAGCTCGGTAGCTCCAGAGATTGGCACATCTGGATGATGTTGTTTGATTAACATGTTGTTCATGTTCATGCTTTCATTTTCTTTGCACGTGAGAGTTCATTAACATGCGGTGACAATGGATACACAAAGAGAAAGAAATCAAGAAATCACGGAAAGCTGAGCGAGAAGGGGAAAAAGCGACATCTACATCTGAGCCTACTTCACCTTTCCACGAGGAGACAGCGACTGAAGAGTCACCTGAAGCCTTCCCATTTCAGGACATGCATATTTCATCACTAGACTGTAATAGTAAACTTAAAATACTCTGTCAAGTTTGTGGAGCTCATCACAAAAATTAAGCGAAACTCTGTATAACTACCTGATATTCTGATTCTCAAATACATGTAAGAGAACATGTTTTGTTGTTGAAAAATATAATGATTATGTTAGTTGATCTATAATGCGTGATGGGGATCGCCATGCTAGTTTGTGTTGCAGTTCAAAAAATTGGATCTGCCAGATTTACAACACGTCAATTCATCCACTTCTGAAATACATGAAAGTAAGTGACCGGTAAAGTGGGAAAAGAATAGAGTAAACTTTATAGTTACTTACACAATGTGTATCCGATATGAATACATCATGTCGTTAATTAATTGTTATTGCCGCTTCCATAGATATCACTTTGTATTTTACAAACTACAAATGTATTGTTTTGCTAGTACTTGTGTATTTAAATGTGTCTCTGGCTCAGCACCAGCCAAAGCATGAAAGCATAGTGTACTCGCACTAGGCATGTGACGGCAAAGAAAGATTTCCCAACGGTTAATCAATGTTATGACAACACCAGTAATACCGGTATCACCGGCGGGGGCTTTTAAATCGCAAATTCTAAACCGAAAGTAAAATGCGCATGGCCACTCGGGCATTCATAACGGAGCGGAGCAAAGCAAAGTTGAGCTTCCATAGAAATGAACTGAAAACGTGCCAGTGAATGACAGTGCGGCTGTTAATGAATGACAAGTGTGGCAGTGCGCATTCTAATTTCAGTTTAGAATTAGCGCCAGTTCGGGGGCGGGTTGCTTAAATGGTGGGTTCATTAGCCTATTATTCTTAATGAAAAACACAACAAAATTACAAAACAGTACAATGACAAACTCACTTAAATAGGCGCTTTTACATTTCGCTTTGAAACCAAATCTTCCGTGATCATCTTGTAGCTCCTCACTCTCAGATTAAATCTCGAATGAAATTTTAACTCACACATTATCAAAAAATGATTGCGTTTTATATATATATATATATATATATATATATATATATATGTGTGTGTGTGTGTGTGTGTGTGTGTGTGTGTGTGTGTGTGTGTTATCAGGGCTTGACATTAACTTTTTTGCTCACCAGCCACTGTGGCTAGTGGTTTACCTAAAGTGGACAAATAGATGAACACATTACAGTTGGTTTTATGACTGTAAGTCATTCTCTTCAAATGCTATTAAAGTTAGAAATGTGTATACCAATGTTGTATGTAACTTTAGAGACCGTCCCTAAATTTGTGAATATCGAATGTCCCCCATCAAGCCAACTTTATCCCAGCCCCATCAGATGTGCTATGGTTCTGCTGTGATCTTTGTTTGAAAATATTTTCACTGCTGAAACAGAACAAAAACAGTTAAACACTGTATGATGAATCTCCTACGTACATCGCATGTACATCTCTCTTTGAGTGCAGATTTCAGTGAGTGAGAGCGCGCTCTGAACAAAACTCCGGCTTTCAAAACTAATCTGAACGCCTCTGATTATTAGACATTGCATTCATAAGCTCAACAAAATTGCGTGTGACTGGTTATAATCCGCAACACGATTATAACGGATGCCTTTTGAGAAGACTACAATAGAATTCAACCCGCCAAAGTGGTAGTGTGAGTGACAGTGTTTTACACGCCACAGCTGAAATCCACCCCGGGTGTTAATGTCAAGCCCTGTATGTTATATGTAATGCTAATATGTGACCCTGGACCACAAAACCAATCCTAAGTCACATGGGTATATTTGTGGCAATAGCCATCAATACATTTTATGAGTCAAAATGATACATTTTTCTTTTATGACAAAAATCATTAGGAAATTAAGTAAAGATCATGTTCCTTGAAGATATTTTGTAAATGTCCTACCTTAAATATATATATTAAAAAATGTGTTATTATTAGTAATATGCATTGCTAAGGACTTCATTTGGACAACTTTAAAGGCAATTTTTGTTTTTTTATAGCCTATTTAGATTTTTTTTTTTTTTTTTGCACCCTCAGATTGCAGATTTTCAAATATAATTGCCAAATATTGTCCTATCCTAACAAACCATACATTAATGGAAAGCTTATTTGTTCAGCTTTCAGATTACGTATAAATATCATTTTCAAAAAATTGACCCTTGTGACCAGTCTGGGTCACAAATATATATATATATTGGAAACCAGGTTCTTATATATATAAAAATTCCTACTTTATATCTCACAATTATTATTTCTTATATTAAACTTCTCACAATTGCCTGTTTTATCTTTGAGTTTATCTTTATCACCTAGTCTGGGGTCAGTAAAACGTTTTTGAAAGATGTTGCAAACGCTCACCATGCTCATCATTTATTTGATGAAAAACACAGTAAAAACACTAATATTGCGAAATATTATTACAATTTAAAATAATAAATTTTTTTAAATGTAATTTATTCCTGTAATGGCAAAGCTGAATTTTCAGCAGCCATTACTCCAGTCTTCAGTGTCACATGATCCTTCAGAAATCATTCTAATGATGAAAATGCAGCCTACAGAGGAAGCTCTTGAACAGTGTGCTTTTGAACAATTCACATAAAAAGGGCACACTCCTACAAACTCTTCTGCAGTGTTTCCCTTAAAAAGATTGGTGGACAGGAGGTCAGGTGAGCTCTGAGGGAAGGTGAGAAACCAGTTCTGAATTCACCCAGAGCTGAACTAACATGTCCATCTATTTTTCATCCTCTGACCCTTCTGTGATCCAGAATATTCTTCATAGCCCTCTCACTCTCTCTCATTCTCTCTCTCTTCATCCAGCACTCACAGAGCTGTAACCCGAGCCATCCATTTACCCTGCCAGGGGCCACATCTCTCTCTCTCTCTCTCTCTCTCTCATTGTCTGTTTGTTAGTGTATGTGAACAGTGAATGATAACATAAGCACTTGTGTGTAGAAGTGGACCCTAACATCACTTCACACAGGACTTCAAGGCAACATGGGAAGCGTTCAAGCCATTAATACGGACAAGATTAGCATTTTTATTTCTACATGCACATTAATAATAAAGATTCACATTACCTCTCCGGCACTACACATGCTCACGTACCAAAAGCATGCACTACACTGACCAAACATTGAAAGCAGGTAAGAAATATTTGTAATTCAGACTATGCAAACACGCAGACCGAGTGGCATACACAGACACAGAGACAGGGAGGCTGAGGCGTGTCTATCTAAGAGTGAGTGGTCCTCTTTCCTCAGCAAACACTGAAATCTGATTACACATGGAGGATGAAACAGATGAGAAATGAGAGACGCCTCCACCAGCTCCTGCTAGACAGATTTGTGTATGTGTGTGTGTGTGTGGTACTGGTATTTCCTACATGGTGAGGACCAAATGTTCCTACAAGGAGGGCAATACCAGAAATCTTTGACCTTATGGGGACATTTTTTGGTCCCCATGAGGAAAACATCTTATAAATCATACAGCATGATGTTTTTTGAAAATGCAAAAGGTTTTCTGTGATGGGTAGGTTTAGGTTTAGGGGATATACAGTTTGTACAGTATAAAATGAAAACCCAACGTGTGTGTGTGTGTGTGTGTGTGTGTGTGTGTGTGTGTGTGTGTGTGTGTGTGTGTGTGTGTGTGTGTGTGTGTGTGTGTGTGTGTGGACATGTTTTTTATAGCCTGGTGGGGACTTCACCCTGAATGCACACAGACTCATGGGGACTCGTGTCACTTTGGGGACCTAAATTGAGTATTTGGGTACAATTCCCCATGGGTACAAAAGCTTATAAATCATACAGAATGAATTCTTTTGAAAATGTAAGAATGAAGAAAGTGCTGTGTGCTGGGTAGGTTTAGGGGTAGGGCTAGTGTAGGGGGATAGGGGGAATTGACTGGATTGTTGGATCGTTGTGGTTTGCTATTGCTGCAATCTCATGTGAGTGACAGGTTGTCCCGCTCTCACACGAAAAAGTACATCCTCAGAGGAGAGGAGAGGAGAGGAGAGGAGAGGAGAGGAGAGGAGAGGAGAGAGGAGAGGAGAGGAGAGGAGAGGAGAGGAGAGGAGAGGAGAGGAGAGGAGAGGAGAGGAGAGGAGAGGAGAGAGAGGAGAGGAGAGGAGTAATATGAATAAAATAAAAAAATAGAATCATCAATTTTAATTTCATGTTGACTTAAACTAACTTAACCACAGTGTGGCTAGTGAACCAGCTTCATGAAAAGCACCATGCTGGCTGACCAACAAATTGTGTACCAGCATGGAAGTTTATGTAGGCTAGGTCTAGACTGTTTTACTTTCAGCAAGGCAGAATAAGTCTCTTAAACCATGAAATGATCTTGTGCGCTCATAGTTGTAAGTGGCTAATTCAGTGCAGATTGTATTACGTAACATTAGCACCATATTTTGCGTTGATTGTATTTGTGCGTTTCAGCACATAAAGAGAGTGAAAGAGCGAGAGTGTGTGTGCATAGAGCTGGTGTCCGCTACAAGATGAAAGCCATTGACGTTTTAAAGCAGCTTCGACCTCTGCCTGCATCTGGCTGTCAATCACTGTTACCCACAGTCCCCTGAGGCAGTTTTGCCCGGCCCCAGAAAAAAAAAAAAACAAGATGGTGAAAGAGAGAGCGAAAGAAAGAAACATCAGGAACACAACAGGGAGGGAGCTCCAGGCCAGCCCAGTGAAGCCATCAACACCTTAGGGCTGCATAATCATCCACTACTCAGCAACTCTGCTGGCCTCCAACACACATTCACTGTGCACTACAGTTCCCACAATCCTCTACCCTATGGCCCAAATATACAGGATGTCAATCAAATAGTTGAGTACTGATGGTGTGCTTTAAGATACGACAATCCAATAGCTGCATTCGTCATCTCTGCGCTCATGTTTGTACAGACTAGTGATCGAAACCCTGATGTACAGCATATTGAAGGAGAAAGATAATGATTAGTGTTAGTGATAGACCTCTCAGACACCTTACTGACCTATACAGCATACCTACTACTGCACCTCCACTATTTATTGCCAAAACCTTAAGTATTTGTTCATGATTTTTAAGACCATTTCCAAATAGTGAACAAACGCAAGAAACAGATGTTTAAAGGGATAGTTCACCTAAAAATTACAATTTTGTCATCATTTACTCACCCTTGTGTTATTTTAAATCAGTTTCTTTCTTCAATGGGATACAAAAAGAGATGTTTAGCAGAATGTACTTGTTGCTCTTTTCCATACAATGTCATTTATAACATCACCAGTCTCCAAAAAATACATAAAAGTACTCTATTTTATAATAGTATGTAAAAATAGTGTGATATTCAGAAGAACAGCCCTCTTAATCAAACCCACATTCACGTACATATTTTATTTTTAATATGGCGATTCAAGATCTGTCAAACTAGCTTATACATACAACAGCATTAGTTGCATAACCCGATCAGCAGTGATGTCAGTTGTTAAAAAATTTTCATTGTATGGTTTCAGCAGACTTGCAATATAATGCACAAGTCATATGGACCATCCTGATAGTTTTATGGTGCTTGAAAGCATCACTTCCCAGACCACCTTGACTCCAAACATTTTCTGTTGAGCAAGAAAATCATAGCAACCATCATGACGGTGAGTAAATTATGACAGAACTTTCTTTCTTAGGTGATCTGTTCCTCTAATGGTTCCCAATGTAGATTAAATTGTCAAGGCATGGCATCGAGTTCAGATAGATATTTTTATTAGGCAGAGCTGATGGGTTTAGCAATTAGAGGAGTAGACATAAGGCATAATATAGTCAGTCTCAGACAGCACAAACAAGATTAATTTCCAGGTGGGCGCAATGTGTGGCACACACAACACACATACAGCCAACACGCTCAGGTCCAACAGCGAAAAGCACGTTCAGTGGTAAAAAACATATTTGAGCAGTGTCAGACACTGAAAAGGCTCTGTATTCTGATACTAATGAAACACACACGTACACAAACTAACACTGATCTGGACAGACATACAGAGTCGTCCATTGAATACATTTGCTGTGAGAGGTCTAAACATCTCACCCTAGGGGTAGCTACTTGGGAGGTGTGCTTGAACAAGTGATGAGGTCTTTAAAATTCATCCTATTAAGTTCTTAATGTACATATCTAATCTTATTGTGACTGGTTCATCTGTGCATTATTCCAAACTTGCCATCTGTGTAAACTTTAATCAAAATGTCCTGCTCTTCCTCTGAAATTACTTTTTGTAGTTTACATTATTTAGGCTGTACATGCTATTAAATTCAACATTAAGTGAATTAATTAACACATTTAGGGCCCTATTTTAATGATCTGAGCGCATGGTCTAAAGCGCATGGCGCAGGTACATGTAGGGCTTGTCGTTTTGGCGTAACGTGCAATAAACCAATCAGAGTCTCATCTCCCATTCCCTTTAAAAGCCAGTTGCGCTTGCACCATGGCGGATTCACTATTTACATGGCGGAATATAGACACCCTCAGCCTGAGGAGTCAGTTTAAATACATAAATAAGTAGCCAATTTCATTTGTCATTACTGTAAATAGGTAATTCTGATATAACTATCCATTATGACATGTAGGCATTTTTATCTTTATGTACACAATTGTACTTTTACATTGTAATCCTTTTATTTTTAATATTTGGCATGTGTGTGTGCTGCTGCGTGTCCCTGTGTGTGTAATAAGCAGAGTGTACGCAAGTTGTGCTCCCGCCTATAGGCGCAAATTACTAATGTGCCCTTCAAATGACAAAAAAAAAAAAAAAACTGCACTACTGACTTTAGCCCAGGTTTTTGTTGGTCAATTGCGCAGTTGTTTTCAGTCACCTCAAAATAGCAACGTGCCAACAATGCACCTGAACACACCTCATTTTCAGACCAGCACACCCATGGGCACACAAATGGGTGCAAATGCATTTGCTATTTAAACAATGTGTTGCTGGACGTGAAAATGACAACTGCAAATGAAAATGACAACTGGGCTGAAACTAGTAAAAATCACTTACGTCGTGCCTGGCATCACATTGTGCTGGGTGTATGATAGGGCCTTTAATGTTGTTCAATTAACAACCAATGAATAAAACAAAGTCCCTGTCCTAAATTTTTTTCAAATGTTATTCAGATGAATGTCACAATACAGTACATCTGTCGATACTTATGTTTAAACACAACTTTAAATAATGTTAACCAGTAGCCAAAAAGCTTAAAGCGTTGCTATGCCAATCTCACATTCATGTAATTCTGGCATGTATGTAATGACCACTTTTTACTATCCAATTAATTCCAGATATATAAAATCAAATCTTGTCCTACATTAGCATCACATTGTGGGAAAGTCAAATGCACTGCGAATGCCAATTCATGTTCACTTATCAGAATAAATTCTGTTCTCTTTACCTGAATTGAATGAGAATGTATAGCAAAGTATTGACCTAAGATGATATGATTGTGGCGATAAAAATAGAACAAAGAGAGAAAGCGAGAGACAGATGGATGACAGGGGAAATGACAGTGTGTGTGTGTTTAAAAGAAAGGTGATCTTCATGCGGAGTGAGGGAATAGGGCGGTAGCTAAGAGAAGGGGTATAAAGAGGCACATCTGTGCTTAACTTGCTCCAGGGCAAGTCTGTTCCCTCTGACACCTTCTAAACACACACACACACACACACACACACACACACACACACACACACACACACTCATGTTCACACACTTCCAATGTTATGAGTTTCAGTAATGAGTTTCAGTCATTTTAATTCAGTAAAAAAAAGAAAAAAAGAAAATTACAATAAACTATAATTAGTGAACAATAAGTGCTTAACAGTTACAAAATATCTTCCTGTCTTTCATTCTTAATTTTAAGACTGACAGTGCATATATTCATAGTTCATGTAAAAATCTATGTATCGTGTAAAGTATAATATTTGTTTCTAAGAAAATATAATGAAAATAGGGGAACCCAGGCCTGCCGGTAAACTAAATTAGCATCTAATGCAAATGAGTGGGGTGCTTAATGGTGGAACAGGTGCAGGCAGGGCCCCTAAATGAGATAAATGAATAAAACATCCCTGGGCACGCCTGTGAAAGCTGACACAAAGTCAATGGCATGAATTATTCAGCAGCCAGCCGAGGCTGTGCGCTGCTGACCTCTCACCACAGGAAGTGCATCCCAAACACAACAAACCACAACAATGGACTTCAGACACGGGGGTTCCCTCTGTGCAGTGCGCACGCAAATACACACACCCACTGAGCGGTACACAATGCTAAATATAGATCTATGAAATCTTGATGGGCCTCGCCATATGGATGAGAGAAGCCAATAGAGAATGTGTTCACTGCAATTAAAAAAATTATATTCTTTATCTGACTGTTTGTCTTTTTCTAGGAAAAGATCTAAAAAAAATAATTTAAACAGGATAAATTTACTTGAGAACAAAAATTGTGAGTATATCTTTTAGAGTTTTTTCTTGCTTAACACAATATTTTTTGCAAATCATAAGAAAAATAAGCTCAAAAGTAATTTCAATAAATATTCTAAAATTTGGCTTTTTTTTTAAAGCTCTTTAGATATATTTATGTATCAAAAAGACAACAATACTAATAAACAAAATGTTTTTTTGACTGCAAAATGTCTTCAGTAAGGCATTGGTTTGTTTTTACATTTTTCAGATGTGGTTGATCACTTGTTCAAATGTGTGTGCGTGTGTGTGTGTGTGTGTGTGTGTGTGTGTGTGTGTGTGTGTGTGTGTGTGTGTGTGTGTGTGTGTGTGTGTGTTGACAGAAATAACAGGATTACCCTGATGTCTCTGCGTGAGAGCATGCAGTGGAGAGAGGCAGAGAGGGGATGTTTTCCCAGCATGCCCTTTACAGGGGAATCCGAGGTTGCTTAGAGAAGACTGAGAAAAACATCAGGTTTAATGTGTATGTTAATGTGTAAGTTGTATGTGTGGGCTTATGGATAAAAAAGTGAAAGATTGGGAGAGTGCATCTGTTGCTGCAGAAGTAGACAGGAAGCCGCCCTGAAGCTGCGGTGACATCACCTTCCCCGGGAGGAGCACTTCCTGTCTGACATTCCTCAATCAACACACACACACACTCATGAGGAAATGGCATACATCAACAATACCCTCCGTATGAACACACACAAACATAGTCTCACCCGCACACATGCTTCTTAAAACAACATCAGTCTAATCTGTGTCACTGCTAGTGTGTGAAAATTAGACAGTTTGGTTGTTTTTCTTGGGAGTAAAATGAAGTTTTCCTCTCTGTTTCTCATCAGTAAGTGTTGTCAGTAGCATTGAGTGTCTAATCAGTCATCCTGTGGGTCAGATCTGTGTCTAAAGCGTATGAAGTGGATCAGTGATCTGGCTGATCCGTGGCTCTTATCTGTGAGAGCAGAGGAGACTCTGACTGCCAGGGTTTCTAGCACTAGCCTGAAGGGCTGATCAGTCTTTCCAGAGATCACAACCTCATGCCCTGTGCGTGAACAACAGACTGGACAAGCAGAGAGATAGAAGAGCACTGAGTAGAGCAGAGAGAATAACTGTGTGTTTGTATGTGTGTGTTTATGATTTATGTATTTGGGACAAAATTAGCCAATGTTGCCAATGTAATTTATGCAAAAATTAATAAAGCAGTGTTTTTTTTTTTTTTTACTTTCTTTCTAAATATTACTTGAGCTGCAAATCAGCATATTAGAATGATTTCTGAAGGATCATGTGACACTGAAGACGAGTAATGATGCTGAAGATTCAGCTTTGCCATCACAGGAATAAATTACATTTTAAAACATTCAAATAGAAAGCAGTTCTTTTAAAATGTGATCATATTTCACAATATTTCTGCTCTCATTATGTTGATCAAATTAATGCAACGTTGGTGAGCATAAGAGACTTCTTTCAAAGACATTACAAAATCTTACCAACCTCAAACGTTTCTATGCACATTTGGAAATTGGAACTTTACTAAACACACAAAGTAACTTTAAATGCAATATCATAACATTCGCTGAAAAATACATTGATGGAGACCTGGATATTGTTGAAAATGTACCAGTAGCTAAAATCTGGAAAAAAAAAAAAAAAGCTTTGCTTTGTGTATGGAATTTTAAACATGAAATATATTTCATACAGTGTATGAACCTTTCAGAATGGGATTTTTATTTCTTCTTATTTTGATAACAGTAATAAATTAGTAAATGGAGTTATAATTAATAATTAATGATAGTTTAAATATATATATATATATATATATATATATATATATATATATATATATATATATACACAATTAATCAGGTTAATTAATTAGCTTAATTAAAAAAAAAAATAGATGTCAATGTGACATTCCCATTTAGATACATGGATAATTGTGTGAGGGAGAAAGCAACAGAGAAGAAAAGTAGGCGCTCAGTATATTGAGAAAGTAAAGACAGAATGGTGAAGTTGTCAGGGGAGAACAGCACACACAGGGCCACACACACAGGCACGGGCGAGTGGAGAGGAGTGCATGCTCTTCTTTGGGAACCATCCAGGCGGATGATGGGATTGTTGACAGTGAGCTGCATATCTTTAACCCTGTATTAACTTGGAACAGCAGAGCTTGGCCTTTTATTATTCCTGCACCATTTGGGCTTAAGTAGGCCACACATCTACACCTATGCCCTCGGACTCACAAATACAAGCATGCATACGCGCACACACACACACACACACAATCTCTCCAGAAAGAGACATTGTCACTGCATAGGAGCACATCACCTTTCAGCAGCTGTGACAGCCCAGCTTGGAGAGTCACGCACACTTTTTAAAGCCGACGCACACATTTTCCTTTACTCTCGCTTCCTGTGTATCTCTTTTAGAGGGAAAAACAGACCAGTTAATTATTTGGAGAGAAAACAGAAGCATGTTTACTGTAAATGCTTTCCTTCACTGTATTACTGTCATTTTCATGGCTCGCACACACAGACACTCACGCTGAGCTCTCCACAGTCTCTCAGTCTTAATTGCCACACAATAGGGCTACAGACCGGACAGGATTACGTTAACAATGGGAGCCCCAGCCTGTGAGGATCACTCTCTGGCCACCGATTCAGAGAACAGCTCTGTGAAATAGAGCCCGCTAATCCACTAATGCAAACATACTGCAGGAATATAGCGCAGCTCGCTGTCACTGTCTCTCTCCCATCCATAGATAGATAGATAGATAGATAGATAGATAGATAGATAGATAGATAGATAGATAGATAGATAGATAGATAGATAGATAGATAGATAGATAGATAGATAGATAGATAGATAGATAGATAGATAGATAGATAGATAGATAGATAGATAGATAGATAGATAGATCACTTCACTTTAGAAGAATTTCAACCTTGACTCGTGCTGTTTTTGAATAAAATAGCACATCCTGTATGAGCGGCCCCTAGCAGAGCAGGAGCGAAAATGTTCTGTGAAAGCACCCTGAGAAACATTACTTCCTGTTCTTCTTTCATGAGAGCTGAAGGTCTTCTTCTAGAAGGTCAAATCTGGCCAGCAGTATAGTTGCGAGCCAAAGACCTCCATTAAACATTCAGAGAAAGGGCACATCAAGCTCGTTCCGTGGCGTTTTCCATCCTTCACTGTGTTATTTCTTCATGAAGTGGATATCCAGATGTTGAAGATTACATCACAAATAGAGCCTTCCAGCAGGGTCAGGGCTCGCGACCGAGCGCAAAGCCACAGAACTCCCACGGTTCGAGCTGGAACTCTGAACTTTCTGCACTCCGAAATCACTATCAGTGTTTAAGAGTATCCACAGTGATGAAGGCATCAACTGCAATGTTCCCAGGGAGATAGAACGACACCTTTCCCCATTACTGTACGGCTTATTGAGCTTCAATTACTCCTAACACACACAATGATAAGAGAAAGAAATTGAGAAAGAGAATAAGAGAGAGCGAGCTTCTAAGGGATGTGAAAGAGATGAAACAGGAGGCAGTGAAAAGGGCTGCTATTAGATGTCACTGGCCTTTTGTGTCCGTGTCAATGAGAGCAGATTAAAGTATTTGAAATAATCTTACTGGGGCATTAACAGAGCTCAGAATGTAAAAGAAGAAGAAAAGGAGAAGACGAGGAATCAATCAGGACACACATACATTTACACATGAAATGAGATTAGACACAGCCATCCAACGTAAACTAAACACACCCTCTGAGAAAAAAGCTAGCTAGCGAACCAGTTTAAATTTCACGTGAGTAATTCAATTTACCCCAATCACATTTTCAAAAGCTTCCCATTGAGTCTGGGAACTCGAACCGTGAGCCGACGGTCCCGTGAGCACAGATCTACTGCGAGTAAGATTTGTTCTTTTAACAATCTAATAAGGCATTGTTAGTTGGCTTTATTTCCCTGACATTCCTCTGGTTTCGCTGAAGTGGCCTGTTGTGCCGTCTTATGAGAGGAACCTAATTAGGAAATCACTTTCATTACTCTTCCAGAGGAATTAGCGCTAGCCTTGCTAATTACTGCTGTAAAACCTAATCAGCTCTTTGAAACAAGACCACACTAATGAGCTCTTATTTATTCAGCTAAATAACTTCAAGGGAAGGAAGACTCAAAATCATATTTTTTGATGAATTTGGGAGCATGTGCGTGCTCGTCTGCGCTTGCCGTAATTGATTCTGTTCCATCTTGCGCCTTGTTTGTTAGGAACCCCAGAATGTGAATGTGGCCAAGAAAATATTGAAAGTTCCAGTAAACTCTTCCATATATTTCAAATGACCTATTTTCCCATCTTGGAGAGACACATGACTAAAAGGAAACTGTTACTAATTCCTTTATTATTCACAGGCAATTAGTGATGCCCTCGCACCTGAGCCTAAAGGGGTCTGTGGTGACCTCGAGCACAGCTGCCGACTTCAGCCAGACCCGAAAAACAAGCGTTCAGACCACAAACAGTTACAGCGGCGCTGCAACAGGACGATCTCAGGAAGCATTTCAGACAAACTTTATACAGGGAAACAATCAAGAAGAGTAAGTGATGGGCAGTGTGTTTGTGTGAGGGTGTGTTGGGTGGAGGTGATGCCACGTGGCATTGAGGGGCTGCAGCTGTCTCTGAGAGCTGTGAAGCGTTCTAACCCAGTGGAGCAGAAATGGGCCAGCCTCACAGACACAGCAGCCAGGTAGAAGCTTCTCTTACTCTCTGACAAACACACACACAACACTATTACTGGCAAAGTCACAGTGAACCTACAGCTGTGTTCATCTGATAGCACAGGCCACTGACTTATTAACACACAGATCACAACACACCTTTGACACTTAAACACACTTTAATCTGCAGAAATCCATGCTTAGTTTAATCGTACCACGGCACAATAGAGTCAGAAATGAAACCTCAATAATAACGTGACACGGTTGTATGATCTTTTAAACAAAAAGGGTAGGAGACGTGCTTCGCTGCACATGCTGCTCTCTCCAGAAGTCTTGCACATCTTCATACATGCACACTTCAGAGCACACTTCATACTCAACAACCCCGACAGGGCCTCAAAACAGCCTCGCTCGATCACTAAACAATTACTCTTTTGCAAACAAATGGCTTATGGTTCCAGTAAGGCTTTCTTATGCTTGTTTTTCCCACTGATGGTGAATTCTTTGAGCTGCTGCCTTTGATTTGCAATGTTTTATACTGAGCAGCAGAGCGTATATAGTAATATAGAGCATTCACAAACATGAGTTCACAAAGCGTTTATAGAGCAACACTTGTCATTTTGACTTTGACACTTCATTTTCATGTATATAATAATTTGATACTTATAATTCGATACCAAATTAAAAAATAAAACAGGCTGTTATTTCTTTATACACTACCAATCAAAAGTTTGGGGTTGGTAATTGTTTTCATTTTTTAAATATACATTTAAAACTAAATTTATTCCTGTGAAGGAATAATATTATCCTTCAGAAATCATTCTAATATGCTAATTTGGTGATACATTTCTTATTGAAAATAAATGTGCTGCTTAATATTTTCTAGAAACCAGGTCTTTACTCAGTATTAATCAATTTAATGCATCCTGGCTAAATAAAAATATACATTTTTTATAAAAATAAATCTTACTGACCCCAAACTTTTGAATGGTAGTGAGTACTGGAATTTTTTAACAATCTATTGTCTTCTTAATTTTGGGGGGTTTACCTTTAGTTTATTTAAGGATGTGGTGTGTAGAAAAGAAACATAAATTGAAAAAAATTGAAAACATATTGAGGCCAAGTCTCATTTTCTTTTGTGTCAAATTTTAATATCTAGCTTGACAAACTCTGCTATCCTTTTTAACTCCCTAAATTGTAATAAAGCCAATTTCAACACTTCCACTGGACTTCCTATCTAGTGTGATGATCAGATATGTTACAACACACATACAAACATCTAATACCCAGCTCTTACCTGTCGATGATGACTGGGTCAGAGGGCGTCTCGTTACGATTGCCACAACTTTTTTTGTCACAGCAGCGGCTAATAGAGATGGAGGGAGAGAAAGAGAGAAAGAGCAGTTAACCTGGGTATTACTGCACATATGTCAGCACTGAACTCAAACACAGTGGAGAAGGAAGAGGTAGCAATTATAAAGCAGTCTTTCTTTTCCTCCTTCAAGGCAGACACTCGCTCGTACTGTACACACAGCACACAATATGCTGCTTCTCGACCTGTGTATTAGTAATTACAGCTAACAGACTGTAGACCCCGCTCAGAGACGGTTACTGAAGGATAAGAAGTGTGGCTGATAACTGGGCAGTGATGGAGAGAGAAGATGAGGGCAGAGGAAGGAGAGGAAAGGATACAGGAGGAGAGGTGAAAGTAAAGAGGAGTATTTTAGCATACATCCTGTAAGGATTTCATACAAGACAGAAGGGGCAAGGTGCCTAACTGTTGCTAATGTTATATAAATGTTGCATTTTATTATATAAAATGTTTTATATAATTATATTTATAATTTAGATAGATTATATAGATATATATTACATTCCTGTTTGCATGGGACAGCAGCAGAGAACAAGATGGATACTAGAGCATGAGCAAGTGAAAGAAGACAGGAGGTATGGAAAAGGGGTGTATACGTGGTGTCTTCGGCGGATGGAGGCTGGCGGTAAACAGCAGGTGGGGCGGTGAGTTCAGGTTTCCCTGCACAGATGGCAGAGGGGCTAGTATGAGAGAGAGCATAGGGCATGAGACATCATGTGATAGGAGCAGAACAGATCTGTGTGTGAGCGGGCACCTTTAGACCTGATGAGCTTGATAAGATGGATTGAGCTTGACTCCTCATTCCCGCACCCTGACGGTCTAAGCGTTGTTGTTAGTTTAGACAGAGTGTGGTTGGGCTTCTGTCTCAGTTTACTCTCCCTCGCTGTTGTATTTTTACCTTCCTGCCTCTCTCTGCTCTCATTTTTTTCTCACTCCTCTGAGAGCAGTCAAGTCTTTAGCAATGTTCTCTCAGAAGTGGGTCACACAGGAGCAAAGCTTTCTGGGATGTGAGGGGTGGGCACAGATGGATGTGACACTCTGATAACCCAATAGCCAGCCAGAACCCATGGGAAACCACAACAAGGCCCCCCACCACCATTCGTGAACCGCCAAGCCCCCCATCAACGATATGCTAATGACTCCACGCATGCTCTGGCTTCGTTCAGGGGGATTTTTCGTCCATTCCGGCTCTATTTCCTGTGTCCCAGTGGACCTGCAGGGGAACCATAATCTTTAATCTCAAGCGTTTCCTCCTGCTGCAGCATTTGAAGAAATTAAATCCAAATTGCTGCACGTAATTACCAGGATGTGGCCCTCGCTGATGCCATTAAAGCTGAACTGCCCTTAGTCCAGCTTCTTTACAGGCAGCAGCTCTAAAATAGGCCCCAAAACCAAACAAAGCAGCGTTTCTCCAACTGTGACCACCCAACCTTTAATAGTTTGTGATGTTTTGTCTGCATCACACAAACCAAACTAAATCTCATCAATCCGTGCATATGAGGATGTGAAACTCGATCATAAAGAGCCCAGAGTTGCGTTTGAGCGATTGTTTCTAGCCTTGCCTGTGAGCGAGTTGTTTGGGAAAATGCGTCTCTGTCTCATGCTTGCAGGCCCATGCGGCACCATATGGCTAATGGCAAGGCGTACAGCAATTAACAGCCCTGATTAATGGAGAGCAGTCTAATTGCAGACTGGTAATTGTGCCTTTCTCTCAGTACAGGCTCTGTATCGAAACATGATATACAGATGAAGAAGGGAAAAAGAAGAAGGTAGAGACAAGACTTAGTTGTTTACTCATTTGAAATAGACGCTTTTCCCTTTTCTGCAGCTTTCAGAAAGCTCTTTGGTGTGCAACCAAGTACAGACATTTGCATTGGCGGGGCCTTACAGGTTCCAGTAGCGATATGTACTTTAGATGTGATCCGTGTAATCCTACAGTGACAGATCAAAGCTGACGCGGTGAGCCTTTGTAGGCACGTATGGTACTAAGTGTTTGTGTCAATACACATCTTTAAATCAGTGACTATTTTGAAAGAGCGATAACAGAAGGCTGTGTGCGAGCAGAGCCTAGCACATGTGTGTGTGTGTGTGTGTGTGTGTGTGTGTGTGTGTGTGTGTGTGTGTGTGTGTGTGTGTGTGTGTGTGTGTGAGAAAGGTAGTGAGGGGGAGTGAAAGATTGAAAGAGAAAGAGGAGAGAGCCTTGGCTTGCCTGCACATATTTCATTGTCAAAACTCAAAGCAAGCTGCATTCATTAGCTGTGGAATAACAAGAGGATTCTTATTGAGTAATGAGTTTTTCCTTGTCCTAATTAACCAAGCATGAGTGGTATATTTTTAGTAGAAAACTGTTCAAATGCTCTCCATTTCAACCAAAAATAGATGAGGACTCATCTCCACAACCCAGTTTTAAGTGCAAGGAATTTATCTTTTGATTTTAATTAAAGGTGTATGGCTTTCTCTCGCTCTCTTTTTTTTTCCTTGCAGAGCAAGAGTGGATGACCTGGATACCGATTCAAGAAGGCAGGGAGACCAGGTTCTCTGTTGCTCTGAACTTAAGGTCTGTCTACCTCAGTTTCTCATGCCATGAAACTCAAAATTCAGAAATGAAAATTGAGTGTATCTATATATCCATGTAAACCTTCAAACTTCAAAACTTTCAAATCAAGTTCAAAATTTGTCTTGACAAACATTACCTTTTAGTTCATATGAGTTATTAGTTATTTAAATAGCAATTCTGCATTTTGTCAGCTAATTCAATTCAAATTCAGGAATTTCTATTCTAAATGGTGATAACCCTGACTATTAAATGCACTGTCCAAAAGTGTACTTCTCTACTTGGTTTTTGTGTGTTTATTTCAACAATAATTAAAATAAGAACCACCAACCACCAAAAAAATGAGCCTCCAAAAATAGAAATGTTAGCTGGCATCTATTTTGAACAAAGTCAAGCTTGACTTCTAAGGCCGAGCCGGAGTCTGGGAAAACAACAGTTCTAACTCTGATAGGAAACAGGCTGGCGTAACTTTATCAGGATCCCATTTGGGCTGGTGAAAAATGATCTGGGAGTGTCTTGTGTAATAGTGCATCGTAAGTCTAAACTTGAGCCTTCATATAAACGTACTGCATCCCTCTTAAATAAAAGTAAACTGTTTATTCCAGTTTTGACGGACGTGTATGATAAATTAAAGAATAATGATCTGACCTTTCAGCAAATTTATAATAATGTTAATCTATCCTCTCCCTTACGTCTAATTTTACAACAGGGCTTACACACAGCTGTGTGTGTGTGAGCAGAAAGCGCAGCCCTGTCACACTAATGCTAGATCCAGAGGTCCGCAGCCTTGCCAAGACAAGAACGATGCCAAAGTAAAGCTCTCACAGTCAGCAGGCAGAGCTTGGTAGGGAAGATTCAAGAGCTTGATTGTGTAATAGTGAAGGAGAGAGTGTGGTGTATTGCACATGTGTGTGTTTCTCACCTGCACATGATCTCGTGCGTCAGCAGCACCCGGCACATCTCTGGGTTTTTGTCTTGCCCTTCATAGATAATTGCCTGATGGATAAGAGAAGGTGGAAAAATGTGGTTAGAGAAAATTGACAAACATAAACGCTCTGAGCGTGCACAAATTTCCATGACTAACTCTCAGGGTGTTTTAAATCATGAGAAGAACTGGATATCTGGTTGTATCGTTCCACTGAAGCAAAAACATTATGACATCACATCATTACACCATACACACACTGCAGCGCTTATAGTGGTTAATGTGACTCTTCTTCCATCTGGCAGAGGCTGTCATTGAAATATCGCATGCATCATGAGAATGATCAGGTCAGTTTTAGTATCTTTGTTTCAAAATGTTCTGTTCATTTGGCCCTGTGTTTCTTACTCTACACACTGGGCTCTGAATTTCATTGATGTCATTTTGTTTCAGCTAATCAATCAATACAAAATCGCCTAGTGCACAGTGGGAAGGCTTGAACAGAGTCTTTGTGTGCGGGGTGGTCTGTCTCTGGCTCAGCCAGGCTTAAAGTGGGCAATTTAATGCCCACTTACCTGCTGCAATGGAAAACGATCCTTAACCATCTCTCTAAGAGCTAAACTTGGTGCATCACATTCGGTTATGTGAGAATCAATGGTGTTTGGTGTCATTGACCTCAAACACGGAGACATCCAAAGTTTGAATATGAAAACCTTTGAAACAATGAATAACCTTTTTTTTGTGTGTGTGTGTGTGTGTGTGTGTGTGTGTGTGTGTGTGTGTGTTAATAAAAAAAGCTATTGCTCAAGTCAAATGGATTGATTTTATGGTACTTTATGGAATCTTTTGTTTCATATTTGACACACCGATGAACAACACTATATGTTCAATGAATCAGAGCTGCACACAATTCAGAACTAAATTGAGAATGACCTTTAAATTCCAATTCAAATCCTAAACATGAAATTTGTAATAAAAGTAGAAAAATAGAAGTAGAAAACAGGAGTTTCCATTCAAATCTGAATGTAAGAACATTCATGTAATGTAAAAAAGCGGATAGCCTAGACACTTCTGTGAAAGAACACTTAATTTCCCAGAATTTCAACTTCCCGTGGGGTGTGGCCAATTCAATTCCAATTCACTCTCATGAATTGAAAGGAGGCTAATACTTCAGTTTTGAATTTTGCACAATCCTGCATTGTTTTCTCTTGGCAACATTCAGCTCCATCATTTGTTGCTCTTTGGTTTAATTAAAAGCAGACATGGGGAATCAAAAGAACTATGCGTGTAGTGTTTGTTGGACTGTGCAGATTACTGTCCTATTATGTCATAGAGGACCACCCTTGCCACAGTGCCCACCCTCCACAGGCATCTGGGGCTCACAGATTGGCTAATGATACAACAACGCAAAAACATTATTGTTCAGCAAAGCACTCTTATTACTACATGAGAAAAGACATTTGCAAAGTGAAAAGAGATAAAGGAGGGCAATCCGATAAACTGCATAATTACAGGTCCCACTAAATAAGTGTCTTACTCCAGCTAGTGTGAAATAGCCTCTCGGAAAGATGTGTGCGCCTGAGCTTCCATAAGCCTGCATCTGTGAGACTGTGCATGTGTATGCATTCACGCATGTATTTGTGCATTAGCATGCGTGTGTTTATGTGTGCGGCAAGCAGTTGGGCTGCCAGACTGGAGCATAGCGAGCCATCTGGCCCAGCTAACACTTCATCCAAAAACCTCAGCTTTGTTTCCATCCTCCAATTCCACACAAGATGTCCCCCACAGCCGTGAATCAGTGACTCTACTCAAAACATACACACACTGCAGCCTATTAACAGGCTGCTCTCTGTCTCTCTCTCTCACACACACACACACATACACACATACATACTTAAACCCGCTTGCCATGAATCACTCTCTCTTTCTCTCTGAACACACATATACATGCCACTCATGGCAACTGAAGACACAGAAAAACAGCTGATGGTTCTAATGAGGAACTGTTTCCCTCACAAGTGCACAATGCTTTTTCAATTACACAAAACACTTGTTTGAAAACAAGTTTTATAAGTAAAGCATCAGATCCAGAAAAAAAAGAAAAACATTTTTTTCATATTAGAGAACATGAGTCAGCTGGTACATTTCTATAATATTAAAAATGTATATTAACAATTGTATATAATGGCATTTTTATAATTATAACATTATAAGAATATTTTTAATAAGTTTTTTTTTTTTAAAGCTCATTCATTGAATGGCTTTCCTCAGGTAAATATAATAATGTTATTTGTTTTCAAGCTGTCTGTTTACAAGCTGTTTTATTGACGTATTTCCGTTGAAACATTGATTATTTCAAATATATTATTTCGTGCTATAACTAGTAGTAAAGAGGAAGAGGTGAATAGTTCACTTAAAGCTTAAATTGCGGCGCCACGGCACATTAAAAAGTGCCAAAACCACATTCATTGTTTGAGGTTTGCAGTAAAATTGATCATTTTAAAGCTGAGACTTTCATATCAAAAGTAAAGTAACCTGTTCTGTCTTCTTAGTCGGCGCGTTGTCAGTGTCCTCTTTGCTCTAACTGCAATGTATTTTTCAATGCACGAGAAATGAACGTGTGGCGTGAGAAGTGTCGACATGATTCTGAATGCTTGAGAATTGGCACCCCTGCATATGACATAATTTTTATTATCATCATAATTGCTATTTTAATTATCTGAGTTAAGTTAAACTTTCCCAAACTCTACAGTATCGGATTTGTTTGCACTAGTCTGAAAAGCGGTGTCTTCTTCTATTGGATTTCATCCGGGAGGGCTTCATTACAGTTTTACGCTACAGCGCACCTCTGGTCAAACCATGCTATTGCAGGCCCTTAAAATAGCGCAAAATCATGAGATCAAAAGTAAAAATATTTATCGACAATTTTTTACTGTCGACGATGTCGATAACGTCAACTAATCGTTTCAGCCCTATTCATTTTTTTTTTTTTTTATAATTATTTCCTGTCATTGCTGTGGTTAGAGGACATAGGTGATCCGGGGACATTTGTTTGCTAGGTTTCACATTGTGGAAATGAGGGTCAAGGTCCTCTAAAAGCAGCAAGCATGCATCACTGTCTGAGCCTAGAGCCTCGACCCCGCTGGCTTTCTGAGAGAAAGAGGGAGGCAGAGAGAGCAGTCCAGGCCACACAAAGACGTCCTCTACACCTCCACACATTCATTTCATTTATAAGACTGGCTATTTATCACACAAAGCCCCTGCAAATAGACTCAGAATAACTCCATGCAGAGAACAGTACACAAGTGCCTGGAAAAAGTCTGAAAACAGTTTGTCGATTTCTCCTCAGAGGCAAACACAACAATGGTAGTGCATCCTCATCTGGATTCAAGCTAGAGCAACACAAAGCGTCATCAGGTGGGTTTTTTTTTGTAGCCCCTGACGTCACACCTATCGTACAGATTTTGTCAATGTTGAGTTAAGACTGAACTTTCTTACAGTAGTATATATATATATATATATATATATATATATATATATATATATATATATATATATATATATATATATATATATATAAAATGTATTTTAGGACTGTAAAAATTAAATATAAATTTGCTGTGGAGTGATATCTATTGCAAAAATAGATTTTATATATATAAACACACACACAGACACACACACACACACAAAATATTCAATTTAATAAAAAAAAAACTCCTTCAGGTTTACATTTAACACTACTCTAATGGTATGAAACAATAGAATTCGCCATAAAATGTAAGTTAAGTATTTTAATAAAATGCTTAAAGTAAATATTTTGCAGATCATTCAGTACAGTAATAATAATAAAAATAAAAATAAACAATAATTAATTAATTTAATGCCATGTATTCATACCATGCTTTTATGCATATAAATATATTTGGAAATGATTATAAATTGAGGGTCCTTTGCAAAAAAAAAAAAAAAAAAAAAAAAAAAAATTTGAAAACCCATCTAATGCTGCCTTCACGTGCTATTGGAATTTTTGTAAATACTAGTTTCCTAGTTAAAAAATGGACATGAAGGCCCTCAAGTCAAAATTTGAATGGGATGAGTTTGTAATTAGACAAACTTTTTTTTTGGTTTCATTGTTGGTGTAGTTACTGGGTTTTGCCTATGTGGGGCAGATTTCCTATTTTACCCAATATCCTCACTTTTCATCACCAAAGTCTTTAAGGTCATGGTCTAGTAGCTTTAAATACTTTTTCTTTGCTACAAATTTCGCATAAGCACACACACACACACACACACACACACACACACACACACACACACACACACACACACACATATTTTCAATGTAGATGAGCAGACTTAATCACTGGGAACTTTAGGCCCTCAAAGCTTGTATGTGTAAATATTTGCAAATGAGTAGCATTAAGCCTTTATGTGGCCTGGCACAGAGCAGCCATTCATGTCCTATCTGACATCATCACAATCTTCAAACAGCTACTGATTACAGGAAATATCTAATATAGGAGATTTGTGTCACTTTGTTGCATGTCGTCTACTTTGGGGAAGTGTTTCTGGCATGTAAACACACCTTATTCCGTAATTAACAGGAAAAATACGCTCCCAAACAGCACCAAAGTGAAAAAATGGGCAAGACCTCCCTCTCGCCCGTGCAAATTTATTTAGGAATCTGCCCGAAGCTTAGCTCTAAAAAACACACACAGCAACAGGCAAGCTACAGCTCTGAGTTACCCACCAGTTCCAGCCCAGCACTTTTCTGAACAAAGCTCTCCTTAAGGAGGGCCACGAAGCGTATGAAACATGCATGGCACGGTGCGCAGAGGTGTGTGTGAAGCTTTCATTAGGCCCTGATGGTGCTTTTAATGCATATTTTATATTGCACAAACTGCTCCTCAAATCTCGTTTGAGAGCCGCCAGTGCCGCCTTGAACTGACAGCCGCATCTGAGGCATGTAAACAATGCACTGTAAATACATGAAAACACATTTCCCTCTTTGTTACCATCACGCTAGCGTGTCAGCGCAGTGTGTGTGCGCATTAAGCCCGCGTATGTGATTCGCTTTTGTTCTGTGCTTCAGCTGTTGAGGGAAACAGTTGGATGGAAGGATAAAGAGCGAGAGAGAGAGTCTTTTACTGCATTGTCTTCATCAGATCTGTCACGAGCTCATGCGTTGATCACAGATACGGCCTGTCAGCTTGACACCCGCTCCATCTCTCCTCGCCCACTCCAACCGTTCCCACAGGCAAACCGAAAGAGCGCATATGGGTTTATTGTGAGTGTGAGCATAAGACAGGCACTGAATGTGTCAGTTTTCATGCGCTTAGCGTGAACCGTTTCTTTATTTTGAAGCAAACTTGATCCTTGCAGCTCTAGCCCGGACTGTTTGATTGTCTCTAATAGCTGTGTGTATGTACAGAAGCTCTCTAACTGTGTGGTCAGGCGACTGGACTTCACTGCCTTGCTAAGTGCTAAAGAGAAGTGTGTGTTGAACAGCTCTATAAACCTGCTCATCAGCCCTCCCGTCCGACACTGCCAAAGCCAGCACATGCTGAGTGGAGAGGCGCTCTGTATAGCCTCTCTGTACAGAGTTATGGGGCTTTAATGGGAAATCTTAAACACATTGCGAGCACTCCTCAGCATATGTAGGCTGACTGCTCACCGCAGAGTGGTTTTTGACCAGGTTTTTCAAAAGGCATTTAAATACCAGCTAACACTCCATCATAACTTAGGCCGTGTTTCAAGCTGACATGGATGAGGGGAAAAAACGCCACAGTCAAATGACAACGAGATCAGAAATCTGAAGAGGAGCCAGTCAAAAGGCTCACACAATTTTTCAGGGAAATTTAACGGGCAACAAATGGTCCATTTTGTATTGTCAATAATGTAGCCATGTATGAAACACAGTTCACTTTCAAACCAAGCAGCTTTCAATTGGTCAATAGACAGCATGACCAACTCGAAGCTGTTGCGAAATCTGTGTTAGTACATTTTTCGGCCCCTCACAAAATCCCAGATTGTGTGGAATCCTATTGAAATGACTGGACGTCACACACAAAAATTTGCCAAACAACAGTAAACATGACCATACCTTAAAAGAGGTTTAGAATGTAAATATAGGATCGTTTTAGAAAAGGATTCTGGGAAATGTAGTGAAATAATCTTTTGTTGCTGAAAGACCTGAGCAGTACCCTAACAGATCATTTACCAAGTATATTAGTTCATTAGTATTTACCAAGTTTTTTGGAATTGATACCATGGTAATGGGCCCTACCAAGTACCTACACTGCCATTAAGTGCAAAATGTGCAAAAATTGCACCTTTCACTGGGGCAGTACCCTTGAAAGGGCAATTTTTACCTTATCTACCCCTGAAAGGTGCATACTTGTACCTTACAGTAATAATATGTAACCTTTTAAGGGTAAACTAAGTTGTCCATTTAAGGGCACTGCTGCAGGGACAAGCTATTGTACCCCTAAAAGTATATTTTTGGGTATATCCATGGTACCTTGGAATACCATCTGATCACTTTTTATAAAGTACCAATATATTCAGAAAGCATGTTGACAGGCTGCCAAACTCTCTTTCACACACACTATCTCTCTTTCTCGTTCACTCAGTGGCACCACATCATTAACAGGTATGGCAGGGCTGTTTGCCACAGAAATAGCCAATAAATCAGTCGGTAATATATGTGCACGTGGGAGACAGCCCTGGGGAGATAAACGGCTTTTTATTGAGACACTCAGTGAAAGGCTGAGCCGGGGCCAGTCCCCCTGGCCACTGTATTTACCTCAGGGGTGTCAGAGAACAGTCTCTCTCCCTCAGCACAACGCTCCTGCCTTTCACCCACACACATAAATCTGTCCCGCTACACTCCGGCCAAACCGCTCAGCAGAGAGAGGGCAAGAACTAGCATCAGTAACAGCACCTAGCTTCCCGCACATAAACATTCATGCAAAGGAAATTATAAACCACAAACAAATCACACAAATACATGAAATGGGAGCTGCAGAACTGTTTGCCCCAAATGTAACATCCAGGGATTTTGTAGTAGGAAATACTGAATAGAAATTAGTGCTTTTGGTCGAGTGAATTAAAAAAAATAGAATTAAAAAAAAATGTTTTAGACCAAATTAAAATAATTGTCAGATAAGATGTTTTAGTATTTCTCTCACTCTCCACTTCATTACAGATTCTCAATAAGCACACATAGAGCAACAGGGTGGAACAATAGGGTAATCGAGCTGGCGTGTTTAAATCACATGATGTACTAAGTGTTCGGAGCGTTAGCACACTGTCTGTCACAGCGCCTGCTAATTACCTCATATCTATACACACTTCACCCTGCCTGGGGTCACACACATACACATTACTTGTCATACAACACGGCTATCATGAAAACAGCTTATGGGAAATACAATTGTTTTAGTTATTAATCAAATTAGCTTTGCATATTTAGTTGATTACGAATACATTCTAAATATTTTTTTCTCTCGTTTAAAATGATGAAACTTTGATCTAAAAATTTGTTGTCACACTTCTTGACTTGCAGCTGTTACCGTTGTTAGATACACTTTCCCTAAAGTGTCTTTAAAACAACATTTATAGACAGAGATCATGAGAGAGGAAGCGAGGGGACGAGTGAGAGAGGGGGGAGAGACTGTTTCTGTTTTAGGGTGAAAAGAAAGAGCGCCACATAGGAGAATGTGAGGTCACTCTCGCTGCCCTGTGTGTTTTACTCCAAGATTAAAGCTCACAACCTGCACGGTGAATACGACAAGCTATAACAATCTTCATGCATGCCTGTTCATAATAAACATCTGTTCCCACAACACATTTGAATACACACAGATAAGTCAATAGGCATTGCAAGAGAGACATGCTTACTCTCTCAAAAACTGGAAGTATGCTGTTTAAACATTAAAAGGCACCACTGGATAATCCCCTGTGACAGACAATGAATACAACTGAACGTCTCTTTCTTTCTTTCTCTCTCTAGCTATCAATCTCACTGTCACACGTATGCACATAAATACATGCATACGCTCAGTCATCTTAAATGATGTCCCAGAGAGAGTATGTCATATTTAGACACTAACCGATCCTCGTGCCCCTGAGGCATGCTAGAGTGTAACCCCAGACTCACCAGGGTGCACGGCACACACGCACACTCTCAACTGCAAATCACTCACAGACTCTCTGACGATATTCACCAGCAGACCGTGGGGATTTTGAAATAATGTCTTACCTGTTTGGTCATGGAGTCAATCAGGCGTACGTAAAAGTCCTGTTCTGTTCTGATGCCTGTAGAGGAGAGAAGATAACTCCTCTTTAACTCACAGTACAATGCAGGTCATATGCACACACATGGATTAGAAATGAATCTGACAGGTATATATTTACCATTCACAATGACATGGGTTTAATACAACAGATGTTTCAAATATCTAGACAACCCAGTCTGCAGACAGTGTTAAAAGATTATGAAAAAAATTGGTTTCGGATCAAACAAACTGACACACACTAAAATAAAAATCAAGAAAATGTGGAGGTAATAAAATAATGTCAAATAGAAATAATCAAAATAACAATCACAGAAAACAAACAAAATGTATGTTCAAAATGTCTTATGGTACAGGTTTAGGAACATGAGGGATTGGCGCATCAAATTTTCAAACGCCTGGTTGTAATTTGCCACATTAGTAGACAGAAAAGAGTGTACTTTCATTATGGCCAGGCCATTAGCTTCCATCAAAAATGAAGAGCACATTTCTGGAAAACGCGTAACCGGAAAAGTGCACTAATGATGATCGTTTTGTGTTTCAATAATATGCATAGACTAGTTAAAACGCAACGACTTTGCTGTACATTTAAATATATTTTGTTTGAACAATTATACGAATTATTATGACAGCATAGGCTATTATTATTAGGCTATTTTACGACATTTAATTCCATTTCAATCAGTTTGATCTAGTTAGCCTTTATTTTTTTGTCACCCCTTCTTCTCGCAGTTTTTATTTTATTCATATTGTGGTACACCTGATGTGTTTATACAAAGTTCAGTGAATCTTAGATCTTCCGCCTTACCGTTGCTGTAAAGAAGCTGCAATCTGTAATGGATCCCATTGTTTGTCTTTTCTCCGCTAGATTCCTGCGAAAATAAATGTGATGGTTAGCAAGAAAAACCTATTTGATTATTTCTGACGAGCCCTGTGGCTGTGAGTCAGACCGGCTATTCCCCAGCAGACCAGGAGGCCAAAAAATTAAAAAATAACAGTCAGCCGAAACTAAATCTGAACTGTACAACGTCATTTCAGTGAGTAAGAACCAGTTTAAAAACAAATAGCGTCCTAAGAAAAAAAGAAGAAGAAAGTTTTGTGTATTTTTACAATGTGATATGAACAATAACAATGCACCCGGAGGACAGACGTGTAAAGGAAAACCACTAATTTTTATAAAGCAGCATACGGTCATTCACGATAATAAAAATTATGTTTTAATAGTGTTTTGAAAGGGAAAATTATTCTATGACTGTATCACTGTAACCTTTCTGCAAAATTATACAGAAGTGTTCAGATGCATAAACTGAATGAAAAAATAAAATAAAAACTAAACCCTGAGATCCTCTTAAATTATTAGGGATGGATGTGTAAAATAATAATAATAATAATAATAACAAAAGGAGGTTTAAGAGCTGAGATTTATGATAGGGGTTAATGCAAGAATAAAGATTTCAACTTTTACGCTGTCATCAGTGGTATTTTCTCTATTAGGCTTGAAAAAATTATCAGAATTTACCAGACATTTCCATTCAAATTTGCAAAACCAATATATGCAAAAAAAAAGAACGTTTCACTTGCCTTTTCTTTTCAACAAATCCAACAAAAGAAGTTCTTTCAATTTCCACAGGTTGTCCTTGTCTGTCGTAAAGCGCTAAAACGAAATGGAAGAAGTTGGATTTGCGAAGATTTGAAGGAGGCTGCTTCTCAAAGTGTGCTCGAGCAAGACCCACTCCACTATGAACACATAGACACACACACACACACACACACACACAGAGAGAGAGAGAGAGAGAGAGAGAGAGAGTTACATACTTGTGCTGTATATCTAAAAATAAAAACAATAATTACATTCTTTGTGATTATTTAATGGTCTACTTTTCTTAAAAATAAATACAAAAATTAAATAAAAGGCTTAAAATAATTTGTTTTAGTTTCCAAAATTAAGCGCAAAAGTCTTAAAATGTAATTAAACTTTTGGAAGTAGGGTATTAGGCTACTAGTCTATTATATCATTAAGACTTTAGGCAGGATTTTTTTTTTTCTGGAGCATTTATTAGGCCTGCTGTTTATTTTTATAACAACAAATACATTAGCCTACTTTACATATTGGATGTAATTGTGGTAAATCAAAAAGTAATTCATAATAAATCTAATTGAATCTAACAACTATGTCCAGCTGTTCAAACTACTGTCTGGATTGTCTTTCAAATTTAGTATTTAAAGCTACATAACCAATGCACAACTAGTTGTTAGCAAAGTCGTTTAAAAGCAAACGTGTGTGGCTTTTTTAACGTTATAAATAATAATGTTAGTAATAATAAAAAATAGTTTTAATGCAACTCGAGCATTTAGCTCTGTTGGTGTCGACAGCGCGCCGGAGAGGATGCTACGAACTTATCGCAGCAATAAATCAATCTCTTTGTCACCTGGTTATTAATAAGCAGACATCGCGCACTGATTAGGATGATATACATGACCGTTTTGTGTCGTCCCAGGATGATAAGCGCACAATATTCCGTCTGGTTGTTCCCGAAGCGCCGGAGACCGCCGCCGGCTTACCTCTGAGCGGCTGTGTTCGCATCCAACACTCCGGCACCCTGCATCCATGTCCGGACAGCGTTCATCCCGGCACCGATGGGCTCCTCTTTCATACTACTCCCGCTCCTTTGAATGCTGTCTTGAATCCCGAACATGAAAACAGACTCCTGTCACCGTCTCAGTCGATGCTTGCTTCTTTTGATCGCTCCGTTAAAAAAAGACAAGGAGAAGTGTATGGGTGAGCAGGTGTCACCGCGTTTGTCTCTATTAGCGCTTCCTCTCTGAAACAGAAAATAGAGCGACGTGCCAAAAGAAACGCGAGATGTCAACATCCAGGTTTGGGAGCACCGTGCAACAATAAACAAACAAACAAACAAAAACTGTAAGATTAGTCTGGAGGTCCCTTTGGTCTAGCGTGCGCAAAAAGTCTAATGTCACTTTAAGAAACAATAGGATCAAGAACGGGCTTCGCTGAGGGTTAGATCAAATGTCATCATCCAGAGACTTTTTTTTCCCTTTATTTTCTCCTTCTTTCCTTTCCTGTCTTTCTCCTCAAAGAGTATTCTCTGATCAAATCACATGAATGAGCAATATGAAATCAACCAGGAGAGGTGGACCCTTGTGGAGACAGCTCCCTCGCTGTTCCCCTTGTTCAAACGGGAGTGATTTGTGTCCTTTCCCAAAGGAATCCGATTTGACTGTCTCTGGGAACTAAACACAAGCAAACTAACCCCAAAGGGAGGAGGAGGAGGAGGAGGAGGGGGGAGTGACTGAGCACACAGGGCCGCCCCCCAAACATAAGTAAAGCCGCACTACCATTAGCTGTCCACCCAACCACGAATCCCGTCGCCTAATTAGATATCACAGCTTGCCCTGCCCACTTAGCGAGCAGTGTGTTTAGAGCGAAAACCAGAAAGAAGTTATGCGCGCCGCGCGTTAATGTCACGCGGGCAACTGCCTACCGGAGCGCGCGATTGAAGCCAAATTGATGCAGTTCACATGAACGCTGAGTTATTTTTTTATATTGTATATTTATTTCAGTAACAGCGCAGTAAGTTTGTTTAAATGCTGGTTTAGGGATGAGCTAGTGTGTGGATTGTTCAATAACTTTCTGTCAGGGGTTGGAATTTAAAAGGAATTTCTCGAGATTTCGGGGCACAGTCTGTTGGGTTTGTCTCGCGCGATGTACGCTACAAGTCTTTTGACGCCCCAAGCAACTATCCTAAATACTTTTGGAGAAAGGGAGCCTAAATGTAATAAAGTGATAAATAATGTCACTGTTTGTTTATTTATTTTGTTTATTTATACCGATAACGACCCTGACGCAAGCTCAAGCCACCTACTGTTGCTATGGTTACCTGCCAGGCAAACGCGATTTTTTTTCTTTTCGTGAGTGTCTGTTTAAATCCAGGTAAAAAAAAAAAAAAAAAAAGGCTATAACTCTTCCTAACTTTTGTAATCAAAATTGTGTGGTTTCTGAAACAACCGCAAACAACCACCGTCATATTAGGGTATTATTGCTCTTTATTAAAAACACGTTTGTCGAATAACAGCATGATGACGTAAACAGATATCGCCTAATGAGACCAGAGTTTTTATTAAATGTTGGCAATGAATAAGAGATATTGTGTGGTATGCTTGACAAATAATGAAAGGAAATTAATAATTAGTGTCACAATAATTCAAGATTTTAAAAGATTCAGTAAAAGACGTCTAGTGCATTGTAGCATACTAAATGGGAACTTTGTCGCGTTCATATTTTCAGCAGATCAATTATCAGCAAAAATAAATAGCCTAATAAAATGGTTACTAATTTACTGCAAATATATATATATATATATATATATATATATATATATATATATATATATATATATATATATATATATATATATATATATATTGACGCATGCAATGTATTTAAAAACCATTGCAGATAAAGAAGTAGCCTAATGTAGTATTATAATCCATAAAACATCTGTTCAGACAGTTGGCTAGCCTATAGGCTTAGCCTATACGATTGTACAGACCCATACAATTTACTAACTGCTTTCTCAGATACGACATAAAACGTCAATCATATTTAAAAGTAAATACTGGGAGCGTAAAATGAAACTTTGTGTTTTTCATTTTTCACACAACAGCAGTGTCCAAATAAGAAACAGACCTGTTATTTAGCCTATTAAAACACATTCTACTGTCTGTGCGTCACTTAAATAATTATAGCTTCATTTGCATGTGTGTATGCGGAAAAATCAATGTAGCCTACACTCTTTTTTTAAACATGTGCCCATATTTATGATAATCTTATAAAAATGCTCAAATTAAAATTTGAATAATATAACTAATCCTATTGCTAACAGCGACAAATTCGATTTGATTTAAAAAACAGATGTCCATATAAATCACGCTGTCGTTGATGAGTAGCCTAGCCCAACCATATAGCCTAATTAAATTCAATAACCATACAATACATCATAATGTAAAACAAAGTTCTTGTCACGTGAGATAATTGTCACGTCAATTTTTTATTTTTTTTGGAAAAGAAAAGACTATCAACACTGTCGATTTTGATAGAATGTATTTGCCCAAATCTGTAACTTAAAAAAGAAATAAAAATAGACTAGCTTTTTTCGTGTCAACTCGATAATAATTGTGTTCACTAATGTATCACGTATGCATTAATTAGCCTACCTATTCGTTTACCTATCGATTAGGCTCCTATTTGTGATCCATCTCAGCTTGACAGGCCGTGGCTATTTAGACTAATTGACGAATAAGAGTCTCAGTTGGTGGTGATTATGACAACTAAAATATGTGGAGATTTTGTACATACAATAATGACAAAGACAGTCTGTGATATGTGGAAAACAAAACAAATCGCATCAAGAGTTTCGGGCTTCTCAGAGGATCGGACACAGGAGGCGCGCGATTAATCGTTAACAGACCAACATTGCCATCTTCTGGCGACACGCGGAAACACGTTTGGAAGGGAAAAAATGAGTAGGCCTAAATTAAAGATCGTAATATAAAATTATTATTTACTCTCTCATGTCATTCCAAACCGTTATGACTTCCTCCAGTAGAACAAACAAACAAAAAAAAGTTATCAAGAACCCTTATCAAGATTTAGGGCTGAAGAGAAAAAAATGATACTTTGCTGACATTTGACCTTAACCTGGCTTTTCTGCTGAATGCTTACACACACACACACACACACACACACACACACACACACACACACACACACACACACACACACACACACACACACACACACACACACACACACACACGTCTGGTTTACTATCTTTGTGGGGACTCTCCATAGACGTAATGGTTTGTATACTGTACAAACTGTATTTTCTATCCCCCTACACTACCCCTACCCCTAAACCTACCCATCACAGGAAATGTTCAGCATTTTCACAAAACATCATATGATTTATAAGCTGTTTTGCTCATGGGGACCAAAAATGTCCCCACAAGGATAAGGTTTTCAGATATTGCTTTCTTTGTGGGGACATTTTGTCCCCATAATGTAAGGTTTACCAGGACACACACACACACACACACACACACACACACACACACACACACACACACACACACACACACACACACACACACACACACACACACACACACACACACACACACACGTTAGTGCAACATTATGAGGACATTCCATAGACATAATGGTTTTTATACTGTACAAACCGTATATTCTATCCCCCTACACTAACCCTACCCCTAAACCTACCCTTCACACAGCACTTTCTTGCATTTTCAAAAAAAATCATTCTGTATGATTTATAAGCTTTTGTATACTTAATTTAGGTCCCCACAGTGGCACAAGTCCCCATGAGTCTGTGTGCATTCAGGTTTAAGTCCCCACCAGGCTAGAAAGACATGTACACACACACACGCACATGCACGCACGCACACACACACGCACGAACCGAAATGAGAGGAGGAGAAACTCACACTGGTGGGGACCCGTGAAGACAACATAATTTATATTCTTGTTCCGTGAGAAAAAGTACCTAGGGAATATCTGGCCTTTCTAAAATGACCGAGTGTTCCTGCTTTTCACATGCATTTTTTTTCTTTCTTTCTTTCTTTCTTTCTTTCTTTCTTTAAAAAAAAAAAAAAAAAAAAAAAAAAAAAACTTTTTCTCCATTTTACACAAAGGTCAGAGTTCAAGGCTAACTTTGATCAGAAGGATGGAGAGAGGTTAAAGGGTAGCACTCTTTGATTTGCTAATGTTTCCTCCATTCTCTCTTCCTACTCCACACGCTAAAGGGAGTTAAAGTGCTCACACAGGAAAAGTGGATAAACGCTCTCATCTGCCAGCACTGAGACACCTCACACAGCAGTTAAAGAGTGGGAATATGTGTATGCCATAACTTCAAACTCTTGCTGACGCATTTCCACATCCATAACATACACAGTAAAAGAACAGTTATGACTATGACAACTGTACAGATTAGGCTCGTACAGAGGGAAAAGGACAACAAGTGATCTTCAGACCTCTGAAAGATGGTTAGTGGTCAGGAAATGAGTGCATATCCTGTCTGTGTCTCTTCATCAGATGTTTTGATGGTTTCAGCAGTCTGACATTACCTCAGTTTTCAGGTGTGGGTCTGTTTGATTCATCACAGGTGGGTTTAAGAGCCCTGCAGGTCTTATTAGGCTTCAGAAACTGTGAAAGAAAGCCAGGACAAATGTTTCATATGTTAGGTTTGGATTTATTCTGACATTTCAGGTTCATATTCAGGCTTAAGGCATGTTTTACGGAATCAGCTGAAAATCAAACAAAATATAATTTCCATGCTGAATAAAAGCAAAGGAGGATAAATTCAGAATGCTAATATCGTCACCATTTTCATCCAGATTTGCTTTTAAATGAAAAAAAATATATATATATATATATGCAAGTTATTTTTTTAAACAACCTCAAAAAAATCTGGTGCTCAAAGCTAACATCATGTCCTAGATTCAAAAACAAAAGTGGCTAGGGCAAAAAAATATACCAACACAATTCTACACAATTTTGTCTAAGTAAATAAAAAAAATTAACTAAAATCAGGTACAGTATGAAAAACAGATTACCGTTATAATAAAATTATCATCATCATCATCATAGGTGGGTTTAAGAGCCCAGTCTTTTGCGGTGAACGTGATTTCACATGATCTTTTGATGAGGGACAAGTGGTTACACTTTATTTTAAGGTGTCATTGTTACAGTGTAATTATATATTTTAGTACTTAGTAATATTAATTAAGTACATGTACTTACTATAAGGTTAGGGTAGGATTAGGATTTGGCTGAGGGTTAGTTGCATGCAATTATGCATAATTTACTGTTATTAGTAAGTGCATGTAACATATGTAGCAAGGACACAGTAAAAAATGATACCGGACAAGTTTACAGTTTGTCAAGATTAGGCTTACAAAGGTTCTGCGCCATTCTTGTTCATATGATTTCCCTCTGATTTTAAGGATAAGTTATGGGTAGGGTTAGATTTAGGGGTAGGGATAGGGTTAGCACTAAATTAGAGAAAATATGTTGATCCAGGAACACCATTTAGCAAAATGACGGTGACGTCTATTTACAACTCAGAAAGGCACAATGAAAGAAAGCCAGAACAAATGTTTCATACAATAGGTTTGGATTTATTCTGACATTCAGGTTCACGTTCAGACTTCAGGCATATTTTACTGAATTCAGCTGCAATTCAAACAAAAGTTAGCCTTCACAGAACATCATTCCACGTTTATGCTGTATACAAATGCTATTAAGATTACACTCTCCATTCTCATTTAGATGAGCTTTATAAAAAAAAAAAAAAACGGGTTCCAGATAAAAGTAACATTTTTCCAGATTTCAGATATTTAATTGAACGAACTGTTAAACACATTAAATTAATCATTTAGTGAAAAGAAAAAACGGCATTCGCAAAGTGCGCTCATACATTCTCTAATGTATTCATGTTCACAAATGCGCTAAATGCCAAATACTGACGAGAATGATTCTAACGCTCTAAAATCGCCACCAGTGCTGATCCGCAGCCAAAGGCACTTCCCACTGTCACCACTAGAGGTCGTAGCGATCATATGAGCCTGGGGCCACTTCATGACACTCGGTGCTGCTTAACACTGAACTTTTTCATATCAAAACACCTTTACATATATATTTGTACATGGGTATATGTTTTATATATTATAACTTTATCCAATGCATACACACCAAAATATTTGGTATCAGACAAGACAAACTTTGGAGGATTGCTTTATGTTACATTAGTGCAAATGCAGTGGCATATATATATATATTTGTTCTCAAGAAAACAAATAGAGAACAGAAAAGAGACAGGCTACTGCTATTGGATGCTGAGAGCGTGCTAGTGCCTACAGAGCATCACAGCACTATATTCAAGGGTCACATGATCACATTCAGGTTGGTGTTTGCTGGAGATTGTAGTTTTATAATAAAGGGAGGGGAAGAGCTGGTGTTTGGGTATATCCAGATGTGGAAGGGGTGAAATGATTCATTTCACCTCTGGATTCTGTGATGGATTGGATGAGAGGGGGACTGCAGATGGGTTTTGATTGTATAGATGTAATAGAGCAATCAGTGTGCGTAACCGTCACATAGAGCCGACAGTTCCCCCATCGGACCCTCTGCTGCAACACAAGTCTTTTGGCCAGCAGTGTGTGAGTTGAGTTTGGCTCAAGGCAGGTTTTAGGACTGGGAGGAGGAGCAGGCAGGAGAGGCAGTGTCGTCTTTCAGCCCAACTGCAAGGTCTGATGCTGGAGTGTGAGTGGTGTCTTCTTGCTGGGGAACCTGGAGGCTTGAATCTGACTCTAGATGCTGTGGAGGATCCAGATCCAGGGTCTCTTGTGGCGGGGTGTCCTGTGTGGAAGAGCCGGGCTGTAATGAGCCTTTCAGCTGATTGTGGCAAAGAGGGCAGGTCTCCTGCACATACAACCACTTCTTCAAGCAGCCGGCATGAAAGAGGTGACTGCAGGGGGTGATCACAGCTGACGTCATGTCCTAGATTCAAGAATAGAAAAGGTTAGGTCCAAAAAACAAAAACAAAAAATTATAATTTATATATTTATCATTTATATTTATCATAAAAAAAAAACAATACATTTTGTTAAGCATCACAATACTATAATGGCAATATGAAAAACTGATGTTCATTTTGAGATATTTTTGTTAAATTATTACCGGTATTATTTGTAATAATAAATAATAATAATAATAATAATAATAATAATAATAATAATAATAATAATAAAACAATTACACATCTCAAAATTAAAATCATTGTTGTTATTATTATTATTATTATTATTAATGTACATTGGGTAATAATAATTATTATATTATCTCATCATCATCACTATTATTATTATTATTATTATTATTATTATTACTACAATGATGGCAATCAAAATCCAATATTGGTCGATAAATACTCAATTTTAACTGATACTGACCAATTAAAAAAACCTCCTATAATCTTCTGATAACTGATACAGTACCTGCTGCCCTAATGCTAAGATTTTTAATTTTTTATGTTTTTAGTGTGTTGCTATGTGGTTGTTAGGTGGATGACTAAAGTCAAAATAGTCCACACCCCAAATCTGTATTATATTCTGGTTTCTGGATAAGGCTTGAGTCGCTCCTTCAATGTAGTATCAGTTAGGGTTATGGATAGTTCCGGTCCATGATTCTGATTGGTTGATCCGCGTTCAAAGACATTGTAAATTACTCTACAAACACCATTACCTGCGCTACTTGTGTCTGTGTGTTGAATTGTTTCTGAAGAACTACATTGTTTGGCGGAAGAATACATTTGTTATCAATATCATATTTTTGTTGGCGTTTATTTTATGGATAAAATAAATAGTTCATAAAATATTTATTTTAATAACCATTTTATAAAAGCAATAAGCCTTGTGAAGCCTGTTCTGCATCATGCCTAACAAAGCCGTTTTAAATTCACTATAAACCACGGCTTCACAAGGCTTATTGTTTTAGTCTACAACATCGTCCTAGTATAGACAAAGCCATTTTAAATCCAATCTCTTGAAGTCTTTCATCAGCAAGCCACACAAAATTTTATATCATTCATGACCATAGTACAAATGGTGTGGCACAAATTACGCGCATAAGTTTAATACTTAAAGGATTGTTTGAACAAGAGAGATGCACCCTAACTGAACCCACCATCAATCTACTACAGAAATAGACAAGGAATGTACCTGGACATCCATCACAAACACAAATCGTCACATCCACACACACCTGGTAACAGATGGAACAGATGTCATTGTGCTGCTGGAGTTGTTGGTGAGAAGCTGTAGGCAGGCTCTTGATCTTGTTGACAGCATCTCTGCGGAGCAGGAAACTCTGCCAGCCCAGCTGGGCCCTGAGCCACACGTTATAGTAAGAATGGATGAGTACGATGGTAGAGCCCATCACGGTCCACTCCCCAAACACAGTCTCCGACACACCGTATGCGACCACGCACAGCGCAACCAGGAACTCCAGCAGCCTGTAGGTGCCGTTCACCCAGTAGATGACATCATCCATGTTCTCCACCGGAGCCTTGCGGAGCTCCTCTACCATGAAAAGGATGTAGATCAGCAGTGTTCCCAGCACCTGGGAGTGAAAGAGTTAAAAACAGAGGGACAACAGATCAATTTCACATTACACAAATCAAAACTTCCATAATGGTCACCTGCAACAGGTTTTTCAGGGTTGATGACTAGAGAGAAGGGTAGCTGATAGCCGACTGATGGCTGACAAAATGCTGATTATATATAATGTAGGGATTGCTCAAAATAAATAAACACAATATAAAAATAAAATAGTATTTAAAATAGTATTTGTTATTGGAAATGTTACCATTATTAAAAATGCAAATGATAAATTATTATATTACTGTTAAATATTACAATTATTAAATGAAATATTCAAATAACATGAATTATTATTATATTTTTCTAAATATAAATTATTAAAGAATTATTAATTGATGATGATGATGATGATGATAATAATAATAATAATAATAAAAAAATGAAAACAACAGCTGTTGGTTGACTAAAATTTGATAAATAAAGGAATAAATGTAAATAAAATGAATACTCAAAAATATGGATTAACATTATACAAATACATTTTTTTGCCTGTTTATTAGCCTGGCTGTTATCTCATTCTAACACATCACTTACACTGATTCCTTTAATATAATTTTGCGTTTTAAATCACTTTAATCAAGTTCATCGAACATTCTTTTAAATCAAGAATCGAACATTCTTTTGCATTCATCCCGCCCACATATAGGATGCAAAGATTCTCTTTAAAGAGACGGTTCACCCAAAAATGAACCCTCATGTTGTTCCATACCTGTATGAGTTTCTTTCTTCTGTTGAACACAAAAGATGATATTTAAAAAAAAAAAAAAGGTAACCAGACAGTTGACGGCACCCATTGACTTCCATAGTATTTTTTCTCCAACTATGGAAGTCATGGATGCCATCAACTGTCTGGTTACCAATATTCTTGAAAATATCTTCTTTTCAAATTTTAATTTTTGGGTGAACTATCATTTCCCTAAGCAGTGGCGCCTGCAGCCGTACGGCTGTACACACTGTGCGTACCATGAGAAGGCGCTAATTAATTAATTGTATTATTAATATTTTTTTTTCCTTTACATAATTTTTTAATTGATTATTAATGTTTATGTATAGCCTACACACGACATATTGAAAAAGCAAGACAGAATGAGAATAAATAAAAGTGTGCATTATGTATTGTACAGTCAAATGTGTGGGTGTGTGCGTGAAAGGGGGATGGGTGTAAATAAATCTGATTGGCTAGCTTAGTTTAATAAATGTCAGATAGTTCATGTTTAAAACCGGGCTCAAATGAGTAAACGCTCTCTAGAAACAACTAAACTTGCAAAGTAGGTATATGGAGAAATGAAGCCTTAAATCTTTGAAGCTTTTCTCTGATTGTTTCGGGAAAAGATTCAAAGCATCAAGAGTGTCGAAAACAGTCTTGTGGCAGGTGAAATTTATAGCAGCCATAAACCTGTTTTATTCACGCTAAATCTGATAATATAATTTCACATTTTAAAGGTGTGGCAATAAATTAAAATGTAATAAATGTAACATTTTGCGATCAAAATGACCGATTTTGTGGTGGTAATTTCCAGAAATTAATATAAGTAAAAAGTTCCCAAATAATTAAATCAATCAAGTAAACAGTCCGTAATAAAATAAGAGCTAATAAACAAATGATAGGAGGACAAATAAATACAACAAAGATACAGATGCAAACAGTACTTTATGTTTAAGTAGGCTAATGTTTGTGTTTTCCAGTTGTTGGTTGATGGGTACAGGCTGTATTAGGTTGCTTTCACTACAGACCTACAGTAATGCACGGACCCAAAAACTGTCCCAACTTAGTCCCAAACGTATTCACTCAAGACATAACTGCCAAGACAGACATTTAGGCATAATTATGTATTTGATTTTGATTGTTCAAGGGCAATAAGCCTATAAATAAAACACATTTCTGTTTACTCGCGAGCGCTGACAGGCGGCAAACGTGTGCACCGAATTCTCAGCCAGTCTTACATCGGTCCGGTCCAGTTTGTGGTGTGCAACGCTTTTATTAACTGTTTGTTATCTGGCATATCATACTTTTATTTGGTCATTCATCCATCTTGAGTAATCAATTCGCCCGGTCCTTGGCACTTGTGCGAGACGGCAGGTGAGAAAGATTCGCTTTTGCGTTCACAAAGACCACATACTGCGCATGTGCCACAACGTCTGTATCCTCATGAAAACAATGCATTACAGCTTTAAATAAATTGGAGATAGTGTTGTATTCAGCAATCGCAGAATCACGGAAAACTGGAGGGAGTGATTATAATAATACTATAATAATTTAGAATTAGTTGTTTGAGGTAAGTAAATGGTACTGTAATAATTTTTTTGTTTTTATACTGTTTATATGGCAGAATATGAGAATGTAACAGTTAGTAGGCTATAGACTACAGGTTTATATATAAAAATGCTAGTTAATGAACATCTGTTAAAATAGTGGTTTGGGCTCACTTCACACATTACGACACGCAAAGTGAAACATTCCCGTGACTGGAAATAAAGTGAGGATTCGTTTTTCGTTAGATCACGTGTTTATCTCAAAACAATACGTGCTCCGGGACAAAGCTGCTCAGGGACTGGAGTAATGTCACAAACACAAGAATAAGTCACAAACACGAAGCATCCATCTAAACAAACACATTACAGTGCTTAGTGACGTGAATCAGAAGTGTGTACACAGGAAAGAGACAGTCGATTTCTACAGCATTGGATCATTCAGTTCGTTCCCAACAAGGGTACCCCGAGATAAAATCCTGCAGGCGCCCCTGTCCCCAAGATACATACATAACGTTACAGAAAAATATATTTTTTTAAGAATTAGAGAGTCTCTCAGAACCAGTTTCATCTCTATGCTATGGTTAACAGGAAACATGAATATCATCCAAGAGAAACTAGAAGGTTCTTTTGAAAAAGTTATACAAGGAATATCAGAAAACACTCTATTTGTACTGCTAATGTTACCAAAAATGGCAAAACAATGGCAACTTTGCAACTCCAGCAAGAATGCGCACAAACATACTCTATTAAAAAGATAATTGGCACTTTTAACCCAATGGCAGAACTTCCTACAGTGCCATATTCAGAATTGTAATTTCACACATTCAATTTTCTGAGTGTTCATTTTCTGCTCCCTTTTGGGCTGCTCAGATGTTTTTTTTTTTTACGGTTAAAAGCACAAGGTAAGGTCTAGAGAGAACTTTTAACTTGAGTGTCATGTTTTTAGAATGCAGTGTCAATGATGCTGCAAAAGACACCAGACGCAAGCGCAATGTTCAAACGCTTACGGAGAAAAACAATGGAAAAGCAATGCAGTGGAATGCAAAAATGATACCGTTCCTCCCACTCTGATGATGTGTTTTTGTGTACCTGTAGTGAGGTCAGAATGCTGGAGGAGATAATGATAAGCAGCCAGAAGTCCATGTGGAAAAACTGACATATCATGTAGGACATGTAGGCCGGGAACACCAGCAGGAACAAGCACAGGCTAACCGCGCGGAAGTGCTTCCATAAACTCCTGTTGGCAATAAAATAATCAGAATACTGAATTACAACGTCCACTTGCATAAAACATAAATATATTACTTCAACATTCATCGTTATGTACTTGTCTCTGGAGGCTCCCAGCGCCAGCACTATGGGATCAGCTATCTCCAGCATAGACTGCAGGATGGAGGCCACTACAATGAAGAGGATGATACTTAGGAGGAAAGCTCTGTGGATGACCTGTAGCTCGATCAGTCCAGTCTGAACAGCGAGGATCAAAAGAGTGATTCCCTCTGTCATGCCCCTAAATAGAGAGATGAGGAATTGATGGACTTTTGTGAATTCAATGATCAATTAAGAGATAAAAAGGTGCCATAATAATGAATCAAAAATAGACTCCATGCCAAACAGTTTAGCAGGGTTATCATAGAAGTATAGTTACTCCTGGGAAGATTAACTGGGGGACAAAGTGGCGATTAATTAGAGATACAAAGCATGAAAAAAAAGTCCAAGCTCATTTAACGAGATAAGACGTTCAAATTCTGAATATACACAATTTTTGGATTTAGTAATTTTTTTAAATCAAAAGGAGATTTTTGATAGTAAAGACATTTATAATGTTGCAAAAAATATCGGTAACACTTTAGTTTAGGGTCCAATTCTCATGATTAACAAATGGCTTAGTATGCATATATTGGCGTTTATTAGTACTTATATTCTGCATGACCATATTCTACATTCCTTAATCCTACCCAACACCTAAACTTCACAACTACCTTACTAACTATTAATAAGCAGTAATTAGAAGTTTGAGGCAAAAGTCATAGTTATTAGTGAGAATTGGACCCTAATCTAGAGTGTGACCAAGATTTCTATTTTCTAATTCTATTTATCCAAGAATACTGGAAAATCAGTTCCATGTTTTCCACAAAAATATTAAGCAGCACAAATGTTTAAGCAGCAAATAAGCATAGTAGACTGATTTCTGAAGGATCATGTGACACTGAAGGAATAAATAACATTTTAAAATATAGTAAACAGTTATTTTAAATTGCAATATTTCACAACATTACCATTGTATTAAATAAATGCAGCTTTAGCAAAGAGACATTTCAAAAACATAAATTATAATTTTCCAATAATAACAATTATACTATTATTATTATTATTAATAATAATAACATATATAATTTTATTATAAAACCAAACAAAATGGCCACTGGCAGTCAATGATCATCATGCATATTCCTTACATGGAAAAGAAAACCTTTACTCTTTTTATAACAACTTACTTTATTTTCTTTCTTTTTTCCATGAGAAAAAAAGTCCTAGAAGTTCTGAGGAACAAGAAGGTATATGAAGGGTACATGATACCTGTGCATGGTGTTGTCATTCATGAAAGCCCTGTAGCCCTGCAGGTAGAACTTGCAAAGAGTGAGCACTCCCAAAGCAACAAACGACACGGTGAAGACCAGGCCCAGCAGAGAGTACGGAGTACAACAGCACTCTGCAATACTGGAGAGCATTTAGAATTTAAGTTGCTGTGTACCAGAATGAGACCAAAAATCATTTTACACTTACCAACACTTTATCAAACCAAAACGTCATATAAAAAAGGACACTTTTATGCATCTTATTAATCTAATTCTCTATTACTCCCTTGAGTAAAATGCTCAGGATGTATGAGCAGAGCAGCCTGAACTTCCACTCACCTGGTGAGAAAAAGGAAGAGCAGCCTCTCTCTAGATGTGGGCTGGTCTCGTGTGCTAAAATATGTGTAGATTTGCAGAGCAAACAGAACCAGCCAGAAACACATGAACAACACAGGCAGAACCAACTGATTCCACAGAGACATCCCAAGAGCCAGCAACCCATAAACCTCCACCACCTAACAGAATAAGACAGAGAAGAGCTCAATTCTTGTTTCTTTGATTTGACATTCTCAAATCTGCCCTAAAACTCACTCTTTAAGCCTCTACTGTTCACCGTAAAGGCACTTTCTAACCTGTGCAAGCTCCCGGTATGCTGTCTTGGCCAGGTTAAATGGCACCAGCAGGTTGGAGGCCAAAAAGTAGATGACTTCCAGGCCTGTGAAAATCATGGCAAAGCGATTGACGAAAACAATAGTCTCCAAAGGGACCAGGCACAGCCTGGCCACCAGAGGGAGCAAGTGCGCTGAGAACAGCCAAATGCGCTTGGTCTGCATCACACAGGAGCACAAGGTACACACCACCAGCTGGCCTATTCAAACATACACAGACACAGAGAAAGAAAAAACATCTTTTTCATTATAGAATTAAAGATATATAAGCATTTTAGTAGTAATAGTATTACTAATGATGATACCAAACTGCAATGTGGTAGCAAAGAAAAGCACTTGAATCTGAGATGTGAGTTCCCTTCTGTACTCACTGACATTAATGAATGCATCTGTTCTTGCTGGAGTTAATTAGGCCCTACAGAATTCAGAGTAATGGCTGAAGGATTCAGCAGCACTCGAGAACTCAATGAACACACTAGTGAAAGAGCAAGCAGTAAACTCAAGGGTGAATCTCACCAACAAATGCTAGGGTTATATATCACAACAAAATTAAAATGACAAAAAAATTTGATTGCATAAATTAAATTAAGCCTATTAAATCACACTGGTCTGACTCTGTACACAATGTATATTTTAGACAAATCAGATACATTTAAATTCATTACAGCAATATAACATATACCTAGTACCTTACTAATAATAACATATACATAATGTATACCTCGGATTAAAGCTGGTGTACTTAAATTTAAATGATTATCTTTAACATGACAATAATCTACACTGAAGCAAAAAAAAAAAGATACTTTGGTCCAACATACAAAAACGATAATTTATTAGTTTTTTCAAATTATATTTTTATAAATTTTCTATAAAATCAAAAATATAAAAAATATGAAAAAGTATTAGATTATTTTTATAAAGAATACATTAGTTAACATGAACTAATAATGAACTGCACTTATACAGCATTTATTTATCTTTGTTAATGTTAATTTCAACATTTACTAATACATTATTAAAATCTTGTTAACATTAGTTAATGCACTGTGAACTAACATGAACAAACCATCAATGGTTGTATTTTTATTAACTAACCTTAACAAAGATGAACTAATGCTGCACAGAGTGTTGTTCATGGTTAGTTCAGTAGTTAATACAACCTTATTGTAAAGTGTTACCATTTTATTTTATTCTATCTATCTATCTATCTATCTATCTATCTATCTATCTATCTATCTATCTATCTATCTATCTATCTATCTATCTATCTATCTATCTATCTATCTATCTATCTATCTATCTATCTATCTATCTATCTATCTATCTATCAATAAATCAAATGTATCGGTTATATTACTGGTAACACTTTACAATACATTTGTTTACATTAGCTAACTATATTAGTTAACGAACTATTAGTTTAATATATACTTATACATTTTAACATCCAAAGTTAAATGTGTTAACAACAGTTAGCATGCACTGAACTAACATGAACAAATAATTAACAATTAGATTTTTGCTATCTAATATTAACAAAGATTACTATATGTAAAATAAATTGTGTCTTTTTTTTTTTTTTTTTAGGGTGAAATATGACCTTGACATGTTCTTGATAGTGAGATTCACCCCTAAACAGTATGAAAGTCAAGAGAAACATAAAAAGAGTGAGAAAAGCATGAAAGTCAGAGGAAGGGACAGACTCATGAAATGCAGTGAGAGAGTGGGAGAGTATGACATGTTACAAACAAGGGGAAGAGCAGACGAGGAAGTGAGCAGGATAGTTTGAGACATTAAGCTGGCAAATGATGGTAATTGCAGCAAAAGTGATGAGAGGGGAAAATATGAATTCTGCATCTATGGCACTTACGCAGCGTGTTTGAGGGCAGGCGGGTTATGAGGGGGGAACAAGAGCGGGAAATGGCTTGACCTCTGACATAACATCCCAAGACATGCAAAACTACCCAACTCTCCACAGAATGACACTACATGAGCACATGTTCAGGAATGAATAGACTAAATGAGAGCAGTAATGAGTTGGTGTGAGACTCACATGTCAGGAATCTTAACACAGAGCGGTTCTCTTGTGAACGACTTGGAATACCAATTTGAAGTCAACATAAAATCAGAACTGATCCCGTTTACTTTATTAATGCAACTTCATGGTCATATTGTGAATGATTTATTGGTGTATGTTATTTAAAATATTATAATATATTATTAATATATATAAATAATTGTATTGCTATAAATTACATTCATATACTGATATAAAAATAGTTACTCATTGATTAATTGTGCTAATTAAATATTAAAAACTGATATATAATTTTGGTCACACTTTAGTTTAGGGTCCAATTCTCACTATTAACTACAACCTTTGCCTCAATAAACTCCAAATTACAGTTTAATAATAGTTAGTAAGGTAGTTGTTAAGTTTAGTCATTACACAGCTCTGTGGAATACTTGATTCTGATTAGTCAAATCGCGCTATCCAGTGGTATGTTATTCCCCGGGTATTTTCCGGGTAAATGTCACTGAAGTCAGCTTTTTACTCTTACTAGGAACAGGTTTTCCTCTTGAAAGTTTTGCGTTTGGTGAGCCAATAAAATATTAAAACTCAAATCAATATTTTGTGTACTGTATAGTTATTTAATTATGTCATTGGTATCAGACTCGCTTTCTCATATAAACGCAGCTAATGCCATATTGTGACGGTTGTTTTGTACACCGTAATGGATTATAAGACAGCAAACAGGTATGATTTTAAAAGAGTTTCATCTGAAAAACAATATCTCTTATGCCCATATTGTTGTGGTGAAATGCCATGTAATAAGTGGTATGATTGTACCGTATCCCTTAAATGTCCATCTAGTTTGAACTTGCCATTTGCTAGCAACTGCACTCTCCGCGGAAGCTATGCATTTAAAGAGCTAATAAAATATTTAAACTCAGATCAATATTTAATGTCTAATAATTTACTTATGTGGCAAGTAGCCATGTAATAAGCGGGATAATGTACATCCAGTCGGTTGTTATCACAAAATAAACCCCTTCAGGCTGATGCAAGATCAAGTCCTGATCACCATGTTGGGGTTTATTCTGTGATAACAACCGGCTGGATGTACAGTGCATTATCCCTTACGTATTGGGTAGGATTAAGGGATGTTGAATATGGTCATGCAGAATAAAGAATTAATATGTGCTTTGTAAGTACTAATAAGCAGCCAATATACTAGTAATATGCATACTAATAAGCAACTAGTTAATAGTGAGAATTGCACCTTAAACTAAAGTGTTAACATAATTTTTGGTATTATATTGCCCAGCCATAATAGACCCAGTACACATTATTCAAAGTAAAAAATGTTTTTCACAATCCAGTCAATTGATTTCTCTCACTGAATGTCCTCCCCCAGAAATCCTTAATATTATTAAAAACGGAATGCGAACAGCATTTCACATTGACTTGAAAAGTGTGATCCAGTCTTTGGGGACTTTGTCGGGCACTTACAGATGAGCGCAGTAGTGAAGCGGTTGATGGACAGAGGCTCCAGGTACAGCGGGCCCTCGTAGCCAGACTCCAGCTCACTGCGCACATAGTCCCTGAAACAGAGAACAGAGACCTTATTCTAAACTCTCACAGCGTGACATTCCCCCTGAGTCATCACAGCCTGTGGAGAATCTATACTTACAGCCCGAGTCAGACAGAGCAGAGCTGTGGAACCATCAGTCCGCCTGTTTTTATCAGACTAAAATTCCTGAGAGAACATTTGCTTATATAACCCTCAGCTGAGTCCCACTGTCCACAAAAACAACCACCACTGACAGTCAGAACTCTAAAGTAATGCTTTACCCTTAGCTAAGGGATTGTAATAGGTTGTCTGGAACCCCTAGGGGCTACTGCAGGGGCTTTGGCAATTCTTTTATATCGTAAATTATATTTTGTCCCACAAAAATGTTAGTATATAGCTGGGGTGTGTGGTCCATATAAGCTGTGAATGCTCTGCAAACCCAAGCCATGGACTTGATCGCTAATTAATATTAACACTATGAATTACTATAAATTACCATACAGCTTACATGATAACATTTTGGTAATACTTGTATAACTGTCCGTCATTTATTTATTTGACAAACAACGTTAATTTTCTTCAAATCTGCCATTTACGGAGGTAAGCGGATGCACAGTAGCTTTGGCACCTACGAACTGTATCATCATCACGGTCCTGCGTTCTCATTGGTTTGCTGGCATACGGGTGATTTAACGCACAGGGTAAGCTGTGAGCGGATCGCTTGCCCAAGAGGTGAAATGAGCTGATGCTGCCAGATCACCGAAAATCACATTTTATTTGATACAAAACTAACTAGACTAAATCAAATGGGGAAAAAAAACTAAATTCTGAAACATTCATACAAACCCGATTCCAAAAAAATAATAAAAACAGAATGCAATGATGTGGAAGTTTCAAATTTCAATATTTTATTCAGAATACAACATAGATGACATATCAAATGTTTGAACTGACCAAATGTATCATTTTAAGGGAAAAATAAGTTGATTTTAAATTTCATGGCATCAACACATCTCAAAAAAGTTGGGACAAGGCCATGTTTCCCACTGTGTGGCATCCCCTCTTCTTTTTATAACAGTCTGCAAACGTCTGGGGACTGAGGAGACAAGTTGCTCAAGTTTAGGAATAGGAATGTTGTCCCATTCTTGTCTAATACAGGCTTCTAGTTGCTCGACTGTCTTAGGTCTTCTTTGTGGCATCTTCCTCTTTATGATGCGGCAAATGTTTTCTATGGGTGAAAGATCTGGACTGCAGGCTGGCCATTTCAGTACCCGGATCCTTCTTCTACGCAGCCATGATGTTGTAATTGATGCAGTATGTGGTCCGGCATTGTCATGTTGGAAAATGCAAGGTCTTCCCTGAAAGAGACGATGTCTGGATGGGAGCATATGTTGTTCTAGAACTTGGATATACCTTTCAGCATTGATGGTGCCTTTCCAGATGTGTAAGCTGCCCATGCCACACGCACTCATGCAACTCATGCAATTTTTTTCTGTCCTTCTATCCGTGCAGACGTGTTTTTCTCTCTGTTCCCTGCTGGCTCTCGCGCTGTTTTGTTTTGTCTAGTGTTTCGTCTCTTCTCTTTCTCTCTGACTGCTGCTTTGCTGGACTCTTGAAAATACTGAAATGGAATTGATTAACTGGTCAATCAGCGCAATCGACAAGATTTTCTCACTAAGGAAGGGTGCCCCGGGAGAACCCACCTGCCCGGACGGGACCTTTGCAAGTCCTGTGCCTGGAGGCTCTGTCCGTGGAGGATGCGGAAGATTTATACATGATTGGATTATTGATGGCGGGGTTCCTATTCTTTGGCTTTGGGATTGCCCTGACCTATCGGAAGATTGGTAAGACAGCTGCAAGCAAATTCACCCAGCCGCTGTCTGTGGAAATTAAAGAATGCTTCGGGTTGTGTGTGACCGTCTGAAGGAATTAGATCAGAAAGTGATAGGAATTGAGAACTGAACCGTAATAACGCAGTCCGGACTGCGGATACGCAGGGTAGAGTGGGCTCTATCGGGGTCAGATCGGTGAACTTTTACGGACTGTAACCGGTCTGGCCATGAGGCTGGACGTAATGTCTAGGGAAACTGCACAGAACGGACGCGAATGCTGAGGACCAGATCTGATTGATTGATTATGATCCGGACAAATTACCGAAGATCATCAAATGGATTAAAAAATAATAAATTGTATTTGCCTGACCTAATCAACTAGCCCAACGACCCTCACTTGGTCCCTATCTCTCGGTTGGGATTTCAGCCTGACAGCTTTGTCTGCTATCTTTCCCTGTGCACTGCCTTATCTCCCTTCAAGGACAAACCATAGAACTGAACTCGAAAACATCTGAAGTTATGGCTAACATTCTCACACAACACAATCTCAGACTCACTCGCACCATACACAACCTACCCGATCCCACCCCCCCCTCCAACCGTCTGCCTGTCTTTGTCTTTATCTATCTCCTCTCCCACTCCATACAAAAAATCCCATCACGTGACCACGTGTACTGTGTCATGTTTATGTTTATGTTTATGTTTTGTTGTGTTTGCTATGTAATGCTTGCTAAATTGCATTCTTGTATTTCTGGAGCGTGAGGCGGCGCCTGAATAATCGGCCATGCCCGGAGGCTTGCTCCAAACTTCATTTCGTTATACTGTACTTGTACATGTGTAATGACGAATAAACTTCAACTTCAACTTCAACTTCAACCCCATACCATCAGAGATGCAGGCTTCTGAACTGAGCGCTGAGAACAACTTGGGTTGTCTTTGTCCTCTTTAGTCCGGATGACATGGCGTCCCAGTTTTCCAAAAACAACTTCAAATTTTGATTGGTCTGACCACAGAACAGTTTTCCACTTTGCCACAGTCCATTTTAAATGAGCCTTGGCCCAGAGAAAACGCCTGCGCTTCTAGATCATGTTTAGATATGGCTTCTTTTTTGACCTATAGCGTTTTAGCCGGCAACGGCGAATGGCACGGTGGATTGTGTTCACCGACAATGTTTTCTGGAAGTATTCCTGAGCCAGTGTTGTGATTTCCATTACAGTAGCATTCCTGTATGTGATGCAGTGCCGTCTAAGGGTCTGAAGATCACGGGCATCCAGTATGGTTTTCCGGCCTTGACCCTTACGCACAGAGATTGTTCCAGATTCTCTGAATCTTTGGATGATATTATGCACTGTAGATGATGATAACTTCAAACTCTTTGCAATTTTCCTCTGAGAAACTCCTTTCTGATATTGCTCCACTATTTTTGGCCGCAGCATTGGGGGAATTGGTGATCCTCTGGCCATCTTAACTTCTGAGAGACACTGCCACTCTGAGAGGCTCTTTTTATACCCAATCATGTTGCCAATTGACCTAATAAGTTGCATATTGGTCCTCCAGCTGTTCCTTATGTGTACATTTATCTTTTCCGGCCTCTTATTGCTACCTGTCCCAACTTTTTTGGAATGTGTAGCTCTCATGAAATCCAAAAGGATTACATTTCAAAATGTCTTTCAACATTTGATATGTTATCTATATTCTAATGTGAATAAAATAGAAGTTTATGAGATATGTAAATTATTGCATTCTTTTTTATTCTCAATTTGTGTTTTTGGAATCGGGTTTGTAGTATTTAATTTTTTTTCTTCCAAAAACTGTTAAAGACCTGGTGTAAGTAGACCTACTATAACTATCTGGGATTGTTATAGTTTATAGTTATCTATAGTTTATGCGTTTGTTAAAGTCATCAAATAATTTCATTATTATAATTAACATCACAAAATCACAGCTCTTACAGGTGCTTAATTATAAAGGCATGTCCCAACAGGTAAAAGTAATTTTCAATAAAAGGTCCAAAATATTAGGAATACTTTCAACTGTGCTGCTATTTACCACGAAAGTGAGCAACTGACTCCGTCTAGAACGAACGTGAGCGTCTAGCTTATTATATAAACCCATTATCTGCAACAGGTACATTTTTGGACATGACAGCCAGCATACCCCCGTTAAAAAGACTTCACTGCTCGCCACTGGTATATAGGTATAACTTAAGTTATAAGTTAACTAAGTTTTTGAATAATGTAATGGTTGCTCTTTTTTTACACAATTATACTGAAACTGGAGCTTTCAAGCATAAATATTATAATAATAAAAAGCATTAAAAAAAATGGTCTATAAACTATATTCCAAAGTTGTGTCCCAATTGATGCACTATACACTACGCACTTATACATTATGTAATTATGCACTATGTACTCAACAGTGTAGTGTTTGAATTTTATTCGGTTTTGTCATTTAACATTGGAGTCTGATGGCCCCTCCCCCTCCGCAACATGATTAAAGCTGTGACATTCAACACTGTTTTTTTCAGTCAATTAAGTGCATCATCTGAGTATTTAAGGTGTACTTTTTAGAATTATTGGTGTGAACCATAGGCTGTATAAAATAATGGCCGTAGTGTCCGTGACGTCACCCGTAGGTTTCTGAAGAGCATTTTTGAAGCCTAAAGTGGGCTTGGTGTGAACGCATACTCACACCATTTATACTACAAAATGACATAGATTAGTGCATAAATAGTATACACCAATTGGGACACACCTCAAGTCTTCAAAAGACCCGCAATAGCTATGGGTGAGAAATTTGATTATTAAAATTGCTTTACATAACATAACAAATTTCTTTCTGGGGTTGAAATATGACCCAGACATGTTATTTGGGAGATAAAAACACTTTAAAGTGGGCAGAATGGGTATCACACAAGACAAACACACATACCTGAATAAACATTTACAAATCTTGCTTTACTGAGCTTGGCTTTGCTCAGAATGAGGCAGAGAGGGGATGGGGTAAGGCAGGTAAGTTACGAGCTGGCAGTAATGGCTTTGCCACACTTGGGTGATCTTAATTTGAGCAGCCACTGCTTTTTCTATAGACACACATTATGCTGAGAAATGTGCTAAAAGCTCTCTCTTAATCTGACAATAAACAGCCACCTGTCAAGTGCAAAGCACCACACTATAATCGCAGACCCATGAGCATGGCAGAGGAGCCTTCAGTAAAGCAATTAATGTCGTAATGCCTGCTCACATCTTAACCGTCTTTCCATTTTCAGTAGTGAGCAACATTATTTAAATATCCAAATACAATTAAAATAAAAAATATCTTGAGTTTGTTAATTAATCAATCCAAATATCAATGACAGTTTTAAAAGGAATGGTACTTCTGTCATGACAACATGCCAACATGAGAGATTGGTATGGTAAGAGAGATAATATAATATAATATAATATAATATAATATAATATAATATAATATAATATAATATAATATAATATAATATAATATAATATAATATAATATATAATATAATATAATATAATATAATATAATATAATTGGGAGTCGGAAGCAAAATAAACGTGGGTGGATCCTCCTCCAATAAATTTTACTGGAGTACATGCCACTTACATTAAGTGCAAATAGCTTGCCTTGTTTACTAAACATCTGGTTGGGCCAGACAAATTTACGGAAGACACCAACTTATTCACAGTGGCAATAGGGTAGAGGTAAAGTGCATGGCAGAAAGTTGACGCGAATCAACCTGAGAATCTACCTTTTGCTGAACTCGCTCTACTCCCTTTTCCCATCACATATTAGATCAAAAAGGCATTTATTTTCAATAAAATATAATTAATATTTCAAATATTTGAAAAGTGGAAATAAAGCATCTAGCGTGTTTAATAATAAAGTGTTTATCTGTTAGGGGCAGGTGAACATACGTGCTGAATTAGAGATGGTAAAAGTGAGTTGGTCCAATATCAATGGTCTTGTCCCACCCATATACAATAGTTCCGACACCCATGATAATATAATATAATATAATATAATATAATATAATATAATATAATATAATATAATGTTGACCAACAGAAAGATGACAAAATACCCTGCAAAAGGTTTCTAATGTGACAGCATCTTTATATTGTATAAATAGACTGTATCGAAGTGCATAATGTCTGGGTTCTCTATTGATTGAATGAGTTGAATTGAATCTTGATTGAATGACCATTATTGACCATACAAAAACAGAGTTTTTCTGGAAAGTGAAGTTGTTATGGTAGAAGGCAAGTTTTTTGTTTTTTCTCTCTATATCCTAAATCCTAAACTCTCACCTTGAGATCTGGTGACCTGCGAACAGCAGCAGAGCAGTGAGAACATACAGGTAGAGCTGTACCAGGTGCTGTCGGGGCAGAGTGAGCAGAACCAGACTCAGAATGTAACCTGAAAGAGAGAGGGATAAAGAAAGAGACTGCTGTTAGACCGCTATGTGAGGATGCTGTCAAGCACACAGAAGGGCCTCTGAGGGCACATCTCTCTCAATATCCCTCAGACCAGCAGAGAGAGTCCATTCACTCAGACTGTCAAAGGAACTCACACAGCCAGAGCACACAGACTGAATCTGGATATCTAGTTCATTGATAGTCACACCTGCATAGAGAGGCTCTGGCTATGTTCAGAATACTAGCATACTGGTTCATGAGCAGAACACACTATATGCTACCTGCTATATATATATTTTTTTTTAAAAAAAAAAAAAAAAAAGTTGTATACTACTGCATATTTAATTTTAAAAAGGGCATTTAGTTACCAGTCTCGAAAATAAACATGGTTATTCTGAATTTTATTCAAGTCTGATGTCTTGGCAGTCGGTTGCACATGATGAGTCAGAAGTTCACTGACAGAAATCGAGTTGAAATTTATTAGCATATGTAACCCATATGATTAATATACAGGCAATCATTAATACTGAATTTGGACCAGCATCATTTTGAGTGTGATTTAGCTTTTATACAATAGTTCAATAAATAGAAAGTGTACAATAATAATAATAATAATAATAATAATAATAATAATAATAATAATAATGTGTAGGTTAACTTACATTGTAAACACAATATTGACAACTCTGTCTATTTTAAGACCGCCAACGAAAATAGCTCTGTTTCCAAGCAACATTATTGCCGTTCCTGTATGAATCAGTGTGTTTGAACAAATCATTTGAGTGAAGGATTACAGGACTCACTAATACAGACGTGACTAATTCATTCATTGTGAATATGAATAGAAATTATACTTGTATGAGTGTTAAACAAATGCAATGGTAATGATATTCAAACTTTAATTAGGTAGTTCATCACAAACAGCATACAACCAGGACCAAAGAAGAAGCTGCATAAAAGCAGGATTTATCTTAAACATCTAGTTTGTTGCTTAGCTTTATCAGTTTATGCCTGGATGCTAGACACTAAAATCCGACAGCTGCACTAGAAAGCTGACAGAAACACGTAAAGAGTCGTGGCTATGGAAATTATACATAGTCTCATCTAATCACATTGGTGTAACCTGGAAGGTTTTACAGCCTGTTACCTGACACGAGTGTCACGTCAAAAGCACATAGAACCCAGACTAATTCGCACCAAATTGTCAACATGCCTTTTTGAGTATCCTACATAGTAGATTATGTCTTAAGTGAATGCAAAGTCGAGAAACAGCGCATGTTTACAGTACCATTGTACTGGATCCGTGCATTATGTCTTAAAAGGTGCAGTGTGTAGTATTTATGAGGATCTATTGACAGAAAAGCAATAAAATGTACATAACTATGTTTTCAGTGGTGTATAAAGATCTTACTTAATGTACCGTTAAGTTTTTATTACCTTAGAATGAGCAATTTCTATCTATATACACCACGGGTCTCCTTACAGTGAAATTGCCATTTTGCGCCGTCATGTTTCTACAGTAGCCCTAAATGGACAAACTTCTCTACAGAGCACTAGTCACTCTCTGCTTTCTCCGACAACAACATTTTTGTCCTGTGTTGGCCCCCGAAGCTTCTCTATGTGCCACAAAAGAGAGGGGTGAGCGGTGGGTTGTTGCAATTCACAACCTCACTGCTAGATGCTGCTAAAATTCACACACTGCACCTTTAAAGTGACAGATATTCCTGCTATCTGTGTTTTTAGTGTTACTCTAACAAAAGAAAAGGAAATCACTTACTGCTCTAGTGCTAGAATGGTTTAAAAATCACTTAAACTGACAGGACCTAGAACACATGCAACTGATGAACTTTCACTATGATGGTTAAACTTTGCAATCAACCCGAGAATCGCATGCGTTTCGAAATGTGGGGCCTGGTCCGTGTAACTATACTTGACATCGCATATATACTGTGACTATCGTGGATGCCCACATTGCGATAATGATGCTAAATCGATATATCGTGAAGCCCCAAGTCCTAAACCTATACCTAAAACCGTGATAAAAACTGAAACGTGATTTGAACCGTTACACCACTAGTGCTGCAGACTAGAGAATGTTTCAGCTCTTTCATCTTGAATCCTTGGTGAAAACTCGCCTTAAACAAATGCCCCCTAAGAACACCACCCTTTCAAAACTATTGCTTCTAGTGTCTCCTGGTGTTCTCTGAATGGTCACTGGGGGCTGGTACCGGTATCATTAGGTATTCCAGTCATACAGAAATTTGCATACTTTCCATGAAAACAATTGTTGGATAAGTTGGATACAATTTATGAGCCTACAGTTTGATATGGCGATCAGTGGTAAACCTCAAGTGGAGGATCTAGAATGGGAAAACACAAATTCAACATAAAATTTAGGTTACTGAAATGTTTCCATTAGACATTTATCTTATAAAATGGCTCTGACGATGCAATATTTCCTGAAAATTTTAATTGCTTTAAACTGAAATACATTTATTATTATATGTCATAATGAACAAGAGTATTGTAGCACAGCCTCAGCCTCCAATCTGACATTCACTGGATCACTCAGACATGTGTGTGTTTTCAGACGAGTGTGTGTAGACGGGATGAAGCGGGAGATTAAGGCTTTTGCCATACACAGATTAAGCCTTCATTACTCCACTGCCAAACCCTCTTGATCCCTCCTGTTGCATAACGGTTTATCTGACATTCAGCACTCATCCCCTCACCTGCTCCTCCAGTTCACTTCTGCCATTCACAAATATGAAAACATGTGCCATAGCCCACTGTCTAGAACACAGGAGAAATACAACACAGTGGAAACATTCTACTGGGTGGAAGGCACAAAGTTTATCTCAGTATCGATTAATGTGGAGTATGCACACTAGCTTGGAACAATGCAATTACCTGGGAATAAAGTTAGCGCTGAAATATGAGGAAGCTCTTGCCAGGTCAAAGAGCAGAGGAATTGGCCAGCTTTGTGGCTGGATAAAATGTTGAGAGACAGCTCATATTATCCATAGGCAGTAAAGACGGAAAATGCCTGTGATCTTGCTGACAGTAGTTGTTCTCCATGAATCAATTTGACCTCTTTGCTGTAGTGCCTTTGTGTGTGTGCGCATGTGTATGTGTATATTGAGGAAAAAAAAAAATAATGATAGAGCTAAAACCCAGAATATATAGATATGAACTGTTTGAAGAAAGAGCAGAGCTGTTCTGCCAAAAAAAAAAAAAGAGTCAGCTCCTGGTGTTAGGCAAGCACATCTCTATTAGTTTTAATGGGCTTAGTGTCATATTTGGAAACTGAAGTGTTGAACAGACAGGACAGACCTATTTTTTCTGCTTCATTATAGTGAAAAATTCACAGGAGCTTCTCAGGGCCAGGTGGTTTTTCCCAACACTAATACAAACCAAGCAAGCCTGAGATTAAAGAAGTCCAAAGTTTCTCCTGACAGCAGTACTTCTGACCTGTGGGAGCTTCTGTACTTGGACTCTGTCCGACATTCAGCAGGGGGTCCTGAGGGTAACATAGCACCATCTACATTGGACAAGTTGCACCTGCAGAACGAAGCTGCAGCCAAGAACAGAAGCTGCTGAATCTCCATTAAACAGAACACCAGTAAGGGCTCTGCTAAAGCTACCAGCTGAAAACCCCAGCATTGCTGGTCACCAGCATAAGGTATGTTATGTTTCGCATGCAGGGACCAGCGTGGGATGCTGGTCCACCAGCACTATACCAGCTGTAACCAACGTGGAATTCAGGCTGGTTTATGCTGAATTTTTCAGCCGGGATGTCACCACTGCTTCTAAACAATGTCAGAGCATCAATATGCTAAAATAGCGCACTGCAGAGACGGAAATTGATTTCTGCTACTTTGTGAACATCATAACTGAGAAAAACAAATAATGTCTATTTGTTTTAAATGATATACAGAATGTATTGTTGTGAATACATTCAACCTACTGTATGTTGGTATTTTCAGTCAGCTGATGTGGAAAGAAAGTCACACTGGCTTGTTGTGTTTAATAAAAGGGTGAATGACATAAGAAAGAAAAAAAAAAAAGTTCAAAGCAAAAATCAAGTTTGCAAATCAAGTTTAAAATGCGCAACATTTTAGAAACTTACTCTGTATTTGTTTTGGTTTCGGTTATAAAATGTATAAAAAAAATAATAAATAAAAAAATTTAAAAAAAGTGCGGTAACACTTTACAATAAGGTTTCATTTGTTAATATTAATTACCTACATTAACATGAACTGACAATTAACAATACTTTACAGAATTTAACAATCTTAGTTAGTTAATTTCAACAATTAAATTAAGATCAAAAGTTGTGTTAATGTTAGTTAATGCACTGTTATCTAACAAACACTTTAATAAACATGTTAATGCATAAACTAATGTTAATAAATTAGATTTGTAAAGGGTTACCAAAAATGTTATACTAATTATATATATATATATATATATATATATGTTTATTTATTTATTTAACAAATATCATATATGAATAATCATAAAACAAATCATATGTAAAAATGTCACAAATATTTAATATTTTCTCTGTAAGAATTTATATCACATCACAGATATAATCACCCTGATGCAAATTTCACTGTGTATTCATTCAAACAATTACTTTTCATTCTGTAAACTGGATGTACAGTAAGGTGCATTGTTTTGTGCTTTGCAATTTGCTGGGTGGTGGTCTGTGTTCTAAAGCTTACCAGAAGCTGCCACATGTAACCTCAAAAGCCTCCTCTCCAGGGTAAATAACAGCCACATGGGCAAAGCGCATGACCACACATACGAGACAAATCAGGGTCATTAGGGTTTGTTCCTTTGGGTACTATACAAACATCTGCTACAAAAGCCAGTTTTCCTGAAGTCTGCAGCTTTAATTAGTTTATAAACCATTTAAATGTGGGGTTAAGTTGTACTAAAGTCTCTTACAAACAAGACCAAATGAGATGAAACCTAAAAAATAAAAATAAAAACATGCTCCAAAAGTCGGAAACCCTTTCACATAGAAAAACAAACACAGACAACTGAGAAGGAGGGAAAAATGAAGTCATTCACAACAAAATCACACGTCAACACAGCACGAGCCCTGTGAATAACTCATGATCTGTGTCTGTTGGGATGTGCGGCAGATGAATAAGGGCTGATGCCACGCTCCACTGAGTCTTTTTAAAACTCAGTACAGGGGGTTGTCTGAGAGACCTGTGGCCTGAACCAGTCACATCTGACTCCACCATTGTCAGCAGGACCACAGGGTAAATAACACTGAGAAATAGGTTTGAATAGATTGTATTTATTTTTTTTCTGGTGATTTTTCTTTTGCATGCAAGGCATTTTGACAGTTCATTTCAGTCTTTGCCATTCTCCACTCAATCATCTCGCTGCCTGTGCCACCATTATTCAAATGAGTGGAAATGTGGAGCAAAAACCCTCAATGTGATGAGTAAACCAACAGATCTGACCTCTAGAACAATTAGATTCTCTCCCATTTCGCTCTTGTCCTTTAAAAATTCAATTCAGTTTATAGTACAAGGTCATTGCACTTGTTTAAGTTATTTGTCTGTTTTATATGTCATTGTTTATAGCGGTGTTATTTGTAACTATTATGTTTTTATTGTACCCGCTTTTCATGCTGCCTCTTGGTCAGGTCGCCATTGTAAATAAGAACTGGTTCTCAACTAACTTACCTGGTTAAATAAAGGTTAATTAATTCATTCCAATTTCAAAAAATCTTCATAGACTGCTTGACTGTCCTGAACTGTAACAAACCACACTTTATCTTCTATAACAGCATAGTTATGCTTTAACCAACCCAAACTCACAAGAAAACAACTATTTTACAAGGTGGTAATTTCATATGAATTTTTAGAGAGGGATATTAGAGAGAATTTTAGAGTGCGATTTTTAGAAAAACCCTGGTGGCTCGTAAGCGGATCATACAAAAACATACAATGTTATCGTACACATTCACATGAATTACTAAATCGCCAAAACGTAAAGTAAAATAGTTATGAATTGCCATGAAAGTGTGTTGGATTTAGCTTTGCTAGGTATTAGATAGTAGGAAGGCAACAGAGAAACAAGTAAATTGATCTGATGAAAGCCATTTATTCCCTTACAGAAAAAAGTACCATGGTGCAGAGATGGTAATACCATGGAACTATATCGTCATGACACCGAATGGCTACCTCAAATATAACCACATAAAAATAGGCGTGTTACTCACCCACATAGTGAAGGTAGAGGGCCAGGTATTTATACTGGAAGAGGGGGTTGTTGTTGAGGCTGCTTCTCTGGATCTTCTGGAAGAAGGAGCTGACATCCCAGCGGTACAGCACCTCTAGCAACATGATACTGGGGACCCGCAGGCCCACGTTCAGCACCGCTTCCACCCGCTCCTTCACAGCCATCACTCCTGACTACCGCCAACCACACGCAATTCACTGGCACGGTCACACACCAGCACTGCACTGATACGAGATAGGTAGATAGAAACAGACAGATAGAGAAAGGTTCATGACTGTCAGTCAGTAGAAAAGGTGTTTTCTGCCTCAAGACAAGCTCTAAGCACAAGAGAAGCTCTGAAAACATAAAATACCGATTAAGATCATTTTGTCTTCCATGTATCAACCAAATACAGCAAAAAATACAAAAAGATTGTATTCAGGCTATAATTAGAGAGACTAAATATAAAATGGACAGAGTCAAACACAGGTTATTACATAACCTGTTTGTTTCCTTAGGGCTGCCTGTGTTTAAAACTTGCACAAACAGAGTATAGGCAGAGCATAAAACAATCTAATATGCTGCACTGTATACCATACCATATGTGTTTGCAAATAACTTGATTGTCAAAGTTCCCATAGCACTGTAAGCAGCAGCCTTGTCTATATAGGGACATAGTTACATAATATGCAATGCATCAGTTTTGCACTCAGTGAGTCAGACTTCTGGGGGAGGAGTTAATTTTTGTAACTTCTAAAAATTGTAAAGTAACCTGTGTAGGACATTGTTTCGCATTCTGTTATGTATTTGCACAAAAATTGGTCACTAATAAAACGTCTATAAACTCTTTTTAAACATGTTTTTTTTTGAGATACACATATGCTATATATAATATATATATGACCGGTATATAATAAAGTGATAAATAGAGTAGGCTACATATTTGTTTTGTATAGATGGATAATTAATGTAAAATACTGGAAGCTATACTGTTATTAGGCTTGTTGTATATTATGCACCTTGTAGGTGAACGCATTTCTGTTAGTGATAAGTACAGTAATCTAACTTTTGTTATAGATATGATCTTTGTGATTACTGAGACATTTCAAATGCATAGGCCTAACGTTACTTGCCTGTAAAAAAATAATATACTTTTAAGACCTCAACGTTTGGACTTCCGTTGTGGGGGAGTAGAAGTAACGTTAACTTTTTCCTGAGACCTCAAACCCCTGCTAATGTATATCCTAGTGTTAGAAGCAGTGTTAACTGTCGAAATGAACTATAGTAACCCCGAGCTCATTGAAAATTCATTGTGGCTGATCGCACAATGAGCCTGTTGCCGGATTAAATAAGCGTGTCTGCAAAAATAACTTATTTTTTTCGTCCTATTGACGTATTGAAATAAGAGGAACAAACAGTGCTGATGTTATTTGTACAAAGATGCGATGTTGCTTTGGCACGTTGTGCGGTGTTAAACGTTTATAATAAAATGATATGACTTATAGACAAATCTCTATCGTGGCCTTTAATCACAGGTTAGCATATAAATAGCCTAATATTTGGATGCAGCACGCGGCTATTTATGTGCCTTTTCTCTATAGAGATGCTGCTATGAACTGTTGTGACCTCGGATAACAAACACTGACAGACGCATGTCCGGATCCCCAGCTCAATAAACCACCGCTATTTATAGAGACAAAATAAACATTCAACTTACACGATTATGACTCTCCCAAGTGCTCGCGCCTATGATGTCCGACCTTTATTCTTCTGTCGGGTGTCAACCATGTTGACGGAGGAATGAATGGAGTGGTTGGCGGTCTCAGGGAATAGCATTCCAACCGAAGAGACGCGGCGCGGCACCGGGGCTCGTATCACATCATCCCGCAGCCATTACAGATTGCCACAGTGATCGGTACTGAGCATGTGCGCCGCGGAGAGCGGATTAGCGAGCGCCGTGGCATCATGAGGGCACACGTTGAAGACTGAAAGACGTGAGGGGGTGGATAGGTGAAATGATAAGGAGTCACACCAGAGCATTCATGCCAACTGTGTTATAAAGATTAAGAGCGCAGTAATGAACCAGATCACAGGCTGTGCATAGTACATGGACTGCACGTTAGTGTAATGCTGCCTCTTCACATTATTACCTCCCGCTTGATTAGCTTTAATGATAATCATTTCCATATTATATAGATATTATTTATTTATAATAAAATGAATTAAAACAAAATTGAGTAGTTCTTGTTTGATTTCAAATGTAGTTTGTATTGTGCTGTAAAGTGTCCCCTGTTTGAGCATAAAATTACACAAAGATTTGTAGTAGGCTACTCTGTCACGATGCCTTGTATCGCTGTTTAAAGGACTTTTATTTTGATATTCATTTAGTCTTGTGCCATTGTTCAGTTCCTGATTATTTAGTAGTTATTTATTTAGTCATGGCCACCTTGCCACAGTCTCATCACATCACCCACGCCAGAGTCTTGTCACGTCATGGCCGCCACGCCATAGTTGTGACGAGAGTCTCCGCATGTCATGACCAGCACACCTTAGGTTTTCCCAACGGCTGTGGAGCTTGGTTCGTCATTGATCTCCTTGATGACTGGATCAGTCCTAGGACAAAGGAGACTGCTAGTGTGATGGATCCACAACAGTGGCCTAAGTGCCCTCAAGTCCAGTGGTCTCAGCGCCCTCAAGCCCAGTGGTCTCAATGCACTCAGCACCCTCAAGCCCGGTGGTCTTAGTGCCTTCAAGTCCGGTGGTCTCAGTAAATTCAAGTCCAGTGTTCATAGCACCCTCAAGTCCAGTGGTCTCAGCGCCCTCAAGTCCAGTATGTCAGGTTGCAGAGTTACTGCCACTGTCATTTGTACTTCCTGTGATGGCTACTGCAATCTTGTGTGTTTGGCCCACACACACCCCTACAGATACAGGTTCTCCCAAGGTGGTGGTAACCGCTACAACTCCGACTGAGGTGGCGGCGGCCGAATATGAACTCTCTGTCTTCTGTATCATGGCCAAGGAGGCAGAATATGAACCCTTTGTCTGCCCAGTCACAATCACGGAGGCTGATTATGAACTCGCTTTGTTCCAGCCACGGAGGCTGATTAGGTACTCTTTAAGCTGCCTGTCACGGTCATAGAAACCGATTTTGAACTTTCTGAGCTCCCTGTTACAGCCATTAAGGCCGTCAATAATCTCTCTGTGCTCCATGTTTTAGTGTTGCCGTGATATCCAGCACCAACAGCACTGTCATGGTTCCCGGCTTCGCCCTGGTGGTCTCATGCACCTTCAGCTCCACCATGGTTGGTTCCACCATATTCACTGCCAGCTCCTCCTTGACTCCCTGAACTACCAGCCTTATACCTTGGCTCTTGGAACTGTTGGCTCTGCCTTGGTCTTTAGGCCCACTTCTGCCACACAGGCCTGGCCCTCCATCCTTTCCCCTGTTCCGCCATCGCGCCACCACCCTCTGGTTTCTGTCACAGTTCCCATTGTCTCTGTCTCAAGGACTTTTTTTGTTGAATATTTGCCTTTTGTCTTGCTGTGCCTTTGTTCAGTTCCTGTTACATTGATTCATCGTTAGTTTCCATAGAAACCCTTGTTTGTTACCATGTCAACTGATCACATACACCTGTCCTTCACGCAGTCTCTTGTTACCTTTATGTATTTAAACCCTCTGCCATCCTCAGATCGTGTGTTAATGTTTATTATTGATGTTTACCTGTATTATTCCTAGTGTGTATTAAGTGTGTTTTCATTGTTCCTCTGCGTCAACCATCTTTTGTGGATTATCACGTCTAGCCAATGCGTGACAGTCTCTGCTTTCACACTCAAAAAGGCAAGTGGTTTAAAACTGATGACCTTAATCATGCTTTATGGGGAATTATCATCTCCAAACCCCAAGTGATTTCTCCTCTTGTGGTGAAGCCACAGCTTGCTCAGCTATTCACTCATGTTGACATGTACTTCCTTTCCGTATAAACATATGTTTAAGCATCATCTAGTAGGATGCAACTCACTGGAATATACAGTAAATGTCCATTCAATAATAAAATACAATCACATGTTCACCCACAACAGCAGTCCCTAAAGCAGCTGCCTTGCGTTAAGAAAACCAAAAACAATAGATTCAACAAGAGCCTCAAAAACTGGCCAGGTCCTGGACCACATCAAAAACACAGTCCCATCTATGTCAAATACAAAATCACTGCTGACTAAGATTCAGAGAAAGAGAGAGATCACTATTGATATTTCAGACCTGTGTATTTGCATACAGTTAAAGGGATAGTTCACCCAAAAATGAAAATTCTGTCTTTATTTACTCACTCTCAAGTTGTTCCAAACCTGTATGAATTTCTTCTGCTGAACACAAAGGAAGATATTTGGAAGAATGTTTGTAACCGAGCAGATCTCGGCAGTCATTGAATACCATAGTATTTATTTTCCCGGTAGTCAATGAAGATCTGCTTGGTTACAAACATTCTTCCAAACATCTTCCTATGTGTTCAACATAACAAAGAAATGTATACAGGTTTGGAACAACTTGAGCCTGACTAAATGGGTGAAAGATCCCTTTAACATGCATTATATTTAGTGGACAGTCTGCAAATTATAAGACAAACTATGAAATAACACATGTGCATCAACTTTTATTATAGTCACAGACAGTGTGTCTGCTGCATATAGACTGTAAATCATTTAATTATGAGCATGTGAATGTTTCTATCAGCCTGCTAGCAAGAGCACATCCCAGAGGGAGTGAGCCAATATTCTCTTTTAGTCTCTATACTTCATAAATAGGTCAGCAATCTGTACCCTCACTCTCATAATGATATTGAGGAAATGGATCTTCTATCAAAGCTTTTGTCTAAGGCATTCTACATATCTTGGCTATAAGACTATGAGAAACCATCCTGGATGAACAGGTCAAGAGTTAATTTAACCAAATAAATACAGACAAGGTTTAGGCTCTTTTTAAAATGCATTATCTGTAATAATTTTAGTGATTAGTTTAGTTTCATTCACCTCATATAAAAATGATTGTTAATTTTGGTGATCAGTAGAGTTTCAGTCAAAGCTGATCTGCTGTGAGAATGAATGGCAGAACTGTATGGGTAACTTCCTCAAAATGAATTACAAATTGTATAATTTCCAAAAATCCAGCGCTTGTGTTTTTACAACAGACAATTCATTGTGGTTAAGTATCACTCGTGTGTTTTTTCCAGGCTTCGATAGAGGGTTCGTTTTTTTACACAACACTTGAACAATCAGTGACCAATTGATTTAAGCCGTGCTTTTGCTTTGATGTCTGAACTCTGTTGAACTGGGGGGAATAGCACTTTGTTTTGCTCCACATTGAGCTGTGACAGTAATTCCTGCCTTGAGCAGTCTTGTGTGTGATCTACAGAGAAAGAAAAGACATTTGCACATAATTAGGACCCTACCAAAATGCATGCCTGTCAAATGTGTGTAATGTTTAGCAACCTACATACTATATAATAGTTCACAATTGATGAGACATGACATAAAACTATTTCTTGAATCTAAGCATGCAAGACAAACTGAATTAAGAGCATTTGGATGTTTTATGTCTGATATAATCATGTAAAGACATCAGAAACATTGCAATCATAATAAATACATGTTACACAATTGAAATGTACTACAGTTATAAATAATTAATTTAAGGGCATGAGTTCTATTATACAGTGTATAGACAAACACATTATATATTACAACAACACATACAATGTGTTTGTATTTAATTATACAGTATATGACCAAAGTAGGGCTAAAGGGAGTCAATCATTGTTCATTGTTCATAATATAAAATATAAAGGTTTATTTAATGATACATAATACTTTATAGCATCATTAACTTTGGTTCTTGGTTCCTCTGCTTCCTGTTTTTTCTGTTTCTGCATCTAAAATAAACAGAGAAAGTTTGTATTATAGTGTGTGCAGAAAAGCAAAAACACTAATAAAGCAATAAGGACGTGTTTTATTAGAGATAAAGCAACTTAATCTCTTGTTAAAAAATATGACAAATGTTAAATACACATACTTGTACAGGCGCCATTCACTCCAAGAGGAATTACAGAATTCATCCCTCGCTCTCACACACACCGCCATCCCTTTTGTCACTGGCAGCTGGTGACTTTGCGTGAGGAAAGTCTGAGCATAATGAGAACAAATATTAATATATAATAGTTTTAATATCGTTTTATATTGTATATATATATACACCGATCAGGCATAACATTATGACCAATAAAGTGAATAACACTGATTATCTCTTCATCACGGCACCTGTTAGTGGGTGGGATATATTAGGCAGCAAGTGAACATTTTGTACTCATCGTTGATGTGTTAGAAGCAGGAAAAATGGGCAAGCGTAAGGATTTGGGGCGAGTTTGACAAGAGCCAAGTGATGGCTAGAGGACTGGGTCAGAGCATCTCCAAAACTGCAGCTCTTGTGGGGTGTTCCTGGCCTGCAGTGGTCAGTATCAAGGGCGTAGCCAGCGGGCGCCCACTATGATGAGTAGGTCCCCCTAGTTTATTATTCAAATATAATATTTGTTAAATAATAGTTGTTTAAATTATTTTAACGTAATTTCAAAATTATTAGAACATCTCAAATACTAAAATAGTTTTTTAATATTTGCAGTTATGTGATAGATAAACACCAGCGATGCAAGAGAACCCATCCATCATCCAGCAAGTAACGGCAAGACTTTTCAGTTTCAAGCGCAGGTTTATTCTGTAAACCCGGGAACACACTGTCTGGACCTGTCAGTAGAGATAGTGTAGGGGTAAGGTGCATGGCAGTTTTGACGCAATTCGGTTCGAATCCGCTTTTTGCCAAACTCACTCTACTTCCTTTTCCCATCACATATCAGATCGAAAAGGCGTTTATTTTCAATAAAAATGAAGAAAATATTCAAAAAGTGGAAATAAAGTGTCTAACTTGTGTTGTAACTGCTGCTCATGTTTTTGGACAGGTTGCAGTTACAGTTTTGGGTTATGTTGACAGTGACACTGACTGGGCACGTTCGTGGCTGAGACCTGGTAGTTTTACAAGGTGTGGTCTACGATTTATTTTTTCAATAGGATCAAAGAAAATAAGATTGAAATGACCTGAATATTGAGTCCGTCCATATTTTACCTAAAAGCATAGGCAATTTGCGGGTGGCACATATATGTCCCCACCACTGTACAATCCGGGTGCGTGTGCATGGCTTACCTGGGGAACACATGGCACCAGGATGCACTATGGGAAGAAGGCAAGCCGGCGGAGGCAGTGTGATGCTTTGGGCAATGTTCTGTTGAGAAACCTTGGGTCCTGCCACCCATGTGGATGCTACTTTGACATGTACCACCTACCTAAGCATTGTTGCAGACCATGTACACCTTTTCATGGAAACAGTATTCCCTGGTGGCTGTGGCCTCTTTCAGCAGGATAATGCCCTGACACAAACCAAAATTGTTCAGGAATGATTTGAGGAGCACAACAACGAGTTTGAGGTGTTGACTTGGTCTCAAAATTCCCCAGATCTCAATCCAATCGAGCATCTGTGGGATGTTCTGAACAAACAAGTCCAATCCATGGAGACCCCACCTCACAACTTACAGGACTTAAAAGATCTGCTGCTAACATCTTCGTGCCAGATACCACAGCACCTTCAATGGTCTATTGGAGTCCATGCCTCGATGGGTCAGAGCTGTTTTGGCAGTAAAAGTGGGACCAACACAATATTAGGAAGGTGGTCATAATGTTATGCCTGATCGGTGTGTATACACAATGAGAACAAATATATACATGTATATTTTATAATACATGTATATTTTTCAGGACACTGAAGTCTGGAGTAATGGTGGCTGAAAATCCAGCTTTGCCATCACAGGAATAAATTACATTTGAATATATGTTAAAACAGGTCAATATTTGTTTTAATAATGTCAATAATATTTCAATTAGTTCTGTTTTTTTGCTGTATTTTTGATCAAATCAATGGTGAACATAAGAGACTTCTTTCAACAACATTAAAAATTGTAATTATTCCAAACTTTTGACCAGTAATTATTATATATAAAACAAGTCAACAGTACCTCTGACAACTTCGGTTTGGAGCAGTCACATGTTTTGTGTTTCCGACAGTGAATCTCTTTCACCTGGAAGACGAGAGGGAAGTAGGAAGATGGTGTGCTCCAGGAGTGTGGATATCCAACTTCTACAGATGTTTGATTTATCCTGCTAATAGCCACCATATCAGGCCTCACTTAAAAGTGGAGAAAAAGATGCCAGCAACATTGTTTAATATTCAGATGAGTGCCATATTACTTTCAAAGGTCCCATCTTATCAGTTTATAAGAGCTCACCGATATCCATGATGTAGAACTTTATGTTGTAGGTTTCTACAACAAAGCTACTTCTGAAGTATATGGTCAGGTTGATGCGCTCCACCTCCTCTGAATAAGGACAGTAGTCTTGGTCTAAGCATGTGATACTCTGTCCTCTGGAATCCAGACTGCAGCTGATGTTGCTTCCACCGTGAGGGCTGGATCAGAATCAGTCAAACATTTTTTTTTTTCTCCGCACCCCTCACATCACTGCAGAGCAAGTTTGGAAAACTTACCGTGTGGCTTTGATATGAGCAACATGGCCATTCCTGTTCACATCCCATGTCCAGAAACATTGGAAGGAACCTCCATAGTTATTTGTTGAACAGTGGATGTAACCTTGTTTGATAATTAAAGAAATAAAATTAATAAATAAATACACATTATAAAATCTGAAAAACTAAATTCAGACATTTGTGATCAAGTGTTTTAAATGAATACTTATGTAAAGCAATTTTTTTTTATGCTATAAAAGATTTCAAATAAATGCTGTCCTTTCTATTCATCAAATAATCCTTTATTATGGTTTTGGCAAAAATATGAACCAATTCAACTCTGCGTCCCACCCGTGGGTCCAATATTGCATCATCAATAATCATTCAAAATATGCTGCAGAGCTGAAGTGGTTTAAGCAGCACAACTGTTTTCAACATTGATAATAACCAGAAATGTTTCTTGAGCACCAAACCAGCATATTATAATGATTTCTGAAGGATTATGTGACACTGAAAACTGAATTTTTTTGACATATGTTTCTACAAACTACATGATAGAAAAATCAATGCTTAAAATGTTTCACTATTGAAGGTTTGAAACCATTCCAAATGAATATTATGAATGCTACACAATGCAAATGATGGTTGTACCTTTTTCAGGAGTGTTCTTGATAATCTTCTTGAAGGTCCACTGAGCCAGCACCAGTGTGTGGTTTAGGTAGGAGCCGTCCTGGTTGAAACAGGAGTAATTGGCCCCCTTCCACCCCTCCACTGTGACAATGATCCGGTTTCCTTGAGCCTCCAGATTTTCATCTTTGTTTTTGGTCCATGTAATATTTTGCCCTTCGTAGGCTTCTCCACAGATAAGTGGCACTTGTTCTATGTTTACATCTTTACCCACATCTACATTCACCACAAGCACTGGTGACAGACAATTGGAAAGTAAAAATTAGAGGTGCGAATACATAAAAACAAGCCCAAATACAAATAAAATTCAGTTTATAAACGAGCAGGTCTCTAGGAGTGTTTCAGGGTCAAGTAAATGTGTAGGAGAAACTATACACAATAATAGTTCTTCAGACATGATTCAGAGAAACAAACCATTCGGTTTAAGTGTCCAGTAACTCTCAGTTGTTTTGATGGATCTTACAGCAGAGGGCTGGAGAAACATCAACACACCTAACAAGAGAAAAAACATCTGTTGGTAGAAAAAAAAAGAGAAAAGGTTTACTATGGTCATTTGTAATATGGTTATACTACTAGAACATTTGGCCTATTGTTTGTTATGTGTGTTAAACTGGTAAATCCTACATCTGATATTGTTATGCATTTATAAAATTGTCAGTTTAAATATAAAATCTTGGTCCTGAAGCAAAACTATTGCTCATGGTGAATCCATTACCAGGAATATCTTTCCCAAGATATTTAGGAATTAGGAATTTAATCATTTTGTATAGGCCAGGCCAATATTTTGAAAATTTTATTAATTATTAAAAATAATTAAGTGGTACTTTTAATGAGATTATAAAAGAGACTTACCACTGACCACTCAAAAATCCAAGATTAACTTCCACAACCAGATTGGCGTCGCTTTGCTTTGTTGTGTTTTAGTGTGCAAGCTTTTAAGTAAAGTGTCAGGAGGGTAGAATTTCCCTGGCCAGGAAAAGTCCAGTGCAGGTTATAGAGGAACCAACCACAGCATGAGCAACTCCAGAACCTGAGCTTTCCTCAGACTTCCTCTCACTTCCACTAAATCTTCTCACGGTCATTGAGACCTCTTTCTTTTCTAATATTGGTCTATTTATATACAATAACACAGCCCATTCAGGATTTTATGATGCTTTTATTGGACTGTATTATATTTTGCAGGAAAAGATAGGACATGAAATTGCTATGTGGTTTCCAGTGTGGCCTATGGAGCCTATAAAGGGTGGAAATGATATTAAGTCAAATATTTGTTTCCCAACACCTTGGGAATTTTTGCCACAAGTTCTCATCTGAAAGCCAGAGGATGATTTACCTGGTTGCCTTACTGTCTTTCATCTGCTTGTCCCTACAATTCTCCACTGCTGGTTTTTCCAATTCAAAATTTCCCCTTTTTACTCAGATAATGTCATTTAGTGATTTGTGCATTAAGGGTTCTGATTAGAAACATACGAAACATCGATGACAATATTCAGCATGACACATGAAAATGTTCTGAAAGATGCCTAGATAACATTTAAAAAAGAAAATGAAGAACTCTCAGCTCAGTGACACTTTCCCTGGCCGTGTCAGAAAGCTGAAAAATGATGCCCCATAATTCTGTGCGCTCGATTCTGTGACAGTTGAGTTAAAAAAGTGCAGTTGGTGGTCAGTTTGTGTATAATCACTACATTTATTTTCCCACCTTTGATGTAATTTCTAGTGAGAAATTGTTATTGTAGTAATTAAATATACGCTTCGTTATCACCAAAGGTCTATGTCGTAGATTAAAAGTCATTGTCTGATAGTACAGCGTGGCAACAAGTCCTAATATTTCAGACCCAGCCATTGTATGTGGAATTCTAAAACATAATTACCATGGTAAAACCATTAATTGAAGTTGGAGTTTTGTTCTATTTTTATTTTAACAAATTTTATTGCATTCTCCCATTGAGAAACACTAAAATATTTGTAATGATTATTTCCGCCTTCTGGATACTCGTGAGGAAAAGAGGAAAAAAAAAAACGGTAAGAATATTTATTTGTTAATGCACATTTCCTCTTTAACAAAAGGGAAAGTCATTAATCATAATTGTTTTATGTAATTTTTATGAATCTGTAATAAATGGAATTTCAATGTGCTTTTCTTTTCCCTTCCTCAGACATCCAGTTCTACCATTTCATAAAGCATGTGACTACAATGGGGAAGAAACACACAATGCTGACATTCAACATGCTGGATTGATTTGGGATGCAGATGGAGAAATTGATTTGGAGGAATTTTATCTTATGGTCTGCATTCTGCTCATTAGTGAAGTAAGAAACCAAACATGAGCACATCAAAAACAGCCCCTCCACACTTACCACAGCCATACAATATCTGAGCAAAAAGCCACTTCCCCTGCAGGAAAAACCCATTTACTGCCAAATTTCCTCTGTCTTTATCATTGATGTTTATGAGGTCAAGAAAAGCGCTGATCAATTTCATGTGCTGAATCATGTCTGTGTATGTAGCATCATGCGGAAAAAGACCTTCATCCATCGCCATAACTGCCCTGTCTCTGGACATGAATGGTAGCAAAACCATCCCCCCAAAACAGTGTCAGGCTTTCGGATTCCTTTTTAACCTCAAGGGTTCAGCTTTTCACCAGTTTGACATCAATAAGGACGAGGTACAGATCTCATACCGCTACAAGTGCTGCTTAAACAATTAACTTAACAATGTTTAACATCATTGTAGAACCCTCTAATGCAAGTAAACCACTCACATATGCAACCAAATTTTGCACTGGGTGACTAAAAACATGTCGTTAGCCGCTGACTTTAAATTTTCACATTTGACTCGCCAGTGATCAAGGTCGACGCTAAGAAGAAGTTTAGCACAGATATATTTTGTATTTTTTAGAATCACATACCATGTAAAGATAATTAACACAATGTAAATGGTGTTTTCTTGTTATTTCCAGATCTTTTGGAATTATTTATTAATTTATCCATTCGCATAAAGTGGGCCTTTAAAGTCACCATGAAATCAAAATGGACCATTCTTATTTTTTATGGAATATTGCAGTATTTATTATAAATGATTTAGCCACACAAATCATTATTTTTTTAATTCATGTGCCCTCAAAAATGTTTCTAGCAGTGACATCTCTTCTGTGACGTGTTTACTGGCGCAAGGGTGGGGCAACCTGTCACTCACATGAGATTACGACAATAACAATGATCCAATCAATTCCCAATGGACAAAATCAAGTCCCGCTCTACATTTTTTTTTTCTTTGGAGAAGCCGTTGCACTTGTATATACATCACAATAGGGAAGGAAAGACTATTACAACTAGGGCAGAAAAGACTATCACAACTTCATATCATGCTGACAAACAGACACCACTGCCAGCTCGATGTTTCAGTAGTGGGCGGAAATAATGTGCAAGTGGCAATCCCATTGGCTAGCAATTCATTTAGTTTTGATTTCAACAAATCAGAGAATTGTAAGTTATTTTTGTTAAATAAATCAAACAAATATATATTTGACATTTTTGTAAGCATTTACCTCTGGTGAGTGAAATAAAAATGTACTAGCCAATGGCAATATCTCCAATGTCTCTGTAGAAAGAGTTGTCAATATGTAAGATTCAGACTTTGGAGAGTAAATGTGGATTGTTGTTTCATCAAATATTAACTTGAGCTAAAATGAAATTAAATCATCCACAGCATCTAAATTTAAGGGAGTTTCAGAGGTTTACCAAGTTGTGCATGGTTGTCCAAAAAAAACAAAACATGTTGACAAGACATGGACGTCTACACACAATTTGCAGAAGACGCCACCAGATGAAAAAATATTTCTGAAAGTTAATTTCTGTAAAAGATAGTTTTGGCTACACAAAAGCTATTTCTACATTTCAAACATCACTTCAAGACATCACTATATAAGATAATTTGTCACATGGAACCTGTTGATAATCAGTCAATACAATCATACAGCTATGAAACAATTATAATACAACTTCCCTGTGTGACAACTACTGTAGCCCTGGTCTCTTTGATACATTTTATGAGTTGCTGGCATAAGCTTCCCATGACCCTGAAACCCTTTAAACCTTTGAAAGTCTCTGCCACAATAGTTTATTTAGTGAAACGGAGCTTTCACACATATACAAAGCAGAGAGAAGAGACGAAGGAGAGAGAGAGAGAGTTCACTTCCCACATTTACCACTGAAAGGGAAGTTCTCCAGTTACCTTCAGCAGCTGACAACAGTGTCCTGTGACATTGTCCTTTCTGAATCTCCTTTACATCTGACATTACTTAGGTGTTATGTAATACATGCAAATAGCAAATGTTAATGTAGATTTGCAGTAGAAATAGTGTGTTTAAATTCTTGTATAATCATCTTTCATGGATGTTTTAACTCAAAGCATAAAGGCCCCTCTTGGATTTTCTACAACATTACAGCCAGAAGAGGGCAGTAGTGTACCAGTGCTGTTTTAAGACCTGGGGTCCCTTTTCATTTCCTTGCTCATCTGTCCTCCATCCTATGACCCGGAAACTGATCTGCCTCAGCCATCTTGTAGGACATCTCAACTCTCTAACTGCACCGCGAGGAGGTGAGGATCTTGAGAAGGTTTGAGCGAGGATACACAGGTGTATCCTTTGTGGAAATGTTTTATCGACTAAACGTGATGCATGTATTCTCCTCCCCCTTCACATCTTGCCACAGTTTATTAATTATTATTATAATTATCATTATTGTTTAATTTTTTAATACATGTACAGGACACAAATGTATGTCAAATTACAACAACTGTAGTAGGAAAGTTGCAGAATTATGCAGGGGCGGTTTGTTTTTGAAAGAAATTTATACTTTTATCCAGTAAGAATTCATTAAATTGATTGAATGACAGTAAAAACATTTATACTGTTATAAAGATTTATATTTCAAATAAACGCTGTCTTTGAACTTTCTATTCAAAAAATATATTTATAACTGTATAAATGTTTGATCAGCAAATCTGCATATTAGAATGATTTCTGAAGGATCATGTGACACTGAAGACTGAAGTAATGATGCTGACACTTCAGCTTTGACATCACAGCAATAAATTACATTTTAAAATATACTAAAATAGAAAACAGTTCCCTTTCAGTCAGTCACATTCGACGTACGTCGGAACTGACCGACGAATTGGGATCTGTTTTCAGAGACCAATCTACTTTGAGTGATTAAAAATGAGCCAATGGACATTGGCATGCGGTTCACGCATTCCACGCACCGCCCCGCAGCTTGGGTATAAACATGGAAGTGGAAGTACCGCATATCGTGTTTTAACTTCGGAGACGAACGGTTTGTTGAATCAAGCTGTTTCTACGAAGAGTGTTTAGACGACTCTCGAGGAGGATCGCTCTCTTACCTGGGTGCTGGTGTGACGGTGTGAGTCAGCGAGTGGCCGCTGCAACAAACACTTGTTCCTGTGTTGGTTGGCTGGGCGTTTCCGTTTTTTAAAGTGCTCACACGCAGGCTTGCAATCGGACTGCTGTGAGCTGCGGCCATTTCCCTGAGTGCTTCAGCACTTCTAAAAGAGCATTTCCTTTTAAAAGAGCAGCATGGGTTGACCCTGCATCTTTTTCAAGATGTCATTCAAACTGTGTGTTTCTGGATGCGGTTGTTTCCTGTCCTCATTTGACGGCCACGATCTCTCTCGCACATAAACATGTGAGATTGCGTTCGTAGCTCATTCATACTTTCTCAGGAAAGTGTGATCACACCGGCACGCAGTTCGTCTTACCTTTCTCGTAAGGGCTTAAGCGTTCAGCGTGCTGTGTGCTGGCAAGTCTGCTGGCAAGTGGCCCTGATCTGCTCTCGGGGAGGCGGTGTCCGCACCTCTCCCTTCCCCAGAGGAGGACTGGGGGGAGACTCTCAACACTCTGGGCTGCCCCCGGGCCTCCCGAGTCGGGTCTGAGTATTCCACTTTCCTGCCTCTCCCCGGCAGGGGGCAGCAGAGTGGGCACCGAGGACGCTACCAGGCCTTCTCACGCACACTCTGCCCCGCCTCCGGGCCTCCCGAGTCGGGTCTGAGCATTCCACCTTGCTGCCCCACCCCGGGTACGTCTGTGGTCTCACTTGTTCGGTCTCTGGGGGCCTGGCTAGAGCTCCCCAGGCCGTCTCGTTGGCTCATCTGTACCATCAGACTCGGCTACGCGATTCAGTTCGCTCGCTTGCTCAAGAAAGGGGGTGGGTTAAGACCAGTCTTGGACCTGCGTGTCCTGAATTGGACCCTGCACAAGCTCCCGTTCAGAATTTTGACACAGAAACTAATTTTCGAATGCATCCGTCCCCGAGATTGGTTTGCAGCAATCGACCTGAAGGACACGTACTTTCATGTCTCCATTCTCCCTCGACACAGACCATTCCTACGCTTTGCGTTCGAGGGGAGGGCATATCAGTACAAAGTTCTGCCCTTCGGGCTGTCCCTGTCACCTCGCATCTTCACGAAAGTAGCGGAGGCAGCCATTGTTCTGCTCAGAGAATGCGGCGTTCGAATTCTCAGCTATCTCGACTGGCTTATATTGGCCCAGTCTCGGGATCAGTTGTGCGAACACAGGGACCTGGTGCTCCATCACCGCAGCCTGTTGGGCCTTTGGGTCAACCGAGAGAAGAGCAAACTCTGTCCCACACAGAGGATCTCTTATCTCGGCATGGAGCTGGATTCGGTCAACCGGACTGCGTGCCTCACAGAGGAGCACACGGGCTGGGGGGCCACGTACAATGGGCATGCAGTTTTGGGTCTGTGGACAGGGCCCCAACTGCGTTGGCATATCAATTGCCTAGAGTTACTGGCAGTGCATCTCGCCCTGGGCCGCCTCAAAAAGCCGCTACAGGGCAAGCACGTACTGGTCCGTACGGACAGCACTGCGGCCATTGCGTACATCAACCGTCAGACCACCATCTCCTCCTGTGGAGTTAGAAGCATCTGAGGTCACTTCGGGCCATTCACATCCCAGGTGCGCTGAACCAGACAGCCGAAGAGCTCTCTCATCAGTCGACAGTGAGCCTTCTCGCACAGACACTGTTCAAGGTCAGGGAGGATGAGGAGCAGGTCTTACTAGTTGTGCCCTATTGGCCCAACCGGACCTGGTTCTCCGAACTCACACTCCTCGCAACAGCCCCTTCCTGGCCGATCCCCCTGAGGAAGGACCTGCTTTCTCAGGCGCGGGGCACTCTATGGCACCCGCGTCCAGACCTCTGGAAACTCTATATCTCGTCCCTGGACGGGACGCGGAGGTTCTAGGTGGCCTGCCACAGGCAGTGGTAGACACCATCACTTCTGCTAGAACCCCCTCTACGAGGTGCCTCTATGCGCTGTTCATTGAGTGGTGCTCTTCCCACCGGGAAGACCCCCGAAGGAGTTTGATTAATGTTGTGCTTTCTTTCCTGCAAGATGGGCTGGAGCGAAGGCTGTCTCCCTCCACCCTAAAAGTGTACGTTGCGGCAATAGCAGCATATCACAATGCAGTGGAAGGCAAGTCCTTAGGGAAGCACGACTTAATCGTCAGGTTCCTCAGAGGTGCGAGGAGGCTGAATCCTCCTCGTTCAACCTTGGTACCCTCTTGGGACTTAACCCTGGTGCTCAGAGCACTTCAGGGTCCTCCCTTTGAGCCATTACAGTCTGTAGAGCTAAACATCCTGTCCATGAAGACAGTGCTCCTGAGCGCATCGGCCTCAATCAAGAGGGTAGGGGACCTGCACGCACTTTTGGTCAATGGATCGTGCCTAGAATTCGGGCCGGCCAACTCTCATGTTGTCCTGAGACCCCGGCCTGGATACGTGCCCAATGTTCCCACCACTCCCTTTTGGGACCAGGTGGTGAACCTGCAAGCACTGCCCTCTGAGGAGGTGGACCCAGCCCTGGCTTTGTTGTGTAATGTCCGCGCTCTTCGCGCTTACGTCGACTGGACTCAAAGCTTTAGAACCTCAGAGTAGCTCTTCGTCTGTTACGGAGGCCAGCAGAAGGGAAAGGCTGTCTCCAAGCAGAGGTTAGCCCACTGGATAGTGGATGCTATCATCTTGGCTTACCAGTCCCAAGACGTGCCTCCACAAGGAGTGTAGCTTCCTCCTGGGCACTGGCTCAAGGCACCTCACTGACAGACATATGTAGAGCTGTAGGCTGGGCGACACCTAACACGTTCACTAGATTCTATAGCCTCCATGTAGAGCCGGTATCTTCCCGCATCCTCGCCCCTAGTGGCCAGTAGCTCTAAGTGCCTGTTCTAGTGTTGGCTTGCAACGCCACTCCCACCCTCTGGGCTGGATACGTGCGTCTATTCTCTCCAGTTGTGTTCCCCGGAAACGGCTATCCCTGTACTTGGCCGCATTCATCTTTCCCTCGATTGCAACCAGTCGTCCTGTCCCTGCAGCTGAAAAACACCCCCACAGCATGATGCTGCCACCACCATGCTTCACTGTTAGGACTGTATTGGACAGGTGATGAGCAGTGCCTGGTTTTCTCCACACATACCGCTTAGAATTAAGGTCAAAAAGTTCTATCTTGGTCTCATCAGACCAGAGAATCTTATTTCTCACCATCTTGGAGTCCTTCAGGTTTTTTTTTTTAGCAAACTCCATGCGGGCTTTCATGTGTCTTGCACTGAGGGGAGGCTTCCGTCGGGTGGAGGGCTGCAGTTTCTACAACTTTCTCCCATCTCTCGATTGCATCTCTGGAGCTCAGCCACAGTGATCTTTGGGTTCTTCTTTACTTCTCTCACCAAGGCTCTTCTCCCCCCGATAGCTCAGTTTGGCCGGACAGCCAGCTCTAGGAAGGGTTCTGGTCGTCCCAAATGTCTTCCATTTAAGGATTATGGAGGCCACTGTGCTCTTAGGAACCTTAAGTGCTGAAGAAATTTTTTTTGTAGCCTTGGCCAGATCTGTGCCTTGCCACAAATATGTCTCTGAGCTCTTCAGGCAGTTTCTTTGACCTCATGATTCTCATTTGCTCTGACATGCATTTTAAGCTGTAAGGTCTTATATAGACAGGTGTGTGGCTTTCCTAATCAAGTCCAATCAGTATAATCAAACACAGCTGGACTCAAATGAAGGTGTAGAACCATCTCAAGGATGATCAGAAGAAATGGACAGCACCTGAGTTAAATATATGAGTGTCACAGCAAAGGGTCTGAATACTTAGGACCATGTGATATTTCAGTAATAAATCTGCAAAAATGTCAACAATTGACAATTGTTTTTCTGTCAATATGGGGTGATGTTAACATTAATGAGAAAAAAACTTAAATGATTTTAGCAAATAGCTGCAATATAACAAAGAGTGAAAAATTTAAGGGGGTCTGAATACTTTCTGTACCCACTGTACGTATTTAACCCTCGTTCCCTGAAGGAGGGAACGGAGACGTACGTCCCGTCGCCAGGTGCTGTGCTTCAGCTGAAGGCCGAGTCACTTGTCTCGGCTCCTCAGTTGAAAAGCGATATGCGGTACTTCCACTTCCGTGTTTATACCCGTGTTGTGGGGCGGTGCGTGGAATACGTGAACCACATGCCAATGTCCATTGGCTCGTTTTTAATCACTTGAAGCAGATTGGTCTCTGAAAACAGATCCCAATTCGTCGGTCAGTTCCGACGTACGTTTCCGTTCCCTCCTTCAGGGAACGAGGGTTACATATACGTAACCGAGGCGTTATGTATATAATAATAACATTTCACAATATTATTACTTTTACTATATTTTTGGGTCAAATAAATGCAGTCGGCGAGGATAAGAGACTTCCAAAAACATTAGAAAATCTTACCAACCCAAAACTTCTGAACGGTAATGTAAATGGGTGGTTATGAATTACAGAGTTCTGGCTTATTGTATAGATAAAAGGGCACTGAAAATCTTAATTAAAAAAAAGGGCACTTAATCTGTATTAATTGTGATTTATACAAAAACACTTGACAGATTTAGGCATGCAACTCTTATAGAAGTGGGATTCAAGTGCTAATGAAATCATGAATGTTTAAAAAATAAAGGTACACTCTAAAAAATGCTGGGTTAAAAACAACCCAAGCTGGGTTAAAAATGGACTAACCCAGCGATTGGGTTGTTTTAAGCAAACATTTAACCCAACCGCTGTGTTAAAACAACCAATTTACTGGGTTAAAACAACCCAACCCCTAGGTTAGTCCATTTTCAACCCAACTTGGGTTGTTTTTAACCCAGCATTTTTTAGAGTGTATGTGAGCCCTAGTGAAAAAAATGTATATACCCAAATACATATGAAATGCATTTATTTTATGCTAAGTATACTACAAATGCATTGACATATTTAGTACTTAATATAAATAACCTTGCATTTGATCTTTTTGTATACTAAATTGATTTACTTAAAGTCTGCTAAATTCAAACAACTAATTTTGTACATAATGCAATTTAGTTATCCAGAAGTGCTGAAGAGTGTTAATACACTGAGTTAATACACTTTCTATCGCCCCTAAATAGAAAGTTTTCAGGATAGCTGGTGAAACCCTGAATTTCCTCAGCTGGCGCAGGTGGTACAGTCTTTGCCTGGCTTTTTTCACCTGTGTCTGAATGTGTGCAGTCCAGGTCAGGTCCTCGGAGATGTTTACTCCCAGGTACTTGAAGCTGCTCACTCTCTCTACTGGTGACCTGCTGATCATGAGAGGGGAGTATGTCCGTTGCTGTCTCTTCCTGAAGTCCACAATCATTTCTTTGGTCTTGCCAACATTCAGAGAGAGACAGTTGTCCTGGCACCATGATGTTAGTTGCTCCACCTCGTCCAAGTATGCCGTCTCATTGTTGTTGGAAATGAGGCCCAGGACAACAGTATCATCAGCAAATTTGATGATAGAGGTGGAGCTGTGTGTGGACAAACAGTCATGCGTGTAGAGAGAGTAGAGCAGGGGACTCAGAACACAGCTCTGTGGAGCTCCCACACTCAGGGTGATGGAGGTGGAGGTGAACTGGCCTATTCTCACCACCTGAGGCCTGCCAGTGAGGAAGTCCTCAATCCAGTGGCAGAGAGAAGAATTCAGGCCGAGATCCAGGAGTTTGGCGGTTAGCTTAATGGGAACTATGGTGTTAAAGGCTGAGCTATAGTCAATAAATATAGTTTATAGTTTAGGACATAGTGTGCACATTCTAGTCAGAAACTTCATTACCATGCAAGGGAGCTCTCTCTTCAATAAGAGGAGGGTGAAGGCTCTGGGAAAGGTGGTGCTTTACCATTTGTCTGATGCTATGACTGACAGATAGATCAATAACTGTAAGCTTATTATAGCAGAGTCAAAGGCGGTAAATCAGTGTGACTCAGAAAAGATCCTAATAAAAAAAGCGAACCCTCACCCAGACACAAGGTATGATAAGAACCATCAGTGCTTTATTCTCAGAAGCGGTATAATAGACTCTCTCACCATTAAAGGCACAATATGTAAGATTTTTTTATTAAAATATCCAAAAACCACTAGAACAATGTTATACATTTTGTTGACCTGTGTACTTACATTATCCTAAACGTTGCCAACGTTGAGAAATCAGCTATTTTAACCAGTGTTATAGCCCGTGTCCTTGCGTCGCCTGTCAAAGATGTAGAAACCATGGAAACACCAAAGACGATTTAATATGGTATGTATTTTATTAGACAGGCAAGCTACTGTTTGGATGTACTGTACACTATACTGTACATTTATCAAAAGAAAACTAATCACTGTTATACAGCCCAACACGGTACGTCTTATTGTTTGAATGCACAGAGAGTAACGTTTTTATCATGCCTCAGAGACATGCCAAGTAGCTAACATAGTATAAGAGAGTCTCATACCCACCACCGAGCGAATGCACAGATTAACGTTATATAACATAACTTTTAACACACTCAAATGTATTTAGTATGATTGTTTTGTAAAACAATCATACTAGCTAAGTAAAACAGGACTGTAAAAAAGCTATGCTAGGACTGTGTTACCCCACAAATAGAGCGCGCAGCAAATAGAGTGTCCAACTGCAGCATAAGCATAATAAAAGCTGAAAGACCGGTGTTTCACGCAAGTCTCTCTATTAGCATTCAATCCCAAGGGCTCTCAGCACGTCCTACTTTATACCACCGTAACATTCTAAAACTTTAATACATTCGCTCATTCACTAACATTATTTCTGCCAGAGTCTGTTGGATTCCTTTCCATTGGCTGTGGAGGTGAAGAGTCAAGACTGCAACTCCTATGATTCAACGCTCATTCACGGGATCGTCAACCTACGTTTTGAATAAGCAACCTCTAGCGGCTAAAGTCGCTAAACCTATACTGTGCCTTTAAAACAAATTTTGTTTTTAAATATAGAGGAACTGACTGTCAAAAAAAAAATTGTGTCATCAAGTTTGCTGATAAAGTTATGAACAATAACTGGATTGCCTACTACATCTGCTAAAATTCTGAAGTATGCAACCAATTGGCCCTTTGCTATCCCATGGGAAATACAAAATGGCATGGAACTGTGAGCCAGGTGGCTGTTTTCAAGCAGAAAATCTGTAGGTACCAGGATGGTTGTAACTCATGGTTAAAATGTACTGGAATTACAACATCTGAGTAAATTCTAAACATGACATACTGTTTGTGGGTGGATGTTTTTAAACCAACAGGCTCATTGAAAAACATATATCTACCTACATTTTGCAAAACTCAAAATGTACCTATTACATACAATTTACTGCAGTTTCCAGTTGAAATTGCCAGTAGTCATAGTAAAAAACTAATTTGACACAGATTATGATTACAGGGGCATATTGTCAATTAATAATATTATGTTATGATCGCAAAACACTTTTACTATAGTGCATGATTTGTATATTAATACATTTTGATGCTCACGTAACCAGGTACTGCATTACTCTACCAATCGGGTACAAGACATTAGGGCTCAAATACTTGTAGAAGCAAGTTAAAATGGCATGGTTGCTTCAGCAAATGTAATCTCTTTGTCACATTAATCCACTGGAGGCAAGCTTGAGAACCCAAGTGCAGTTTATTTATAAACCCGATTCCAAAAAAGTTGGGACACTGTACAAATTGTGAATAAAAAAGGAATGTAATAATTTACAAATCTCATAAACTTATATTTTATTCACAATAGAATATAGATAACATATAAAATGTCGAAAGTGAGACATTTTGAAATGTCATGCCAAATATTGGCTCATTTTGGATTTCATGAGAGCTACACATTCCAAAAAATTTGGGACAGGTAGCAATAAGAGGCCGGAAAAGATAAATGTACATATAAGGAACAGCTGGAGGACCAATTTGCAACTTATTAGGTCAATTGGAAACATGATTGGGTATAAAAAGAGCCTCTCAGAGTGGCAGTGTCTCTCAGAAGTCAAGATGGGCAGAGGATCACCAATTCCCCCAATGCTGCGACCAAAAATAGTGGAGCAATATCAGAAAGGAGTTTCTCAGAGAAAAACTGCAAAGAGTTTGAAGTTATCATCATCTACAGTGCATAATATCATCCAAAGACTCAGAGAATCTGGAACAATCTCTATGTGCAAGGGTTAAGGCCGAAAAACCATACTGGATGCCCCGTGATCTTCGGGCCCTTAGACGGCACTGCATCACATACAGGAATGCTACTGTAATGGAAATCACAACATGGGCTCAGGAATACTTCCAGAAAACATTGTCGGAGAATACAATCCACCGTGCCATTCGCTGTTGCCAGCTAAAACTCTATAGGCCAAAAAAGAAGCCATATCTAAACATGATCCAGAAGCGCAGGCGTTTTCTCTGGACCAAGGCTCATTTAAAATGGACTGTGGCAAAGTGGAAAACTGTTCTGTGGTCATACAAATCAAAATTTGAAGTTCTTTTAGGAAAACTGGGACACCGTGATATCCGGACTAAAGAGGACAAGGACAACCCAAGTTGTTATCAGCGCTCAGTTCAGAAGCTTGCATCTCTGATGGTATGGGGTTGCATGAGTGCATGTGGCATGGGCAGCTTACACATCTGGAAAGGCACCATCAATGCTAAAAGGTATATCCAAGTTCTAGAACAACATATGCTCCCATCCAGACATCGTCTCTTTCAGGGAAGACCTTACATTTTCCAACATGACAATGCCAGACCACATACTGCATCAATTACAACATCATGGCTGCGTAGAAGAAGGATCCGGGTACTGAAATGGCCAGCCTGCAGTCCAGATCTTTCACCCATAGAAAACATTTGGTGCATCATAAAGAGGAAGATGCGACAAAGAAGACCTAAGACAGTTGAGCAACTAGAAGCCTGTATTAGACAAGAATGGGACAACATTCCTATTCCTAAACTTGAGCAACTTGTCTCCTCAGTCCCCAGACATTTGCAGACTGTTATAAAAAGAAGAGGGGATGCCTCACAGTGGTAAACATGGCCTTGTCCTAACTTTTTTGAGATGTGTTGATGCCATGAAATTTAAAATTTGATATGTCATCTATGCTAAATATTGAAACTTCCACATCATTGCATTCTGTTTTTATTCACAATTTGTACAGTGTCCCTACTTTTTTGGAATCAGGTTTGTACAATTGAACAGAACATACCAGGACTTGACTTGACCAGACTTGACTTGGACATGAACTCACCAACAGCAGTGACACAAACAATACTAGACAAAACGCATTGCAAACACGAAGGCTTAAATACACAAGGACTAATGACTAAACAATCAAGACAATGAACCAATGACAGAACTCACATGACTAAATGGAGCACATGTAATGTAGGCAAGTTCAGGGGACCATAGAGGCGCAGGAAGTTTAAGGGACCACAGAGACGCGGCAGAGCTGTAGGGTCATGGCCTCGAGCCATCTCTGGATGCTGGTCAGGGGCTGAAGCCATCTCTGGATGCTGGTCATGGGCTGGAGCCATCTCTGGATGCTGGTCAGGGGATGGAGCCATCTCTGGATGCTGGTCAGGGGATGGAGCCATCTCTGGATGCTGGTCATGGGCTGGAGCCATGTCTGGATGCTGGTCAGGGGCTGGAGCCATCTCTGGAAGCTGGTCAGGGGATAGAGCCATCTCTGGATGCTGATCAGTGGCTGGAGCCATCTCTGGAAGCTGGTAAGGGGCTGGAGTCATCTCTGGACGCTGGTCACAGGCTGGAGCCATCTCTGGAAGCTGGTTAGTGGCTGGAGCCATCTCTGGATGCTGGTAAGGGGCTGGAGCCATCTCTGGACACTGGTCAGGGGATGGAGCCATCTCTGGATGCTGGTCACGGGCTGGAGCCATCTCTGGACACTGGTTACGGGCTGGAGCCATCTCTGGACACTGGTTACGGGCTGGAGCCTTTTCTGGACTCTGGTCACGGGCTGACCCACACACACCACACCACCGTGGCCACAATGGTCATCGCTGCACACTCTGAAAATTCTGCCTCAAGCACGGCGGCCATCTTGGCAGATGACTCAGGAGCAGCGGATATCTTGCCAGATGACTCTGGAGCGGTGGCCATCTTAGCTTGAGACTCTGGAGCGGCGGCCATATTGGCTGGAGACTCTAGAGCAGCAGCCATCTAGGGACCAGACAATGGAGCGGCAGCCATCTTGGGACAAGACAATGGAGTCTTGGGTACTGTGGGATGGAGGGGTTCATCATCAACTTCTCCCACAGTAAATGAGGAGAATGCAGGCATTTCCCCCCAGGCAGTTGAGAATGCAATGGCTCATTTAACACAAATCTAAAAGTGTCCTTGAGGGCAACATCATTAAAACCCACCGCATGGCATAGTCCACAAAATTCCTAGTCCTCAATAGCACGTTGGCCTTGACGGAGATTCAAGAGTTGGGTAACTGCTGGGTTCATTTTGGTGGGTCTAGTTCTGTCACGTTAATCCACTGGAGGCAAGCTTGATGAGAACCAAAGTGCAGCTATCAACGGTAGTAAAGGTATCCCTTTAGATTACCATTGTTTGCACTATTTGCCATCGCCACTTTACCTCTATAATTCACTTTATCCATCTTTTTTTTAATCTTTCTTCTGTTGTTGTCACTGTTAAACTTTTGTTGTTATTGTTATTGTTTTGTTGTTGTTAGGCACCTAGGGTCTGAGAGTCATAGAATTTCAATTCTCTGTATGTATGTACTGTACGTATGGCAGAATTGACAATAAAGCTGACTTTGACTTGACTTTGAGATTATTTTATCCCTTCAAGCTGCTCCCGCTGGTTGTAAACTCCTGGCTTAAGCAGTTCAGTAGAAGAGAGAATCTGAATGCTATATTTAAGTGAGGATGTGAGACATTTTGAGGTGTGAGAACAAAACCAACAGTAAAAGCAGAATAAACTCCAGGAAAAAACCTGTAAAGTACCCCAGGTATTATACCATGAGGTAAGGTGATGCTAAACATTGCTGCCAACTCTTGCTGCATAGCTGGCCATCCGTCACTGGGTATTCACTCTTCCATTTGAGTTTGTCCCAACAGAGGGCAGGACACAAACATAAATGTCCCCTTATTTGACCATCGAGATGATATAAGCTAGAGCAAATAATAGACAAAAAATATATAAATACACATATTTATAATAATTTATCACAGTATAAATAATACTAGGAATAGCAATAACTAGGAATACCAGGGGTCTGTGGAAAAACTTAAATTAAAACTAAAAATAAATAAAAATAAGATTCAAATAAATTCTTAAGATAAATACATTTAAAGAAAGAAATGTAAATACTTAAAAATACTTATTTTACATATATTTATAATGTAAATTTTTCACAGTATAAATTGGGTCTTTATACATGAAAATACACAGCTACCTTTTAGATTTTAGGATGGGGGTCCCTTGCACAAGGACGAACATTTTTGGGGACTGTGGCATCTAAAATATTGAAAACCCCTAAGCTATTTCAAGTGAGATATTTTGCATAATAAAAGGATCATGAGTACATCATCATAATACAAAAACAAAAACAAGTCACAAAAAGAAAACAGAAAAGCAAAACAACCCACTTGGACCTTCTCCATTTCCTTTTTACTTTTACCATTCTGAGGTCTGTTGACACAATGAGTGTTTGTGTGTGTGGGTTAGGTTTTATGGATTAATGTCTACATGAATAACAAAAAAATTCATTAGCTATGTATAAAAAGAACAAGACTACAAAAATACCCTATCATATCAAAAAAAAAAAAAAAAAAAATGTGTGTGTTCGTGTTGGTGAAGAATTACACTTCATGTCCTCTGGCAAGTTATGTTTTGCTGTCATACTTAAAAGTCATACTTAGATAATATTGCATTTCATGGTACTAGACATGAGGAAATGTGTCTTCATTCAGTATGTCCAAGCCATGGCCTGCTCTTATTTGATAAAATGGCTGGTAGTATCAAATGAGAGCATTACAGAGAACATCAGAGAGAAGACCAGTCCATTAATGTCCCTGTCCAAGAAAAGTCGTTCTAAACTGATGGGTTGTGAATTAAAAACGGAAAACCACAACGCTAAATGCCAATAATAAAACCCATCCATATAATTATGCCTTTAAGCAACATAAGGGTCCTTCTTTATTTGTGGTGGCAAGTGGTGTCCCTCTACTACACAACAGCTGAAATAAACTTTAAATGCCAATAAATTATAAAATATTTTCATGGTTGTATTCTGTTGGATAAACACAATTTGTGCACTATTAATAGATACATTTTTGTTTTAAAATACATATTTAATTGAGTTTGAGAGATTGCATTTGTAACAAAATATGCATGTCCCCGCCATACCTCAGAGAGGTATCATGGAATGTAATATAACATTTTTAACACAAATAAAGTGGTTATATTGTGAATATAGATTTTATTTAACATGTACAATTTTATTAAATTGTTTAAAAAAAATACATATTTTGTAATACCTAAGAAAAAAGTAGTGTCCCCCAAATTCATGTCTGTGTTGTTACAACAATGGATGTCGCCCCTTTAAGGAAAGGGGGAAATCTATTTGGACTACTTTCTGTGTGTAAAGGCCATTGCAGGTTCTGGTTGATCTGAGGGGTGCATGGTGAGGACATTCTTTCTTATTAATTTTCTTAAAGTTGCCTAAATTTCATGTGTCGCACTTTATTATTGTCTGTGGTGTTATGTTGATAACTTGCAGATTTTACATATTTGAATCAAAATTTTGATAAATACATACTTATTAATATTTCCAAAATGTCCCCTGACCTTGAAATCATCATGATGGTAGCCTCCATTTTAGAAAAGTCTGGATTTAGGCTAATTTGTCTGTGGTGTTACTGTCTTTCCTGGTAACACCTCAGACTCTAAAGTAACTCCACAAACCTTTTATGCAATATTACGTCTGTGGTGTGACTTCAAAACAGAGCCATTTAATCTTATAATTTAATGTTTTTAGACTGTAAAGTGGATTTAATCTTTTAGAATAAAGACTATAAAAACAAACCAACATTTTACTTCAAATATTGGTAACACCATAGACATAAGTGATTGTTTCACCAGTGTTTGATTGAAATTATTTAAAAATCTAAATGTTATTAAGCTTCAATTTTAATGGATATAGCATATTAAACTAATTTTAAATGCATAGCAATACATGTTATTAAAAGTTAAAAATTTCTGCCTCTCATTTGTCACCCCAATTGAAGAATGACCCATAAATAGGCGTATGGCTTACCACATATTTTGTTTGTTGACTTTAGGAGCTGGCAGAAAATCATCTGTCTCTTGGTAGAACATGGACAGTTCACGCGTGATGTTCCATGATCCTCGAAAACAAAACAAAATAACAATGCAAAATAAAAGTAAACATGGTGCAGACTACATAAAATGGGAGTTTAAGTCATTCATTAGTTTGGTGAATCAAACTTCTGTTTTTAGGCATTTCAAATATTGTCGCTATTTTTTAATATGCTAATATATCCAACGGTTTTTATGTCAAATTATTTTTAGATTATCCATACTTTTAAAGACGCATGCGTCGTGTCTCCACCAGGGGTCGGTAAAATCTTATTATTAACTTACTGTTATGCGCTTTACAATAATGTTTAATTTATTCCAATGACCGCCTGATTTCATGCCATGGATACATCAACTTTATGCAATTCACCTCATGTTTCTTAATTTATCCTTATTTTTTAATAATGACACTTTACAACACTTTGTCACATTGCTTAATACGTCCACTATGCAATCGCAAATCTGTTAGTCAATATTCTGGGCTAGGCTAAGTCAAATCATCACAGTGATGTTACCACAGGTTTATTAGTGAAATGTTAAAAGTATAATAGGCTAAATACATTTAAAAGATAAAGTTAAAGTTAAGTTAACATTAAAGTTAACATTTTGACTGACTTTTGACAAAGCCTTCAATTATTTAATTTATGCATTTAGCAGACACTTTTATCCAAAGCGTCTATTTCATCAGTTACCATGTTTCTCACCAAGCTTTGGAAAAATGTAGGCCTACATACTTGCTGTTTTGATGACATATAATGTCAGCTGAGTAAAGGGAGATTGGCATCACAGTGAACCTGAGGGTCTGGTTCAGGAATCGAGGCCAAGAAAGTGGCTGCCTTCTTCCAAGTGCCGCTGACAGAATGAAAAATGTTATTCGTTTGCTCAGGAAATATTTAGACCAGACCACCACTGATGATTTCTTCCCTGAAAAAGACCTTATCTAAAGTGCGTCGAAGTTCCAGTACTTTAAAGAGATATTTCACCCCAAAAATGAACATTTTGTGGATGGGGACCAAGGAAAGCTGTGCTCACCCTTCATTGTATTTCATTGTGACAGATCTTATATGTTTTGACTACTCTAAAATGAACTTGCAATGTAGTTAGAAGCTGCTAGAGAAAAAAAGAAGGAAAATATACAAAGAAAAGAAGGGGGAAAGAGAAAATGAATTGAGAGACTGATGAAAATTCAAAAACATGCCTGGGGGACTTTTCACAACAAAGTTTTGAAATTACTCCAGACAGGTTTGAAAATGCAAATTCCCTTCGTATATCTCCCTCTGCCAAGGTAGAAAGTCATTGAGGTGTGTTGTGCTGTAAAATATGGTGTGTAGAAAGAGAAAACAACTTTTTATCACACTCTGCCATATAGCCCAAGAATACAGCTTGACAGAGAGGGACATATCGACTTCCCCAGCAGCAACACAATGTACCTGCTCTCTGCATCTTATTGGAATACAAATTGATCACACACTTATACATAAAAAAATGGCAGAGGTGTCTATTGGGTATTAGGTGTGGGAAATCAATGTTTTAACAGAAATAAAAGGTACAAGCACAAGGTGACGAAGAGTCTGATAATTATATGTCAAGGACAGCCTGGAAAGTGAGCAAAAGTTAGATTTTTCAGGGCTCATTTAAATGCCCATTTATCAGATGAGAGGAGGCATTGACTGCTAATTGCAGTCTCCATCTTTTCTGTCGACTCTGATTGGTTCTTATTGTACAACTCTGTGATGATGTACATTACCTAGAATAGGGACTGAAGAGTTCAGTGAAAAGTTAGACAAGCATACCATTTCGCAATCAGTGTATTTTTCAGTAAAATGAGTCAAATGAAATTTGCAACATGGTCAGAACAAAATGAGCAAAAATTGTAACAGCTTGTCACTGGAGCAGTACCCTCAAAGGAACAACTTTGTTCCTTATCTATCCCATAGTGCCTTAGAGTAGTTTTATGTCTCGTTTAAGGTGCTGCTATATGAAACTTTTAGGGGTAAATAAGGTATAAAGATGCCCCTTTAAAGTTACTACCCCAGTGAGTAAGGTTTAATTTTTGCTATTTTTTTTTCAGGGAGTGCATGTTTGAAATCTATATTGACAGAGAAACCCTCACGCAATAATAATTAGAAAGTCAAAAGTAGAACTGCCTGACTATTTTCATATCTGATTCCGAAGATAATGATTTCCGGTTCGCCTATGTCTTGATTTTGATAGCTGAACAACATTTCCATTCAGAACTGATGTGGACCGTAGGGTTCCCCATTTGTCATTTAAATTTTCAGAGTGTTCTGAAAATCATTGGAGGTCACCAGGTCGTTGTATGTTGAATGCAAATAGGCGTTCATACAGCTTGATTCCCTAAGGTCTGTTTCACACATCCTATGTCTGTGGAGTGTGTGTGTAACCGCAGTGGTGCTCTCTGCTGGAAAACTGAATATATTATGTGATTTCTGAGTTCTGAGTAAAGAGACAGCAACCATAACTGTAGGGTGTCCCATTTGTCATCGTATTTTTGCTCACCAGCATCATTTTCATTGAGCCCTTTTGCAGAGCTTACATTGGTGCAAAGTCAACAGCAGACTGTTACCTTACAGCCCATGTGGCAAAGTACAGAGGATAACAGCGGGAGCTGAGGGTGCCATATGGGACAGGGCTGCAGAGGAGGACAGCAAGGGCTGAGGGTGCCATTTGGGACACGACCTTTGCGCTGTTTTCGTGCCCTTCTACTTCTGTTGATCAGGATGTGCAAGAAAAGAAACTCCTGGAACGCCAATACTAAATAAACACACAAACACACAAACACACATTAATTTAATTTCCCATGCATTCCTTACTCAAATAACTTGAACTGACTTCCCAGCAGAGACATAAAGTAACAATGATATTTTAATGAAAAGAAGCCAGTGAAACATTTATTTTTAAGCATTTTTTGAAGTGCTACTGATATATGGAGACAAAGAACTTTGAACTGGAAATGTTAAACATTGCTAAGGTCAATAGCCTAACAGAAACTTCATAATCAAAACTTGACATGGAATATTACAAATAGTGCATTTTCTTTGTATTGTGCCATTTCTTTAGCTGTTGCATATACATAACATTGAATTTGCTCATGAGTTATCACACCTATAACTAGTGGCATAACTGTGGCTTGTAATGTAGGCAAGGCTTATACATTAAAATATTTTCTTTCTCTATAGATATTGCAAAAGCACCACCTGAAACTGAAAACATTAGTCAATGCGCCAGAAAGAGCTTCATGCTCTCTTCAAATCTCAAATCTAAATCTATTTTGAGCCTGAAGTCAAATGTCCAGACTGAATCTTATGACTCAATTGCATCATATGTAATAAAATGAAATGAAAATGATTGCCTGTAAATGTTAACATTTCCTTGCAGCTGTGATCACATTGCATGTGATTACCATACTCCAGCATCGGTTTTGCAGGGTCAACAAACAGTCAGATTAGTTTGTCATATCAACTTCTTTGATCTGAAAAACAGAACTGCAACATTTTCACACAGCAATGCCTTTGAAATCGTCTTGATTTTACAACCCAAAATAACACGAAACATAATATAATAAATATAATATAATACAGTCACATGAAAGGACAATAACAGCATTGTGAGCTGAGCTGTGTTTGTGCTATACAGTGCTTTGTCCTAATGTGCCCCCCTTTCTTCTGGAGTAAGGAGAAACACAGAGAAAGCCGACAAATCAAAAGTGCTCATGGATGGTAGAGGTAAAGGTTTTATTTTTTCTATTTTTGGCTTCATGCTGTAAAAATGATCAAGATTCAAGAGTTTTATTTGTCACATACACAGTTATATACAGAATATACAACCGGCAGTGAAATGTAAACAGGTCCGCTCCATGGACAGTGCAAATTCACAGTTAAAAACACAAGGAGGAAATTATATATATATATGTAGAATATATATATATATATGTAGAATTATAAATAAATCAAGTAGAAAAAATAAATAAATAAAGAAGTGGAATAAAATAAAATAAGTGAAATAAACTGTGCAGTGAGTAAACTGTAGACTTATAAATATGTGGTTAACAAATGTACAAAGAAGTATAATGTGCAAAGAGGTTTATAACAGGTTGTTACACAGTAACAACGAGAACAGAAAGTGCAGTGCAATGTCAGTGTATCGATGTTTATCCTGAAGTGAAGTCACGTGATGTTAACTGACTGAGTTCAGGAGTCTGATGGCCTGGGGGAAGAAGCTCCTCCTGAGTCTCTCAGTTTTGGCCATCAGGCTCGGAAGCGCTACCAGATGGCAGCAGCGTGAAATGAGGGTTTGCAGGGTGATTAGAGTCCTTGATGATTTTAGTAGCTCTACCTTTGCAGTGTTTGGTGTAGACGTCCTGCAGAGACGGGAGAGCTGACCCTGAGATATGCTCAGATAAGCGCACGACTCTTTGCAGGGCTTTGCAGTCATGACTGGTGCTGTTCCCATACCACGCTGTGATGCACTGAGTTAATACACTTTCTATCGCCCCTAAATAGAAAGTTTTCAGGATAGCTGGTGAAACCCTGAATTTCCTCAGCTGGCGCAGGTGGTACAGTCTTTGCCTGGCTTTTTTCACCTGTGTCTGAATGTGTGCAGTCCAGGTCAGGTCCTCGGAGATGTTTACACCCAGGTACTTGAAGCTGCTCACTCTCTCTACTGGTGACCTGCTGATCATGAGAGGGGAGTATGTCCGTTGCTGTCTCTTCCTAAAGTCCACAATCAGTTCTTTGGTCTTGCCAACATTCAGAGAGAGACAGTTGTCCTGGCACCATGATGTTAGTTGCTCCACCTCGTCCAAGTATGCCGTCTCATTGTTGTTGGAAATGAGGCCCAGGACAACAGTATCATCAGCAAATTTGATGATAGAGGTGGAGCTGTGTGTGGACAAACAGTCATGCGTGTAGCGAGAGTAGAGCAGGGGACTCAGGACACAGCCCTGTGGAGCTCCCACACTCAGGGTGATGGAGGTGGAGGTGAACTGGCCTATTCTCACCACCTGAGGCCTGCCAATGAGGAAGTCTTCAATCCAGTGGCAGAGAGAAGAATTCAGGCCGAGATCCAGGAGTTTGGCGGTTAGCTTAATGGAAACTATGGTGTTAAAGGCTGAGCTATAGTCAATAAATAGCAGCCTTACGTAGTTCCCACTTTTGCTGTCGATGTGAGTGAGGGAGGAGTGGAGGACATGAGAGATGGCATCTTCAGTCGATCTATTGGGACGATAGGCAAACTGAAGAGGGTCCAAAGTGTCAGGAATGAAGGAGCAAATGGTGTTTTTAATGAGTCTCTCAAAGACCTTCATGACTATAGATGTGAGAGCCACTGGACGATAGTCATTTAGGCAAGAGGGTTTACTGTTCTTAGGGACAGGGATGATAGTGGATTTTTTGAAGGAGGTGGGGACCACAGATGTAGCGAGGGACTCATTAAAGATAAATGTAAACAACCCGGCGAGCTGATCAGCACAGGCATGACTCATTCACAAGCAACGGATCAGCACTCATCTCTGCATAGGATTTAGATCCAAAAGAACAGATGGACCTCAGACCCTGCCACATGCGCCGGAAGTCGTTGAGTTGGAAATGAGATCCTTATAACGGAGCTTTGCGGCTTTAACTGCGCGTCGGAGAGCATAGCAGGATGATTTGTATTCAGTCATGTTCCCCGATAGGAGACCGGCGTTGTAAGCGGCAGTGCGTGTGTTCACTGGATTGAATTGTCCACCCACGGTTTCTGATTTGAGAAGGACGTTATTGTTTGTGTGGCTTGCTCTGTAAGCGTGTTGATGAAGCAAAGTGCCACATCCGTGAACTCGCTGACGTCAGATGAACTCACCCGGAACATGTTCCAGTCGATGTCATCAAGAGCTGCCTGTAGCGTGGTCTCTGAATGGGGTGACCAGCGTTTAACTTCCCGCCTCACCGGGGGTTCCTGAACGAGCCTTTGTTTGTATTCAGGTGTGAGGAAAATGGCGGCATGATCCGATTTGCCGAAAGCTGGGTGTGTCCGTGCTTTATAGGCGTTCTTAAACAGAGAGTAGCAATGATCCAGTGTGTTTGCTCCTCGTGTAGGACAGGAGACGTGCTGGTGAAAGTTTGGCAAGACTTTCTTTAGGTTTGCTTTGTTAAAATCGCCCGCGACGATGAAAGCAGCATCGGGGTGTTTGTTTATGAAGCCGCTGGCAACATCATGAAGGCCAGATAAAGCCAGCCCTGTGTCTGCCTGTGGTGGAATGTAAAACGGCAGTGGCGATGACCGCAGAAAACTCCCTCGGCAGATAGAATGGGCAGCAGATGATTGTTAAATGTTCCAGATGAGGCGAGCAGGATCGCGAAAGAATGGTGATGTTCCTGGGATCGCACCATTTCTTGTTGATCATGAAACACACTCCACCGCCTTTGGATTTACCGGCCTCGGCTGTTCTGTCCATCCGAAAAACAGAGAAGTTCTCCGACGGTGTCACAGCTGTGTCCGGGACCGCGGGCGTGAGCCATGTTTCAGACAAACAATAGATGTTACAGTCTCTCATGTCCCGTTGAAAACTTATCCTGGCTCTAAGATCGTCCATCTTATTTTCCAAGGATTGGACATTTGCTAGAAGAATGCTCGGGAGAGGTGGGCTGAATGCCCTTTTTCTCAGTCTGTTGCGGATCCCCGTGCGTTTCCCACGGTGTTTCTTCATTCTTCACCGTCGACTCTGGCCATTGTTCAACTCGGCGTTCCGATGAATCTCAGCTGGCCACAGAGGATCGGCGAAAGTGTCCTGAAACAGTCCAGTGTAGAGGTAACCAATGTCCAAAAGAGTTTTGCTGTCATAGCAGATCAATGCAGATGATAAATTTGTAAAAATTGAGAGCAAAAGAAAGTAAAATAATAAATAAAAGCACAGTCTTCGCGGAGCGACCTGAACGGCGACCGAACACGGCGGCGCCATCTTGGATGATCATTTGCCTCTCTTTGAAGCCTTAGATGCTCTGCATGACATTTAAAGTAAATTTTTACTCTTTACTGAAGAAACATACATATGTGTAACAATATATTTCTATTAAATTATATAAGACCCACTGAATAAGGGTGGCCTTTCATATAAAGTTTCATATTAAGTATTTAATTTCTACCATCCTTGTTTAACTCCAGCTTCCTGAAACCTTACTTTGCGTGTACGGTCTCTATCATATCGTCACCTTCCTAAAATAATTGCCCAAGTCATTTGACTTGTCATACTTTGAATAATTCCCCCTATACAATGAAAATGTGTTGAGCATACAAAATAAAATGTGCCAAAGAAGATGTACACTATATAAATGATATCAAATTTATTCAACCCCCTTGACCGGCAAGACACTTTGCTACCAAGAACAAAATTGTATGAAAACAGTTCAACAAAGGCATCAGTAAACTATTATAGAAAGTTTATTAATACACATTTGAGTGATTCTGAGAACATAAAGTTGATGAGAAATAAAAAAAATCGAATTGGCTGAATCTAGATTTAGATCTGAAGACTGTACAGGCCACTCAAGAACATTCCACGTCTGATCCCTGAACCAAGCTTCAGTAGATTTGGATCTATACTTTGGGATGGCTATCCTCTGCACTGAAGGCATCACCATCTTTGCCAAAATGGCTTGATACTTCAAAGAATTCATGATGTCCTTCACACAGTCAAGATTTTCACTTTCTGCAACGGCAAAGCACTCCATAAAAAGACTGGACCGCCTTCGTGTTTGACCGTGCTCATAAATTTGCTCATTTTTGTTCTCCTGCTCATAAGCTTTGCCTTTTTTGACCCAGACATACCACTGATCCATGATCCATGGGTCCAAAAAGTTCCACGCAAGGTTGTCGGTTTCAGATTTATCCACTCTGGGACCCGGTTTCAAAAAATACTGGTTTCAGGCTCCCAAAACAGCGGATCCATCTGGACGAAACGGTGATACGATACAACATTTTTAAGTATACAGCTAAACGTGTGGACTTAAGTGACTTAAAAATGGCAGCATTAAATAGGTGTTGAATAATTATGACATAGCTGTATTACAAAAATAATCTGTATCTCAAAACCATTACATTATATATTAGGGATGTCAATTTACACAAATTCCCATGATCAATCATCGTTTAAATTAACGATCAATTAATCGATTAATCGTTAGCCTTAATACTGCAATATGTGTCTACAGCAGTGTCTTATAGCCAACCGCATGACTGGGTGTGCAAATGCTGCTCAAAACACCATGTTCCTCAACAAATCAATGAGAAAGGTTTTTAATCTAAATAAAGGGCTATAGGATTGTAAAATGAGTCTATGTGATTGATCATTTAATTCAATTACTTATTTAATAATCAAATATAACCTCTAATACAACGTGTCACCATGATCTGTTATTCAGAATGAGTGGTCGCTCTCTTCCTGGAACAAAGCGCTGAACAAGGCAACACACACACACACACACACATACGTTTGATTTTGTGAATTGTGGGGACTCTCCATAGGCGTAATGGTTTTTATACCGTACAAACCATATTTTCTATCCATCTACACCACCCCTACCCCTAAACCTACCCATCACAGGAAACTGCACATTTTTACTTACTCCCAAAAAACCTAATTCTGTATGATTTATAAGCCTTTTGAAAAATGGGGACATGGGTAATGTCCTCATAAGTCACCCTCTCCTTGTAATACCTATGTCATACCCATGCCATTATACACATTTGTGTCCTGATATTTCACAAAAACACGTGCACATGCACATGCACATGCACATGCACATGCACACGCACACACACACACACACACACACACACACACACACACACACACACACACACACACACGCAATGAAGGAACAAATGTGCAATGTCTTCCCCTTTGAGAGCTGGATCTTCATTAAAAATAAAGTTCAAACATGCATTCATAATAGTAGAATCCGAAGAAAGCTTGTGCAGCGACTGTGTTCTTCCACAACCAGGCACAGCACAATATCTTGCTATCTTCGGCATGTTTATTGCTCGGTAGCGCAAACCATTAGCTCCACAAGTCGGTGGGCGGGGCTACAGAATCAGGTGTACTTCTTATTCTGTTAAGGCGGCGTTTCACCACAGGTCACAGGTTGGCACATTCCCAGATCGAGCGTTTGCTGGGACAGCTGTCAATAAAAGCTTTTCTTTGACTAACAAGGAAGTTTTCAGCTCCGAAACGTACAGAAACAAACTTTTATATATCAAAGGCTGAATGAAAAGTTGATTTCTCAATTCATGACCCCTTTAATTTGCCACTGAACTGTTATAGTTGTTTTGTTTTTTTTACTATCTTTAGAAAAATCTACATTTGTAAATTATTATAGTTTCCGGGGGGCTAAATAATCTTGATTGCAACTCAGAGATGAGCAGAAGAAAAGCTCTGCTGTTTTCTGAGAATTTATTTCTTATTCTATACCATGGTTTAAACATAATGACAAACACACATTTTCATTGGCTGAATTGATTGCAATTCTGTGGCTTGATGAGATCATTTTACTTTCAGTTAGTCAGTCTAAAGTCTATCAGAGATACAACTGATATGCTTTAGGGAGTGTTTTATCTTTCTATGGCCCTAAATGTTTAGCAGCAATCCCAACTTTCAGAAATTTAGATTATCTGACCATATCTAAATACATTAATTTATCACTGACATAGTGGGACTGCACTCTAAAACTCTTTTATATTGCACATCTAGTTATGCATTCATTATAACGGCACAGTTTATAAAATGTATTAGGCTATAGTACTCATTCATCTTACTTTTCCCAAATTGCCTACATTGTTTTAGCCCCAAAGTATGAAAACTAATTTCACTGTTTTATTGAAATGGCAACATTATGAAGTCAGACATTCTCTCAGGAAATGTATATTTAGGGAAGTTACAAAAATGACTTCATTATAGTGGGTCATTTGAGTGTAAGGTAACACACTGCCTTTTATGACTAGAGTTTCCAGCTATAATGCCATGCCATGTCTAATTCATATAATGCCATGCCATAATTCACAAAGAGAAGCCTGGTAAATACACCTCATTATCATCTCCATTCATGTTTCATAAGGCATCAAAGATAATGTAGAAACGCATATAATTATCTCATCAGCCCTCCCATAATTTGGTGTTAATGGATGTTTTTTGTTCCAAAATTAAAATGTGTGAATTATTTATTGGCAGGATAAGTGACGGTGGAAAAATCACTCACATTGTTTAGATGTTTTGATACAGACACATTTTTGAGAGGTCTGAAAAAGAAGAAAAACAGGAGAAAAATACTACAATAAATGGAAGGATACATACAGTCAAACCAAAGTTGATTCAACATTTTCTCACATTATCACAGTTTATTCGCCATACTTTAGAAAATGGTAATAAAATATGACAAGAACTCAAAGTTAAACTGTGTCAGAACAAATTCATCTTGATAATGTCAGATAACTTTGCTAGACAGGTATGTAATGGATTACAATCAACCAATCAGTCAGCTGCAATGTAAGTACACAATTAGATAATACCAATTCAGGTCAACCAGTTACCAAGCAATGCTTCATTTTGTTCAGTCTGTGGTGTAAAAGGTAGCATTAGCAATTAAAGAAAAAACACTTAAGCAAAACATGATCAGGTCAAAGTGTCTGAATAAATCTGGTCCCAAATATTTTATTAATTTTACTGGTAGTCCACTATATGAAGAATTTTTGGGTATAATATGTCACTTTATTTTGCTATCCTCACTTACATAAATGAACTGTTCTGCACCCATTAGTAAAAATGATATCTGGTGTCTGAATAATTTTTGGTTCGACTGTAAGTGTCTTTCTAAGTAAAAAACTTTAACGAAATGTAAGTTGCCGTAACTTAGAATGGGAACTGAGAATCTAATCCAAGAGTTAAATAAAACACAACTGTGATAAAGCACAGGCTTTCAAATAACACAGTACAGTTAAAGATCAGGGTTTTTTTTCAACTCCCATCCCTTAACTCACTGACAAATCAAAGGGAAAATGTATCCATTGATTTCCATAATGTCAATTTATTTAAATTTGTAATAGTACAAACACTATATTAACATCTATCTATCTATCTGTATGTGTAACCCCTCCTGTTCGAACTGCCCCACTCCAAGTGGGACTCAAACCCGGGTCCGCCGGCATGAGAGTCAGACGCTCTAACAAGGAGGCTAAAAGCTGCAACCTCTAGCATCAATCGCTAGAGCGTCCCTTGAGATCAGAGTGAGGTTTACTCGCACAGCAACTAGTTTTAATTAGAGGGCCACCACCATTGCACTCACTGTTTAATGAGTGCATGATGTCATAATCACACATCTCTCCGTGGAAAGATATGAAACACTTACAGTGGCATATGGGGGTGATGGTCAGTGCTCTTTCTTTCTCAGTCCTGTCCTTAAATTAGACTAGACGCTTTTTTTGTCAAATGTGTGAGAAAAATGTGTGTTTGTGAGCTGAATTTAATTCATTTCCAAAAGCAATCAAGTACAAAAACAGGTGCTGATTATTACAGAATGTATCCAAAAGAAGCTCAGGTTCACATTTGTAGACAAGAATCCAATTGCAGCATTTGTTTTTAATTCCAAAGTTTTGTGATGATCTTAGTTTCATGTAGTTCTGTTTTCTTCAGAAGTGTTCATCGATGTCAGATCCGTCTTTTGAGGTGAGGGATGAGAAAACAGCAATCATGTATGAGTCAGACCTTTCATCGTTCACTAACAAGGTTAACCAAAACCCACAAACACTCATGCTTTTCAGAACCGTTAAGTGGAAAAAACCCACCACAGCTGCTCTGTTCTTCAGTGGACCAATCTGTTGTGCCGTGTCAGTCATTGTTAGCACCGTGAAGGAACCAAGGTTGCTTCACCTTCTGTACATTTAGCACTGAACAATTACTCTCAATCTCACAATATCACACAATATCACTCCTCCAATGGCCAGGCCACAACGATGGACAATGCCTTATAACTCACTTCATAATACACCAGTAAATCCAAAAAGTATTTCTGTCTGTTGCCAAAGAATTAAACATCAATTGAATGTCTGAATGAATGTAAGAAGATGTTTTTATCAATAGCTTATTTAAAAAAAAAAAAAATGCCCTACCCAGGCTCAATGGAAATACGTGACTCTGATACAACACTGCAAAAATGTAGGGGAGAGCGGGGCACAACCTAACACTTTTTGACTTTCTCAGTTTGTGTAAATCCACTTGGGGTTCAGAGTATTTATTTTTTCCCACATTAATTTCACACATGTGTAGTACAAATATGTGGTTTTGTTTCAGTGTATACTTTTTTCTTGATTTACCCCGAAAGAAAGGAAGTGAAATGTGACAACATGCCCCATAGGTGGGGTACATTGAAACATGACCAAATGACAGCTTAAAATGTTACCTGATATAATCAAAAAAATATCCAAGACAAACTAAAATATTTTGTCAATAAAATACAATTATTAACTTTTTGAAATAAAATAATGGCATTTTTAATAATTAAAAATATACTCATTTTTGAGTTTGACAACAAACACATCGTTAAATACAGTTATACAGCAGAGTTAAAAACATAATAATAATGAATCATTTCTGAACATTGACTCTCAGTCTTTATTCACCCGTTTCTCATGGTTTCTCAAAAGAATTCATAAAAGTATAGAATATAATAGCGTAGTTCTAATAGGGGCTCATTGTAACACAGTGTTAGAACACACCCCACCTGCACAACTGGGATTTAAACCGCGGCTCGTGTCTTCTGCTGTTAGATCAGCATTAAAGAACCATCTCAACTGTTAAATAACAGATATAAGATTACAATAATGTCAGATTTGTCTTATTTTAAATAAACAAAAACAGAGATGAAAAATGAACTTAAGTAAGAAATGCACTTTTACTATGGTTAAATAAATGTTCAGTGATATCTTCCAAAGATTTCTTAATTTTGGCGCAAATGTTTCCCTAAATAACGTTGATATGGCAACTAGTAAATACACAAAGTTTCGTCATCCTGGCATGTGTGGAAAATTTTAAACCATGCGTGTTACAACTAACCCCGCGTTAGGTTGTGCCCCGCGCTCCCCTACCTATACATTTCACAGCACTACCTGTACATTTCTTACAGCTGAAATGAACACTTGAGGCAGTAAAACACCAACATTTTTGTTCCTTTTCACACAAATTATATCTACAGGGGCAGATTATCGATTAATGAAGATGAAGATTTTATTTTCACAGTTTCCTGCACAATACTACGTCATGACCTTGAAACACTTATAGTGCATGCATCTTTACATTTACTTCACATAAGCTCCATGTTTTTTTTTTGATGTAGTAAACTTGCTCGGTAGCTCACCTGGTACAGCATAGCACTTGAGATACTGAGCACTCGGATACGAGTTGACTTGAGTACGACTCTAATACAAAAGAGCTCAAAGCTTTATAGAAGGAAGGTAATGCGTTTTTACCTCACAGTTGCTTTTGTAAGCAGTATCAGTTAGGTTTAGTATAGGGTTTAATTGGTGGTACGTTAAATTTTAAATGTGACAGAGCATTAAACTTTTAGTGCCACTTAATGCTTAAGTGCCACATAATGTTGCCACAGTTACGTTTAACTGTTTTAGAGAAAATTTTACACGCTATAATACTTTGAAACTGCCATGAAACCTGCAACAAGCAATGTAATATCTGCAAAAATGTACTCACAGGCAATTTTTCACGACACTGGGCTGTTTAATAATATGAAATGCAAATGCAAATATGCAAATAATTTTAATTCCACATTCTAAAGAGTTATAATACTTTCTGCCAGGTTTGTGTTCAAAAAATCTGGAAGCCCTTTACAGTGGGTTTGTTATTCCCCCAGTTTCATGCCTCATGTCTGCCAGCAAGGGGTGGCTTAATGTAGTTATTATTCTCACACCTGTCTCTCATTTGCCACATTAGTCATAACTATGAAACAGGGCTAATTGGTATTCATGAATGTGCCCGCTGGAAGTTATTCATTATTGAGATACATTCAAGCGAATTAAAAAGTAAATGAACAAAAGGACATGGAATTAAGGGCTAAATGGGACCTTTGGTCAGGCGCTTTATATGGTGCGTGTCCTTCTCTATTAACAACTCTGACCTTTTTCTCTATCAAGCACATATTGGATATTTGATGGATTTATGAAAGCGGATGTGAAGGAGCCATGGTAGAGATATCTGTACTTCAGTTTCATCTGTGCGTCTGGGTACAGAACAGCACATTTCTTTCAAAGAGAAGTGGAGCAAGCCGTTAAATCAACCTTTATGACTCAGGTCTAAAAGTGATTGTTGCAGTGCAGGGATATGTGAAATCCTATTAATTACGACTGATCTGATTAACCCTTGATACATTCCACTAACAAATTTCCTCTATTCAGTTTAAATGTGAAATGTGACTCTGCAATTTCATCTGACTGGCAAAACCTGTTCATCTCAGGCAAACGTGGGTAAGACACACATAGGTTGCACAATAATGTTACCCTGGTGCTTGAATATAATACAGTAGTGTATTTTGTTACAGACACCAAGGAAACATTGTTTTGGCTATCAATATGATGTTTTGAATAGAGGCTTTATCTTCACAAAAACAGCATATATATTTGGCTTTACGTTTCCTTAACTGGACGGAATAAGGAACACGGACAGACTGATAACCGAAGTTGTCAATACTCTCATACGCAGATAAACAAATATAAACAAACAGGTGGCATATTCTTTAAAATCGCTCCACAGGGGTGAGCAGCAGAGACGGTTTCCCCTGTATCCCATGTGGCATCCATGATTTTAGGCTCATCTCCAAAGAACTCAGGAGCAGTTGGACACAGCAGGCACCAGTAATTTTTTTCTAAGCAAGCCTGCTGTTGTCAAGCTGAAAGGCTGGGTTACATTCAGAACTTATACTGTTTTGCAACTGTCTGGATTTGTGACTTTCTCTTTCGTGTCAAATTCCTCTTTTTTAAAATGTCACAATGTTCTTCCAGCAGTAACCACAGCATATCAGCATGCAACGGTGTTGTGTGACAATAAACGTCGCTCTAGATACAATGGAAGGATCATTATAAACAGCTATGCCCTGGTCTCGTGGCTCGGTGTCCCTGTGTGAACCGCATGGTAGATGGTGTCATATGGAAAAAAGTGGTTGACTAGAGCACATCTTTCCAGCACTATGTGCTCTAGATAAAGTATCATGTGACTGCAGATGGTGACTGTCATAAATCAAACTGGAATGGTACATGGGACATACTGTACACACATTTACACACAAAAGTATGTGGTTGTTTCTTCAACTATGGGCTTTGGCCTCATATACTGAAAATAAACTGTTGAGTACACTTTCCGCACTCTCAACAATGTTCAACAGTGTACACTGCCATTCAAAAGTTTGGAGTGAGTGACATTGTTTTGTAAAGAAATGAATAGGCATACTTTTAGTTAGTAAAGATGCATTAAATTAATCAGACTGTAAAGACATTTATGTTACAAAGAGTTTAGCTTTCAATTAAAAGCTGAAAAATGTTCTATTTGTCAACGAATCCTGAAATATGTATCACATTTTTTCACCAAAAGCAACATAACACATATTAAGCAACACAACTGTTTTCAACCTGGATGACAATAAATATTTATTGAGCACAAAAGTCAGCATATTAAGAATGATTTCTGAAGGATCATGTGACACTGAAGACTGTAGTAGTGATGCTTGAAAATTCAGATTTGCCATTACAGGAATATATATATATATATATATATATATATATATATATATATATATATATATATATATATATATATATATATATATATATATATATATATATATTAAAATATAAAACAGTTATTTTACATTGTAATAATATTTCACAATATTACTGTATTTTAATCACATAAATGCAGCCTTGGTGAACAAATGAGAGTCACTAAACCTTTGAGAAAATTGCATGACTGGCAAAATTGTTGGTCATGGTTTAGAAATGAGGAAGATGATCAGGTTTCAAAATTAAAGTTGATTATTATCAAACAAAACAAACTGTAACTAGATGCGAAACAGTGTGGAAAACACACACACACACGAACAATACCAGACAACGAATGTGAACTCAGGGGTCATTAACACGACACCATTTTCAAAAACGAAAGACCTTTAATGCGTTTTTGCCGTTCATTTACACTACAACGGCATTTTGGTGGCCTGAAAGCACAAACTTTTGAAAACAGGTTTCAAAATGCAAGTTTTGGACCCAGGTGGCTTTAATGTACTATGTACTTACATTTAAATTAATAATTTGATACAATGCACTTATTGTGTACATACATGTTTTTACATGTATTTACATTTTAAAAATGACCTGTATGTAATTACATCTGTAATAGATTTCTGTAGTTACATTTATATTACACTGTTGACCCTTCCCTTACACCTAACCCTACCCTTAAACTTACCCATACCACCACACCTGTCCCTAACTTTACCCGTATCCACCTCAATATCAGCAAAAGTGTACAGCAATACAATATGAACACAATAAGTACACTGTACTTATTTTTTTATGTTAGTACATAGTAGTTAAGGCCACCTAATATAAAGTGGGACCCAAGTTTTTTTTTAAAACGACACCCTTATCATCTCCGTGTACATAACTACAAAAACGTGAATCTGTGAAAACGCTCACGTCATGCACATGCGATTACGTGTTTAATCTGAAATGATACATATATTAACAGTAATAAATAATGGGGGCATATGGACATCATCACAAGTGTTTATATGAATTACACAAATCAACACAATGCCAACAGTAATATTTTCATCATGGATTTTCATATTAAGTCTGTCTAGAATAGGAATAAAATACATTAAATATATGAATAAAAAGCGTATTTAAAATGAAGGCACAGTAAAAAAAAAAAAAAAAAAAAAAAATATATATATATATATATATATATATATATATATATATATATATATATATATCTTTCATTGTGACCTTCATATAAAATAAACAAAAATATTCATACATGAAGGAAATGGTGAAATATGTTATACTTTTAATAAAAATTCAACCTCTGGGACATTTAAATGTGCAAAGTTGAAGAAACACCCATATCCTGGATGACCCTATGTAATCACTCATGATTCTGTTAGAGTATGCTAAATCTACTTCATGTTTTATTGGTTTGGCCAAACAAAGATACATGTTTATATATGTTGCCATGCCAACCTTTCATCAGTTGATACAGTTCATCTACTTTTTGCAGCACGTCTCTATTGAGTTTGAGATTCCAGTCCATGGCGGTTCAGTTCCAATTATGGTGCATTAGTCATCCATCCGCCCCCTTCGAACTCACTCTGTCACCAATTTGTTAACCATGCCAAAAATTCCACTGTGTTGGAACTAATCACATCAATCTGTTCATCATTCATCCATATATCTATTCAATCATGACTAGACTAAGGAGGACAAAAAAAATATTAAAGTTCAATTGAAATAATATCGACCGCCATTTTAAACATTGGGGAGCCCTGTATTCAACAAACAATTTTCAGTCAATCCACTCCATGCGTTTAGAACCAAATGAGGTCTGATTCATCTAACAAGGTCTCTTTTCATCAGCTCTTCTTTGTTAAAAAAGGGAGAATGGGCTTTATTGTTCATAATGAACTAATACATATGGACTAGGATGTGTTTTCATTCATTAAGCTTCTCACAGGTCTGTACAAATGACATTAGTGAGGGCTTCTTATACCTCGCTCATGCTGTGCTTGTGTAATAGTGTGCTTTGATAGGTTGCTGTTGAGATAACAGACAGCATTCCTGTAGATAATGGCAGGCCACAGAGGTAACAGACCACTTGTGCTGACTGCCTCGGTTCTTCTGCTGATGATATCGTTTATGCTGCTGGGAAAGGTTATTTCCATCTGCTTAAAGTACAGGAGCTGCACCCACTCCCTCTCTCGCTCTCTCTGGAGGCAGATTGGATTCAGAGCAAAGAACAGGACACATGGCTTTTATTATGCAAACAAACAAATGCCTCATTTATTTACTAATCATAATTTTTGAGTGATTGATCAATGAGGATGACAAAGAGCTCAGATAAATGAGCTTACAGAATCTTAGAATCTTATGTGAAAATTAATTCATGATTTATATTTGGTATCTCTGAGAGAATCTTTTTTTTTTTGTGTTTGAAAAAAGTTTCTTATGCTCAACAAGGGTACATTTATTTGACAAAAAAATAAAAATAAATACAAATAATAATAATATTGTGAAATATTACATATTTAAATGACATTTTCTTAATATATTTTAAAACGTAATTGATTTCTGTGATGGCAAGGCTGAAAAATCAGTATCACATGATCCTTGAGAAATCATCTCTGTTATATGCCGGAGTCCCTTTGTACCTTCTGTGTGTATGCCGTCATGTTACGTCAAGACACAACACCAATCAGGATTGGAATAGTTTCATTCATACTTCAGATGCACTACGCTTAGGGAGCATCCCCAAAGTGCTGTTTCGACGCAGTGTGAGTTCCCTCGAAAGGGAACTAATAAGTTCATAATGCTTTTCTCTAAGCATTACATTCCTGAGTATTCTAAACTGATGACTACATTAAGACAATGTTTGGTTCATCCAAAGGACTGGTTTCCCAAACACATTAAAAGTGATATTGTGTATGCAGTTTAGTGCAGTGAGGAAAGCAAAGATCTGTATATAGGGGAAACCAAACTCCTTTATTGACGCATGGCCTACAGCTTTAGAAGCTATCAGTTTAGAAACTATGCGATGGTGCTGTAGAGACCAGTGTGTTCCACTTCAAGAGGAGGCAGTGCACCACAGTAAGCAGTGAGGAATACCATCTTCTCTGGCAAGCATACTATGTAGACAGCTTAGTAGTCATGTCACTTTACAGGCGTGCAGATCACGTGACTTTAGGTCGAGCAGTGCATGGTATACTTGAATAAAAGTATTAATTTATTTAAAATGAACTTCTTTAAAAATGGACCCTTTTGAATGGTAGTATATGAACAGTTGAAGCATCATATCAAGTTATAATCAGTTTCAATAAGGTTAGGAAAAATCTAATAATACTTCAATGTTGTTATGCATCTATTTTGAGCTAATGGCACAATGAAAAGAAGAACATGAGAGAAACACTAAAGTCATTATAAAAAGACCTGAGCTCTATCGGTCTCATGGTTTGAACTCATAATGTGACTCATAATATCAGCATATCAGGCAGTTTGTAATGTCCTCCCTTTGAATGCTCGCCTCATAGATTTTGTGATGTCTGTCTATTTTAGTGTCTGGAGCCAAACTCAACCTGATTAACAAGGTAAACTGCTCCCAGAGGCATGGAGAGTACCTACCCTAACTACTTATACATTCCCCTGAACACACATAGAGCAGATCTCAGTGGAAGATGCCTTGGAATGCAGCATAACTTCAGTGATGTCATGCATGGGAGGATCTCATGGAGATGTGATAGAAAACAGTACATTGACTCAAACGTGTTTCAAAAGAAACAAGAAAAAGCACAACAAAAACAGCAGTTTTGGCCTAATGGTTAGAGAGTTGAACTTTTAACCCTAAGGTTGCAGGTTAAATTTTCAATACTAGCAGGAAAATTTAGGTGGGGGAATGAATGAACAGCGCTCTTTTCCACCCTCAATACCCACGACTGAAGTGCCCTTGAGCAAGGCACCTAACCCACTGTTTGTGTCCACAGTTTGCAGTGTGTGTGTTCACTACTCCCTGTGCCTACTACTGTGTGTTCACTAGCTTGGAGGGGTTAAATCCAGAGGACAAATTCTGAGTATGGGTTACCATACTTGGACTTCACATCAGGTCACTTCACTTAAAAAAAACTATTTAGGGCAGCATTTAAGTTGCGTCCCAAATGATGCACTATACACTATGAACTTATACACTACGTACTTGTGCACTATGTACTCAACCATGTGGCGTATGTACTTTATATGGTTATTTTGTCATTCAACATCGGAGTCTGATAGCCCCTCCTCCTCTGCTATGTAATTAAGGCCCTGTTTACACTTTTTGCGTTTTGGTTTTAAAACGGCATTTTAAAATGAAAGCGGTCCTTGTTTTCCACTGCATTTCAGAAACGATTTCTGTCCAGACTACATGACCAAAAACGCATGTCACATGACCGTTCATGCACACTGGGATGTGCATACAAGTGTAAACAGTTGACTCTTCGCATGTAGGCATGCTACAGTATTATAAAATACAGCGAATGACTGCACAATGGCTGCTAAAAAGGAACACAATGTCAGCAAAGCATGCAGTTCTGTCTCCGTGTTATTGTTTACACCAGGGGTGGCGAACTCCATACCTGGAGAGCTATAGTCCTGCAGAGCTTTGCCTCAACTCTAATCAAAGTTAATCAAGGTCTGAAGAGTTACTAGGAAGCGTCTCGTTTACGTATGTAACCTTGGTTCCCTTGGTTCCTCTCGCTCGCGAGAGCCAATCTACTTCGAGTGTAACTAAAACGAGCCAATGCACATTGGCATGCAATGATTGCACCAGGTGCTCATGCCACACTGTGCGGGTATAAATGAGACACAGGTGATTGCATCAAATTAGCCTTTTGCTGAGGAGCCGAGTAGGTAGGCAGGCACCCCAGCAGGGTACAGAGGACATGGCGGCGGGGCGTGGCGTCTCCGTTCCCTCCTTCAGGGAGCGAGGTTACATACGTAACCGAGGCGTTCCCATTCAGTCGGTCACTCTCGACGCCACGTCAGAGTACCCGACGAATAGGAATCCCTACCAAAGTGCCATGGCCTCTGCCCCCTTCCAGTGCCCAGTGTGAGCCGCCTGAGCTCTCTTACCTGATGAGACGGGGCTCACACCAGGAAGTCCATCACTGCTGTTCTGCATGACCCTGCTCAGTGATTATTGGATGACACTGGGAAGCGTGCCCTAGAAAAAGGGGCCGCTGCGGAGCCCACGTCGTACCCCGGAGGAGTTATGTGGAGTACAAAGCTGAGCCGTAGCCCGCAAGGGAGGAGGGGGCTCAGTCCCAGTGACGGGAAGGCTCTCCCAAGGGAAAGACACGGGCTTCCCGTAGGAGCGACCGTGGAAGAAAATATGGGATCCCCGTAGGGTCACTCATATAACCCCAGCCCATTACCGGTTCTCAAGGATTCAGCGGCAAGGGGCCTGATGCCTGACGTTCCGCGATGTCCGGCACCGAGGGTGATGGAGGACTCACAGAGTTTGCTTCTGGAGAATAAGAGCGCCGGGCGCAGCAAGCCGACAAGAGCGGGGCCTCTCAGTGCTTCTACCCGTTTGAGGTGAGAACACAGGAGAGACCGGCTCTACACGTAGGCTATAGAATCTAGCGAACGTGTTGGGTGTCGCCCAGCCCGCAGCTCTACAGATGTCTGACAGCGAGGCGCCACGTGCCAGCGCCCAGGAGGATGCAACACTTCTAGTAGAGTGTGCTCGCACCCTGAGCGGACAGGGCACACCTTGTGCTTGGTAAGCCAAGGTGATGGCATCCACTATCCAGTGGGCCATCCTCTGCTTGGAGACAGCCTTCCCCTTCTGCTGGCCTCCGTGACAGACAAAGAGCTGATCTGAGGTTCTGAAGCTTTGAGTTCTATCCACGTATATCCGCAGAGCGCGGACGGGACAGAGCAAAGCTAGGGCTGGGTCTGCCTCCTCCGGGGGCAGCGCTTGCAGGTTCACCACCTGGTCCCTGAAGGGAGTGGTAGGAACCTTGGGCACATAGCCAGGCCGGGGCCTTAGTACCACGTGGGTATTACCCGGCCCGAACTCTAGGCACGATTCGTCGACCGAAAATGCCTGCAGGTCCCCTACCCTCTTGATGGAGACCAATGCAGCCAACAGCAAAGTCTTCATAGACAGAATCTTTAGCTCTGCTGACTGCAAAGGCTCGAATGGGGCATTCTGGAGTGCTCGGAGCACCAGAGCAAAATGCCAAGAGGGTATGGAGGGGGGTCGAGGAGGATCTAACCGTCTCGCCCCCCTAAGGAACCTGACGACCAGGTCGTGCTTCCCAACCATCTTACCTTCTACGTGGTCGTGATAGGCGGATATAGCAGCAACATAGACCTTGAGGGTGGAGGGGGACAGCCTACGCTCCAACCCTTGTTGCAGGAAGGAAAGCACAGACGCGATCGAACATCTTCGGGGGTCTTCTCGGCGAGAAGAACACCACTCGACGAACAGGTTCCACTTCGAGGCGTAAGCCTGTCTTGTAGACAGTGCACGTGCCGAAGTGATGGTGTTAACTACCTCTTGGGGTAAGTCACCTAGAACCTCCGCGTCCCGACCAGGGGCCAGACATGAAGCTTCCACAGGTCTGGACGCAGGTGCCACAGGGTGCCCCGTCTCTGAGTCAGAAGGTCCTTCCTCAGAGGAATCGGCCAAGGAGGGGCTGTCGCGAGGAGCATAAGTTCTGGGAACCAGGTCCGGTTGGGCCAGTACGGCGCCACCAACAGGACCTGCTCCTCGTCCTCCCTGACCTTGCACAGTGTCTGTGCAAGTAGGCTCACTGGGGGAAACGCATATTTGCGCAGCCCCTGGGGCCAGCTGTGCGCAAGGGCATCCGTGCCGAGTGTACCCTCGGTCAGCGAATAGAACCACTGGCAGTGGGACGTTTCTGGGGAAGCAAACAGGTCGACCTGTGCCACCCCGACCTGTCTCCCGATCAGCTGAACCACCTGGGGGTGGAGTCGCCACTCCCCTGGGAGCGCACCTCGTGAGAGCTCGTCCTTCGCCAGCAGGACAGCGATCTCCACACGCAGGACATGGGCATCTGCAGCATTCACCGAAGTGAAGCGGACGCCCCTGATCCTGGGGGAGCGCCAGGCGAACTGAATCGCGTAGCCGAGCCTGATGGTCCGAATGAGCCAGCGAGACGGACCGAGGAGCACTAGCCAGGCTCCCAGGGACCGTACAAGCAGGACCATAGGGACCACCGGCGTACCCACCGTGGGGCAGCGAGGTGGAATGCAGGTACCGGACTGGGGCGGCTGTCTCGTGGAGGCGGCCCGCAGCGAGGTGAGAGTGTGCCGTGCAACACTTACCTGATTCCACAGGTGGGCAGCAGGAACATGAGGGGGTTGTCCACTGCTGCCCGCTGGCGAAGAGGGAGGATGAGTGTGGTCCGGCGTTTGACTGGCCACAACTCTCCGAGCCCCCTGCAGACCCGGAGATGGAAGGAACTGCTCTTGTGCTGAGAATTTGAGCCCAGCGGCGGAACAAACAAAATGGAACACAAGATTCTCCTCCCGGCCCTCCACCGGGGGATGGAGCGGTGTGGTCACCATCTCCAGAAGAGCAGTCCTCCTCACCTCCGGGTCGCCCGTCTCGTGGCAGCTTGCCCTTGGCCTTGCCACCCCTCTTGGCAGGCGTCTGGACGGGTAGGGCGGCCTGCTTGCGCCCGGCTCCACAACGCCGCTTGGGTGGAGGCTGCTGCTGCGGCGCGGGAGGCGGAGGCAGAGCGCGCAGCGGCGCGCGCTCGGCGACGAGCAGGGTGAGCGCTGCCGGCGGCGGGTGGAGACAGCAGCTGACCGCCGAGGCAGAATGTGACTGACCGCCTCAGTCTGCTTCTGTGCGGCCGAGAACTGATGGCCGAAGTTCTGGGCTGCGTCGCCGAAGAGGCCAGTCTGGGAGACGGGGGAGTTAAGGAACCTGACTTTGTCGGTCTCCCTCATGTCCGCCAGACACAGCCAGAGGTGGCGTTCCTGGACCACCATAGTGGACATCGCACGACCCACGGCCCGCGCCGTAACCGCCGTTGCCGCAAGCGCGAGGTCCGTTGCGTTCTCAGTTCCTGGAGAACTGCGGGATCGTGACCACCCTCGTGCAAGGTCTTCAGAGCCGGGGCCTGATGGACCTGCAACAACGCCGTGGCGTGTAAAGTGGAGCCTGCCTCTCCACAAGCCAGGTAGGCCTTCCCGATCAGATCGGATGAGTACCTACAGGCCCGGAGGGAAGACACGGGTTCCCCTGGAAGTAGAGTTAGGGCACAGTTGCATAGCAACGGCCCGTTCCACGGGGGGAACCTGCGTGTATCCCTTTGCAGGTCCGCCATCAAGGGTGGTGAGGGAGGAGGATCCACTAGGCCGGTTTCGGGCAGTAAAAGGTGCCGTCCACGACCTCGTGAGCTCCTCGTGCACCTCCGGGAAAAAAGGCACCGGGGTGGGGCGCTGAGAACCAGCACGGGCCACCCCGAGAAACCGATCATCCAGCCTTGAGGGTTCGGGACACGGTGGAGGGTTCCACACGAGCCCGACTCTCTCGGCGGCCCGGGCAAGCATAGCCATCATCTCCGGATCAGTATCGGGCACAGCGAGTTAGATCGCGGCAGAGGCACAGAGGCTCCGCCCCTTGCGAGACGGAGCCACGATCGCAACTCCGAGATGGTCATGTTCCCGCAGTGAGAACATGATTCATCCACCAGCGCTGCCTCAGCGTGCTGAACGCCCAAACACGAGATACAGCGCTGATGATCATCCCTCGGTGACAGGAAACCACCGCATCCAGAAACACACAGATAGAATGTCATCTTGAAAAAGACGCAAGCTCTATCTGTGTAAGCTCTTTCAGAAGGACGCTCTCCTTGGTGCTGAAGCACGCGGGGGGAGGGTCGCGGCGACACCGTCAGGGGATAGTGCAGCCTGGCGTGCGCACTCTCTCACACGGCGCTCTCTTACCAGCCGTGGGAGCGGCTTTTTAGCGCTCTCCACCTAGCGCACCGAACGGCTGTGAGAACAGCCTTTGTGATTGTTCTGTTCAAACAACAAAGAGAGATGATCGGAAAACCACACGACCCGCTGCTGTGCCGTCACACCAACACCGAATGAAGAGATCGCTTCCGAAAGGCGGCTTCCGTCTTCAGTCAGGACTGCGAAGTAAGGAGTGATATCTGTAGTAACCATCTACCACTCGGCTCCGAAACAAAATGCTAATTTGATGCAATCACCTGTGTCTCATTTATACCCGCACAGCGTGACATGAGCACCTGGTGCAATCATTGCATGCCAATGTGCATTGGCTCGTTTTAGTTACACTCGAAGTAGATTGGCTCTCGCGAGCGAGATTCCTATTCGTCGGTACTCCGACGTGGCGTCGAGAGTGACCGACTGAATGGGAACCAAGGTTACATACATAACTGAGACGTTCCCTTTCATAGGTTCACTCAACACTGCGAACCGTCACTATGGGAACGAAATACCATAACGCCTTCACATACCTGAGAGTAGCTGGAAGACCATGGAAAGCGTCCACTCAAGCAGATAAAACCTGGGAGCCAGGAGCCATCTTCATGTCCAGACCGTAGAACTTGACAAAGGTGTTTGGAGAGGACCAACCTGCCGCAACACAAATATCTTCCAAGGAAGAGCCCTTAAAGAGAGCTTGGGAAGACGCCATTCCTCTGGTTGAATGAGCATGTACTCCTAGAGGCAAAGTGAGCCCATGTGCCTCATAGGCTGCTGAAATAGCCTTAACTACCTAATGAGACATTCTCTGCTTGGTGATCTACGCCACTGGGCTGTACGGTCGACGTAGATCTTTAATGCCCGCACCGGGCAAAGATCAGGGGATTGCCCATGGCTCCCAACCTCTGTGCCAGGAGGGGAAAAAGCCTCCAAAACTACATGCTGGGAGTGAAAAGGAGTCAAAACGAGCTTAGGAATATAACCAGGCCTTGGTCGCAGCACAACTCTAACCAGTCCCGGAAGAAAGTCCATACAAGAAGGACTAATATACAGGACCTGCATGTTCCCTATCCTCTTCACTCTCCATGTGTTCCTACTCACCAACGTCATTCCAAGCGTCCATCTCATGCAGTGCCTTGGCAGCCGCAGAAATGGAGAGGCGGGGATTAGACGGGTGGCCTTTAGTAAAGGCGGCGAGCCTCGAGCGCTAAGCGCGGCCTGTGCATGCTTAATGCCTAAACATAGCACGCACCTGTCGTGAGTGTCTCCTCCTGCAATGAACCTGCCGTTGATGCATCTCCTGTAGCTCATCGTGTCCGCTTAGAGAAGTGAAAACTGCTCTTAAAAAGGGTAGCTAAGAACACGAGAAAAAAACGTTCCAATGGGCACAGAAAGATTCGCTTCCTGAAGGAATGAAATCTGATGATATGACATTTAGCACGCACACATAAGCATACATGACGTATTCCTAAGGTGGCGCTAAGCGTCACTAGCCAATCAATTGGCGTGATGGTATAAGGGCATCAGACATTTGCCACGCCGTTTCCCATAAGGCGTTCCCATAGCGACGGTTTGCAGTGTTGAGTGAACCTATGAAAGGGAACTACAGGCAGGTGGGTTTTATCAGGGTTGGAGCTGAACTTTGCAGGAACTTTGTGGCTCTCCAGGACCGGAGTTCACCACCCCTGGTTTACACTGTCGTTGAGGATGGTATGTTACAGAGCCATTGAGAGAGACGGCTCAGGGCTGCATTTCCCAAAAGCATTGTAACAATAACCACCAACGGTCTCTACGAGGCGTACAATGCTTTTGGGAAACATAGCCCTGGTGTGTTATTGTCATGTTCATGTAAAGAGGTGATGTTTATTATGATGTTCAATATTTTTAGAATTATTCAGCATTATCTACCATTTATGATAAACTAAATCCTATAAAATGATCTGCTTCAGTCTATTGCAGATATAGATATTCATATATGCATGCATATAACTACAGTTGCAGATGCACAGGCAACTTTTGAATGTTCAATGTTCGTTCACGACCGGCTTTGAAAATGGCAGATGGCTAACGTATAGCGGCCCATAGAAACAGTTGCTAATGAGGCATCTGTGTATGGTGTAAACAGGTCCTAAAGCTAAAACAGTCGAGTGCATGAAGTGTCCAACATTCCATGCTTCGTTTTTTTTCAATGTGTTATTACAACTAAAGATGGTTTTTGCTAGCCTGGATGCCCACAAAATTCGAGGTCGGGAAGTTCGGTCTGGACTTGATCTGTTGTGGAGCAACTATGCCCAAACAGGAGCTGTGTGTGTGGAGCTGCGAGCTGGTGAACAAATGACTCAAACCCAAAGACTCGAGAGGTCTAATCAGTTCTGTTTTTGGGATTGCATGCATTGCATATGGGGCTGTCATGGCCCAGATCAGACACTTATGATGGAACTAACAACTTGAACCCAAAGACAGGAGAGGTGTAAGTTACTAATCTTTCCAGGGAACAGACGTGATTAAATGTGAAGTGACAAAAGAAAAAACGACTCGGATTCGGAGGTGAGGTGAACTAACAGACTGCATAGCCTGAAGACCCAGCTAAGCAATTAATGAATCATTTCTTTCTTAAAGTTTGGTCTTGGCTGCATTAGCTTATAATTAATTTTTTATTCCAAATGTGCATAAGAACTAGATGTGTTGGGGAATTTAACGTGACATTTTAATTATATTCTGCTGAAATGAACGAAATGACTTGAAAAAAGATTTGTTAATTTTGCTGAACGAGATTCAAAGATCCGAGTTCGTAAAATGATCCGAACTTCCCACTACTACTATGCGTCGCTCCACATACGTCACTTTTTATCTGTTGCTTTGATTGGTTGTAGGTCTATCCAATTGAGTGCAGAGGCATTTTCTTTCCTGGTTCATTTGAAACACGCCCAATAATCACAGCCCAAAGGAGCAGTATCAGACTCATATTCTGACTAGAATTGAGTATGACGACGTCAGGCTAGGTTTTTTGCATGATCACAAAAATAAAATTTAGTTTGACGTCCGATAAAAGCAGTGCATGGTATACTTGAAAAAGAAGTATTAATTTATTTATGGACTAAATTTAAGGGTCATTTATGGACTTTATTTAAGAGTCCATAAATAAAGTATTTATGGACCCTTTTGAGCGCTTCGTTCAAAAGGGTCAATTTTTAAAGAAGATAATTTACTTCTTTAAAAATGGACCCTTTTGGAACGCTTTGTTTTTCTGTTAATTTAGTGCATCATCTGGGTATTTTAAGTACAATCTTTTTGAAATTTTCAATTTACACACTAATCTCACTATTTATACCTAAAACATTATAGAATAGTGCATAAGTACGCATATTGGGACGCACCTTAAGTAATACTGATTGGGGATTTTGACTCATCCAAGTGAGACAAATCTTTTGAATCTGCTTACCAAAAGATTCGTTCAGTTGCCCTTTTGCAGGCTACATTTGTCTTTTGGTGTGTTGTGATTGAATCACTGAATGATTTATTCATTCATATATATATATATATATATATATATATATATATATATATATATATATATATATATATATATATATATATATATATATATATATATATATATATTATTTTTATCTAAAAAAGTAGTTTTTAGTTTGTCTAAAAATTATTCAATATAAGACTAAAAATCATTCAGTAGGAGACAATGATTAATTCACTTAAAATAGAAAACACCACTATGGGAGCCTTGCAGTGAATTTGAAATTGGACATCCAGTTAAGCATTTATCTTCTTTATTTGCTTGCCGTGAATAAACTGCATGGAAGAGTGTTGCTTGTGCCAAAGTTGTTAAACAGGGCAACTTCTGTCCAACCAGCAATCCTTTTATCATTTACCGGCAGCAATATACTTTAAAATTGCATCTGCAGTAATAAAGTGAATGAGAGGCATCCTCAGGTTGATTGGATGAAGATTCAGCTTACAAACACCTCAATATGGTGCTGGGAAGTTTCAGTCAATGCATGTACAGAATCACCAAGCTATTCTAGACAGCTTCGCATCAAAACTTGCACTTATAATCTGTAAGCGACACCATACGTTCATACACAATACATATCACCCACTGAACATGAACCACAAACGTATACTCTGCTCTGAATACACTGCTCACGTCACACTGCCCTTATCATTCCCCATAATGTTCTGTGTATACTGTCAAGCACTGTATTTGTGTCTGTCATGTATAGTGTAATATCTTTAATGCTGTACATTTCACTGTGCCATGTGCTGACATTTACATTTACTCATTTAGCAGATGGTTTCATCCATACTGACTTACAAATGAGGAACATCACAAGCAACTTATAAGAGCCAAATCTTTAAGAGCCAAAAATATTTTAGGACACAATTCAATTTATTAAGCATAAACTAAACAAGAACAGAAGTGAAATGCAGAAAGATAAAAGTTTTTTTTAGAACCATAAAACTCACCATGAAACCTAACCATAAAAAAATCCATTAGAAAAGTTAGAGTATTTCTCACTGATTCTGTCACATATTTCAGCAGGATCCAGTCCACAAAGAAATTACAAACTATCTGTTGATCCCAGAGGTCATAGTTGCTAGGGCTATTAACTCAGCAGGGAGTTGAGCTAGTGATGGGTGATTTAGTTTTTCAAGCACTTATGTAAATTAGGATATAAGCGGAATAGCTTTTTTGTAAAAACTAAGTCTAATCTTTCTGATCTTAAAGGGACAGTACACACACACACACACACACACACACACACACACACACACACACACACACACACACACACACACACACACACATACACACACAAAGTATATTCTGCCATTATTTACTCATCTTAATGTAATTTGGTTACCAACACTCTTCAACATATCTTCTTTTGTGTTTTGGCCAAAAACCCCATTCTTTATAACTGTATATTCAATGTAGAGATGCAAGCTATACAGATACCGTATCAGTTTCAATATTGGATATTTAGGAGTGCATGTGTAACCCCTCTGGTCCTACTCACCCCGCTCCGAGCTGTGATGCTCAAATTGGCATCTCCGGCACAGCTAACAAGGACGCTAAAGTCTGCAGTCTCTAGCATTAGTCGCTAGTGTGCCTCTTGAGATCAGCGCAGTGAGGATTACCTGCACAGCTCTCACTAGCTGACTTCTGCTATAATCACTACCCTAAACCTCAATTCGTCATACTTTACATTATAATATTGTGATGCCTAAATTCACTTATTTAAAAAGACTGATTTTACTTTGTGTTTTATTCCTAATTAATTTTGGCTAAAGAAAATTTAGAATTTTAATATCAGAATTCTAATATGAATTCTGTCCATTATCAGTCTAATATGAAAATAATTATCAAGTGGTCTGTATCATAATCAGAGTTTTAATATTGTGCATATACACTGATCAGGCATAACATTATAACAGGTGAAGTGAACAACACTGATTATCTCTTCATTGCGGCACCTGTTAGGATATAGTATGCGAGTGAACATTTTGTCCTCAAAGTTGATGTGTTAGAACCAGGAAAAATGGGTAATGGGTAACACTTTAGAGTAATAATGCTTAGCCGAATGTGGTAGTTCACTATTAGTTAATCAATAACTGGAAGTTAAAACAACAAGAAGTTAATGCTGGTTCTGATAGAAAGGTGTTAGAATACACAGTGCATTGCAGTTTGTTGCATATGGGGCTGCATATGAATGATTTGAGTAGCACAACAATGAGTTTGAGGTGTTGACTTGGCCTCTAAATTCCCCAGATCTCAATCCAATCGAGCATCTGTGGGATGTGCTGAACAAACAAATCAGATCCATGGAGGCCCAACCTCACCACTTACAGGACTTAAAGGATCTGCTGCTTACATCTTGGTGCCAGATACCACAGCTCACCTTCAAGGGTCTAGTGGAGTCCATGCCATATATATATATATATATATATATATATATATATATATATATATATATATATATATATATATATATATATACATACACTAACCTAAAAGATTATTAGGAACACCTGTTCAATTTCTCATTAATCTAATTATCTAATCAACCAGTCACATGGCAGTTGCTTCAATGCATTTAGGGGTGTGGTCCTGGTCAAGACAATCTCCTGAACTCCAAACTGAATGTCAGAATGGGAAAGAAAGGTGATTTAAGCAATTTTGAGCATGGCATGGTTGTTGGTACCAGACGGGCTGGTCTGAGTATTTCACAATCTGCTCAGTTACTGGGATTTTCACGCACAACCATTTCTAGGGTTTACAAAGAATGGTGTGAAAAGGGAAAAACATCCAGTATGCGGCAGTCCTGTGGGCGAAAATGCCTTGTTGATGCTAGAGGTCAGAGGAGAATGGGCCGACTGATTCAAGCTGATAGAAGAGCAACTTTGACTGAAATAACTACTCGTTACAACCGAGGTATGCAGCAAAGCATTTGTGAAGCCACAACACGCACAACCTTGAGGCAGATGGGCTACAACAGCAGAAGACCCCAACAGGTACCACTCATCTCCACTACAAATAGGAAAAATACTATAATTTGCACAAGCTCACCAAAATTGGACAGTTGAAGACTAGATAAATGTTGCCTGGTCTGATGAGTCTCGATTTCTGTTGAGACATTCAGATGGTAGAGTCAGAATTTGGCGTAAACAGAATGAGAACATGGTTCCATCATGCCTTGTTACCACTGTGCAGGCTGATGGTGGTGGTGTAATGGTGTGGGGGATGTTTTCTTGGCACACTTTAGGCCCCTTAGTGCCAATTGGGCATCGTTTAAATGCCACGGCCTACCTGAGCATTGTTTCTGACCATGTCCATCCCTTTATGACCACCATGTACCCATTCTCTGATGGCTACTTCCAGCAGGATAATGCACCATGCCACAAAACTCGAATAATTTCAAATTGGTTTCTTGAACATGACAATGAGTTCACTGTATTAAAATGGCCCCCACAGTCACCAGATCTCAACCCAATAGAGCATCTTTGGGATGTGGTGGAACGGGAGCTTCGTGCCCTGGATGTGCATCCCACAAATCTCCATCAACTGCAAGATGCTATCCTATCAGTATGGGCCAACATTTCTAAAGAATGCTTTCAGCACCTTGTTGAATCAATGCCACGTAGAATTAAGGCAGTTCTGAAGGCGAAAGGGGGTCAAACAGTATTAGTATGGTGTTCCTAATAATCCTTTAGGTGAGTGTATATATATATGCCGGCCAGAGCGCTGCATAATAAGTAGCCACGCTTCTCTTGGAAGGTGGGGGCAATGGAAATACACACAGACAATGACACGCCCCTATAGAATATCCGAAAAACAAGGCGATTTCAACCTCAAAATGTACGCTTTTAAATATACCAATACTGCTATCTCAAACCTATGTTTCAGCCTATGTTAAAACAATGTCTCGTCACTTCTTAGCTCTCACTGAAATGTGAAGACCCAAATAAAGCTTCTCTTGGGTCCCGTTAACATTACATCTTTCATCTGGAGAACACAATGGAAGATATTTTGAAGAATGTTGGAAACGAAACATTGGAACCCATAGACTTCCATAGTATGGGGGGAAAAAAAATGACAACAAAAACGTTATGACATTTTTCAAAATATCGTATTTTATGTTCCACAGAAGAAAGTAATTCAGTTTTGGGAGTGAGTCAATTATTTTTGTCATTTTGGGGTGAACTATCCCTTTTAAATGTGATGGTTTGAGTGTAACGCTCATTGTTATACATTTTGAATAGTTGCTATTGTATTTAAACTACAAATGGGATTTGACCACGTGTATTGACTAACTCTGTAAATGGGTATTCACCACTGTCCACTTGGATGAATGGTAAAAAGTCCCTGTGTTAATTGTTTTAGCCTTAATATGAGATGGATCTGAAGTATAAAAGTATGGAAGTACATATGTATTATTATTTATTAATAATAGTATTATTATTTATTCATATTAAAGTTCTAGAACTTTGCCAACACTACTAATACCACAATGGAATTAGACTTATTATATTCATCAGATTGATTAGTCTCAGTTTGGTGTTGAAGACAGATCAATGAGAAATGCTGCACTCGAACACCTCTGGATGGTTTGACATTTAGAGAGAGATAATTGAAGGTCAGCGATATGACACATCATTTTATCGTTGCTGTAAATGCGGAGGCATAAGTTAGCCTGATGATATTTCTGATGACCAGTCAATGGCCATTATGCAAACACTTGATGGACTTCACTCCACTAAGCCAATCAGGATCAATTTAGAGGCTTAAATAGAATGTCGTGGACTATCCTTCAATTCATTAACTCGACTGAACAGATGAGGTTGCTCCAATATCAATATTTGAGAAATATGCAACAAAACACTAGAGACAGGCATAAAGAAGAGATGTAAGTACCCAATGTCCTTCTTCAAGTATGCATTTGGAGACATAGTATAACAGTAAGACTACTGAGAAGAGATTAAAGGACACAATGCACTCACTGTACACACAAGCATAATGATATAGAGTGAAGGATTGAAAAAACCCCCACAAAAACAACAAATCAAGAACCTCTCTACCAAGCCCACCGAAGCATGAAATGGATGTGGAGCATCTAATCGGCTGCCAATAGGACAGTCGGCTGTAGTAGAGATACAAAATAGACAGGGACTCAGGTTTTAAAAGTCACTCTCTCTCTAGGTAAAAGCTCACATCTCAGACAAGGCTGTTATCTTTTTCTCTCCACTTGCCTCAACTGTTACTGCAGATGAAGGGTTTCTCAAACACAAAGATGCCTTATTTCCTTTCAGCTCCTTTGAAACAGGAAGCAGCCATCCTCTGCTCTGGGTTGGTATGGGTGTTAAAAGCGTGCAAATTGGTGCTTATAGTTGAGGAAAACAAAGCAGCAGGAATTAAACAACAGGCAGTGTGGAAAGAGGTGAGGACTGGGGAGGCCTGGGTGACTATGTTATGGAAGTCATGCTGTGAAAATGTTGATGTGAAAAATAAATCCTGCCAGCTCGTCAGAAAGAGTGAGCTGCTCTCTCAGAATGTAAAAAAAAAAAAAACTACAATGAGAGAGACAGAGAGTGTCTTCCTTAGTTATATAATAAGAAGTCACAATTACAGTCACACCACAATAATTATGTCTAACAGCATCACATCACTGTAGTGCTTTCAATTTAAAAGTTAAGGTCAACATTTTAGGTTTTAGGAAGATGTTATCGGGACTTTCTGTTACGAAACAGGACATCAATTTCATACATGTCCACTGTAGAGGACATCAGGACTTAAATCATGGCATCAGGCATTTTAGGAGACACAAGTGAATAGGGAAATTATATTTCAATATTCCTATTAAACATTAGATATGATTATGAAAATGTTGCCAATTACTACTCCCATTATTACACTTCTTTTTTCCTTACATTGCCCCAAGAATACATTAATATGCTAATTAGATACAATGTATTGATACACTGTATATACAAACCCGATTCCATAAAAAGTTGGGGCACTGTACAAATTGTGAATAAAAACAGAATGCAATGATGTGGAAGTTTCAAATTTCAATATTTTATTGAGAATACAGCATAGATGACATATCAAATGTTTAAACTGAGAAAATGTATAATTTTAAGGGAAAAATAAGTTGATTTTAAATTTCATGGCATCAACATCTCAAAAAAGTTGGGACAAGGCCATGTTTACCACTGTGTGGCATCCCCTCTTCTTTTTATAACAGTCTGCAAACGTCTCGGGACTGAGACGACAAGTTGCTCAAGTTTAGGAATAGGAATGTTGTCCCATTCTTGTCTAATAAAGGCTTCTAGTTGCTCAACTGTCTTAGGTCTTCTTTGTCGCATCTTCCTCTTTATGATGCGCCAAATGTTTTCTATGGGTGAAAGATCTGGACTGCAGGCTGGCCATTTCAGTACCCGGATCCTTCTTCTACGCAGCCAGGATGTTGTAATTGCTGCAGTATGTGGTCTGGCATTGTCATGTTGGAAAATGCAAGGTCTTCCCTGAAAGAGACGTCTGGATGGGAGCATATGTTGTTCTAGAACTTGGATATACCTTTCAGCATTGATGGTGCCTTTCCAGATGTGTAAGCTGCCCATGCCACATGCACTCATGCAACCCCATACCATCAGAGATGCAGGCTTCTGAACTGAGCGCTGATAACAACTTGGGTTGTCCTTGTCCTCTTTAGTCCGGATGACATGGCGTCCCAGTTTTCCAAAAAAAAACTTTTGAACTTTTCAAATTTTGATTCGTCTGTCCACAGAACAGTTTTGTCTTTGACACAGAACAGACTTGGCCCAGAGAAAACGCCTGTGCTTCTGGATCATGTTTAGGTATGGCTTCTTTTTTGACCTATAGAGTTTTAGCCGGCAACGGCGAATGGCACAGTAGATTGTGTTCACCGACAATGTTTTCTGGAAGAATGTGTAGCTCTCATGAAATCCAAAATGAGCCAATATTTGGCATGACATTTCAAAATGTCTCACTTTCAACATTTGATATGTTATCTATATTCTATTGTGAATAAAATATAAGTTTATGAGATTTGTAAATTATTGCATTTCTTTTTTATTCTCAATTTGTACAGTGTCCCAACTTTTTTGGAATTGGGTTTGTAATGGGAAAACCCACTTATGGCCATTTTACACACACATATTGCATAAAGCACAATTATATATCAAATCATTCTGTTATATCTTTCATGACATAGTTGAGAATCATCTTCCTACAAAGTTTGGTATACAAATATCCTGAAACCTAAAAATGTATTGATTGTTTTTGCCCATTCATGTCTATTCATATCTTTTATTTTATTTTTAATTGAGTCCTGGTCCAGTACATATGAATAATAAATATATTTTTTCAAATATTTTATATTTTCCTTTTTCAAGCTCTAAACAATGTAATGACACACCAAAAAATATTTAATTAAACTGACACAACTTTTTTCCTGGTTCTCAGGAGGATATCATGTTTTTTGTGCAAGATTAATGTTAAGTGGGAGATTTAGGCCTAGTCCACATGTACACGGGTATTTTTATAAACTGATTTTTTCTGAGATTGCGTCCACATGAAAACTCAAAAAAGGTTTACATTTCACTGCCGGTTGTATATTCTGTATATAACTGTGTATGTGACAAATAAAACTCTTGAATCTCTTGAAAACACACTATGAAGTGCTGTCAAGAGCATGCCAAACCAACATGTGGCAATATAACCCTAACCGTAAAGCCATGTTGGCCAATCAGAAGCCTAGAAAAAAAGGTTATTACCGGTTCCGGTTCTGATACAACAAGCCACCCTGGCAGCAGTTTTCAAAACAATTTGGTTTCAGTGTCCGAATACTGCGTTTGCATGTGGACGAATGGCCAAACTGCAAAGAAAAAGCTGCGGTTATGAAAATCCCCATGTTCGTGTGGACAGGGCCTTAGTAGTGTTTAATGTTTTGCCATGCTAATTTAGAAGAGTTTTTGTTATGTTGGGTTTCAAAGTACATACCACTACAACAATACTGAACATAAATAACTTACAGAGCTCTAGTTGTACCTCCTGAATGCTGCAGAATGATTTCTGCATTGATAGTCTCGCCATTGAAACTCATACATTTTAGTCACAAACCGCTCAGAGTATAATTTCACAGGTTTCCATCTCTTCCAAATTACAGTAGTTAGGGCATGAACGCAGCATAAGCTTGTTGTTTTGGTTCAGGAGGAACTGTAAAAGGTGCTGCTGTTTTGGTGCTCGGTGACTGACTTCTGTCTAACTCTGCATAGCATGAAATGCGCTGGTGACAAGTTAGTGATGTTTATTGAACAACGAGCGGATAAGTGCAGGAGTGCAGGTGAGTGATATAGGAGTCTGATGATGATAACTTGACGGTAATCAATCCTTATACTTGTAGGTGTAGCGGGTGGAAGACTCAGGAGAACACAGAAGACGAGGAGACACGAAGAAGGCTTGGAGAGACACTGGACAGGGTAACTAGATCGTCTGGAGTCCTTGAGGTAAGCAGAGTGGTATGTTCCTTTGTGCTAATGAGACCAGACAGTGACTGTGTGTGGGAGAGTGTCTTTTATGCTGTGTTGATGAGATGCTGGTGATAGTGATCAATACTCAGGTGAGGGTGTGCACTGTGACTGGATGACGTGGGAGCCTGACGATGTAAAATAAGTCTCTGATGTCCCCAGAGTGTGTACCCCACAGATAATTTTTTATAGCATGTTAAAATTGTCACTTTTTGAAGGTGAGCAAAAACGTGCAGTTTTTGTGTGTCCCTTTAAATACAAACGAGCTGCTGCTCACAGGGCGGAGCTTCAAGAGCTCCAGTTAGCAGCTCTGATTACCTCATGCAGACAGGCAATGAAACTGTTCAGCCTTTTATGTTTAAACCAGAGTTGGACAATGATGGAGAGACTCAAGAAGAAGTGACAACATGTAGAATCAGAAGATGTTCCTGAATGGTTAGTTGATGAATTTATGTAGCTGATGTGGAGTTAACTATCTTCAAGTCATTGATTAGCATATTCTGTCATGATAATCTCACCCTCTTTTTTGTGTGTTCCCGGGGGCAGGGTTTATGTAAATTTCAGGGTTAGTGATGTCACTGACCCAGGAAGAAGACAACAACCAGCCCTAACCCTAACCAGCCGTTTGTTGTAGTCCCTAAAAAGCAATTTCTTTAAAAGAAAATATCTCCCTTTGCTTTGAACTTTGAGAGTCGTAACTTTGCAGATATTGTTTGTGCTCAAACAGCAACATTACACACTAACTAAAGTTTAAAAAGTGAAATCATAATCAACCACCCTTTAAGTTACATAGGTTAAGTTACTTTATTAAATGTGTTGCTCAAAAAGTGCAGGTTATCAATAGCCTGTAAAGAATTCTACTGCATGAGAGAGATTTGTGATGCAGATGAAATGGGGTATTTCAGCAGCATTCAGCTCGACAGGCACAAAGTGTATTGACAGCCCTGAATACATAAACATGATAAATAAATAAAAAAGCCAGCATCCAAGCAAACAAATGAATGAACTATTTTGAAATGAAATGAACTATTTTCTCTAAAATATCAGGGAAGCTATTATTATAAGCTATTGAAGTAAATAAACTATTTCCAGAAATACCCAGGTACATGAATCCATGAAATTTCATAGACAGCCAAAATACTGCTGTCTGTGAGGATTAATGATTTGTCATGTGTGAAGACCTTTCATATGTTAATGACCGGGTTAAAGGGTTAGTTCACCCAAAAATGAAAATTCTGTCATGAATTACTCACCCTCATGTCGTTCCAAACCCGTAAGACCTTTGTTCATCTTCGAAACACAAATGAAGATAGTTTTGACCCATAGACTGGAACGTTATTTCCACTTTCAAGGCCCAGAAAAGTAGTAAAGACATCGTCAAAATAGTCCATCGAATACAGTGGTTCAACCTTAAAGTTGTGAAGCGACAAGAATACTTTTTGTGTGGAAAAAAATAAATAAAAAAATAACGACTTTATTCAACCGTTTCTTCTTTTCTGTGTCAGTCTCTGTCACTGTTCACGTGAGCATCACAATGCATGCATGTGTGCTAACGCAGGAGTCGACCAGTACTGTACTTGGTGGCCAAAGGGCCAGAAAATTCTTGGATTTCATCAAAAATATCTTAATTTGTGTTCCAAAGATGAACGAAGAACTTAAGTTTGGAACAACATTAGGGTAAGTAATGACAGAATTTTCATTGTTGGGTGATCTAACCCTTTAAAGGGATTACCAAAAATTAAAATTAGCCCATGATTTACTCACTTTCTAGCCACTGATGTGTAGGACTATCAGTTATATTAAAAAGTGTCCTGGCTCTTCCAAGCTTTATAATGGCAGTGAATGGCTGTTTCTGTTTTGAAGTCCATAAAAGTGCATCTATCCATCATATATCTGCTCCACGCGGCTCCGGGGGGTTAATATAGGCCTTCTGAAGCGAACCGATGCGTTTGTGTGAGAAAAATATCCATATTTAAAAATGTACAACCTGTAATCTCCACGCATTCATGAGAGACTGATGGGAACCTACAGTATAAGCATAACTTCAGTTTTACCACTATTCAGGAAGAGAAAATTATTATTCATCCATGTTTTTATCTCAGAAATACAGTCAACACTTTGAGTGTATATAGACTGGGATATTTTGTGTACAGCACTTTGAGAAGCTGCTTTTAAAGGTGCTCTATAAAATAAAATTTATTATTATTATTATTATTATTATTAGTGTATCTTTTCCTGGGCAATGACAGTGTAACTGTTCAATAGCTAGTCAAAACTAGCAAAGAGTATTTATATATGAATAATTCTAAACTAACATAGATAATAAACTAACAAGATAAACTAACAAGATGGCGGCGCGTGCACACGCAGCGGCTTCTCTCTCTCCCGACGGACCGGTGTTTTTGTGTTTTTCGTCGTGTAAATCACAGTGTTTTTGTACGTCCTTGTCGCGTCCGTTCATCTGCAAACTCAGCTACAGACGTGAGTTTCTGCTCGAGGTTGGAAAAACTACAGTCTTCAATCCAAGATCGGCGCTCGCTCAAGATCTGGGGGATCATGGCCTTCTCCGGGGGCCTACCCCATCACCGTCCCCCACTACTGCACCTCTCCCACAGTGGAGGCGCCACAAACGGAGTGAGAGGAAACAGAAGAGGGGGAAGCGCGGAGGTATCCGTGTCAGGCTAGCGGCTAAACCACACAAGCCGGCTATCCCCACCATCATTCTCGCTAACGTACGCTCGTTGGACAATAAACTGGATGATCTTCGTCTTCTTTGCTCTACTCGGAAGACTGTAAGAGACTGTTGTGTTTTTGTGTTCACGGAAACATGGCTCAACAACAGCGTGCCGGACCACGCTATTCAGCTCGATCAGCGCACATGCCATCGGGCGGACAGAGTGCCCGTCAAGGGAAGTAAGACCCGCGGCGGTGGACTCTGTGTTTACACCAATGATGCGTGGTGCCGCGATGCTGCTGTGGTCTGCAAACACTGCTCACCCCTGGTGGAGTTTATGATTATTAAATGTCGGCCGTTTTATCTACCGCGGGAATATTCAGCTATTATACTTGTTGCTGTATACATCCCCCCCCAGCTCCAACAACAACAGGAGTGAGGCACTAAATAATCTTTATAAACACATCAGTGATCAGCAGACAGCCCACCCAGATGCTTTTCTCATCTTGGCTGGAGATTTCAACCATGCAGACTTAAAGAGTGTGCTTCCAAAAATTCATCAACACATTGACTTCCCAACACGTGGTAAAAACACTCTGGACTTTGTGTACACTACACAGAGAGGAGCTTACAAAGCCCTTCCCCTCCCCCACCTTGGTGCTTCAGATCACATCACTGTTATGTTAATGCCAGCATACAGACCACTTGTGAAAGCCACCAAACCAGTCCAGAAGCAGATTCAAGTCTGGCCTGAAGGGTCATCAGAGGCTCTTCAAGACTGCTTCGACACCACTGACTGGGACATGTTTAAACAGGCTGCAACCTACCACAACACCACAGACCTCCAGGAGTACTCAGAGACTGTTACTTCTTATATCACCAAGTGCATGGAGGATGTAACAGTCACAAAGACCATCACCGCCTGGCCCAACCAAAAACCGTGGCTGACAGGAAATGTCTACAGACTTCTGAAGACGCGTAACGCTGCCTTCAGAGCTGGAGATGAGGTGGGCCTGAGGACAGCAAGGGCACACCTGTCACGCGGCATCAGGAAGGCTAAGAGACAGTACTCCAGGAGGATAGCCCATCGTTTCAGCGACAGCAGAGACACAAGGAGCCTGTGGCAGGGTATTCAGACCATCACAGACTATAAGCCCCCTGCATGGACATGTGACAGCTCCACCCCCCTGCTGAATGAGCTGAACACTTTCTTTGCTCGCTTTGAAGCTCACAACAGCACCACTGCACAGAAGTCACCACCTTCCTCCCGACGACCTGATGTTGTCACTGCCCAGGGACAGCGTGAGAAGATCCCTCAGCAGGGTCAACGCACGCAAAGCTCCAGGTCCTGACAACATTCCTGGACGTGTATTGAGAGACTGTGCAGAGGAACTCACTGATGTCTTCACAGACATCTTCAACATCTCACTGAGTCAAGCTGTTATCCCCACATGCTTCAAAGCAACCACCATCATTCCAGTCCCTAAGAAATCATCTCCATCCTGCTTCAACGACTACCGTCCAGTCGCACTTACCCCCATCCTTATGAAGTGCTTTGAGCGGCTAGTCATGCACCACATTAAGTCTGTCCTCCCCCCCTCCCTGGACCCCTACCAATTTGCATATCGGTCTAAACGCTCGACCGATGACGCCATCGCCACTACCGTCCATTCAGCACTCACACACCTGGAAAATAAAGACACTTATGTCAGAATGCTGTTCATAGACTTTAGTTCAGCATTCAATACAATCATCCCTCTACAGCTCACTCAAAAACTGTCACAGCTGGGACTCAGCACATCAATGTGCAACTGGTTGCTGGACTTCCTGACGGAAAGACCTCAGGCAGTTCGGGTCGGCAGTAACTCATCCAGCTCCATCATCATGAACACTGGAGCCCCTCAAGGATGTGTGTTGAGCCCCCTCCTTTTCACTCTGCTGACACATGACTGCACACCCATACACAACAGCAATCTCTTCATCAAGTTTGCGGACGACATGACCGTAGTTGGTCTCATTAGCAATGATGATGAGACAAACTTCAGGAGCGAGGTGAGCCGCCTGGCCAGGTGGTGTGGCGACAACAATCTCTCTCTGAACGTGGAGAAGACGAAGGAGATTGTTGTTGACTTCAGGAGAATGCACACCCAGCACGCTCCTCTGACCATCAACGGTGTGACCGTGGAAAGGGTGAGGAGCACCAAATTTCTGGGTGTACATATCACAGAGGACCTCTCCTGGACCGCCAACACCACAGCACTGACCAAGAAAGCACAGCAGCGACTCTACTTTCTCCGCAAGCTGAGAAGAGCTGGAGCCCCAGCCCCCATCATGCGCACCTTCTACAGAGGCACCATCGAGAGCATTCTGACCAGCTGCATCACTGTGTGGTACGGCGCCTGCAACGCATCCTGCCGTAAAGCACTTCAGCGCATGCAGCAGAGAAGAGAGCAGCTGAGAAGATCATTGGTGTCTCTCTCCCACCCCTCCAGGACATTTATAACTCCCGCCTCTCCCGCAAAGCCCTCATCATTGCGAGAGACCCCACCCACCCATCGCACAGCCTCTTCAGTCTGCTGCCATCAGGGAGGAGGCTTCGCAGTCTCCAAGCAAGGACCAGCAGACTGAAGGACAGCTTCATTCCCCAAGCTGTCAGGGCATTGAACTCCCTACCGACTCTGCCGACTCTCCCCTCTTCTGCCCCACGCACCTGATCTGGGAATCACCCCCAGTTCTCCTCCCTTCATCTTCATCTACCTCATTATATTGTCTCTCTGAGGAATTGGTCTCCCCTCTTACAGACTCTTTTTTTGCACACACTCTTATAATTTTATTTTATACCTGCACTGACTTAAATCTGAAATTGCACTATTGTTACTATTGTTTGCACTATTTGCCATCGCCACTTTACCTCTATAATTCACTTTATCCATCTTTTTTTAATCTTTCTTCTGTTGTTGTCACTGTTAAACTTTTGTTGTTATTGTTATTGTTTTGTTGTTGTTAGGCACCTAGGGTCTGAGAGTCATAGAATTTCAATTCTCTGTATGTATGTACTGTACGTATGGCAGAATTGACAATAAAGCTGACTTTGACTTGACTTTTGACTTTGATAATCATATTTTAAAAAATCTCCCCTGAGAAATATTTTATGTAAAATGTGTCGAACAACCCTGGTCCCACCACACACAAATGTTGGTATGGGTGGTTTACAAGGATATTCCATTTTAACCTGTGCAAAATTTTTATTCTGTGTAATGTTTTTATCCTGTACAAACCGTATCATCTCCCCCTACACTAACCCTATCCCTAAACCTACCCATCACACAAAACTTTCTGTGTTTAGTATGTTTATTTTGCAATTTGAATTACAAGGACATCGGCATGTCCTCATAATGTAGAGGTCGTTGCCTGAAAAATGAATACAAAGAAGAACCCTTTTAGTGTAAGCTCTTCACACTTCACAAAGGCCAGAGGACATCTGGTTCATCTTAGCATTGAAGAAGACTGTACTAAATTGAAATATTATAGACAAGGGCAGAATACTTTACAATTAATTAAAAGGACGATATAACATTGCAGACACACTTGCATAATGCTTCACATCACTGACCTTGTTTCCAAACAGAGCTTCAAATACTAGTTAATTTCTTTATCTTGGAATAGTTCATAAAACGTGTCCCCTAAACCATTCTAAAGGCAATGCTCACTCCATTCACACTACACAGTAGGTGTAACAGTTCATGGCTTTAATTTACATGTCAATATATTGTATCTCAGTTACATTTTGACAAAAAGTCACTCTAACAGCGGCAAGTGAGAGCCATTAAACAAAACAAGACAACTCTGCAGTTCTGAATTATTAATGCCATTTTAATGACCATCTTTAAGCAACCTCGGTTCACAAATCGATACCAATGTTCCACGAAAATGTTCCATTCACATCCTTGATGATCTGCAGTGCATTTAATTTATTTTAACAATATTAAAGGCTTAATTCGACCTGCCAGATGAAGTGCTCACACACTCTATTACCATAACCTGATTTATGCAACCTGATCAATGGCACTCACTGACAGAAAGATGCAAATATAATTGTTTGACTTTGTTGTTCTGTCATGCTACAAATGGAGACCTGGGATGTGAGGCATCTGGCTGAGATGGTATTAATTATAGACATCTTTTGCTGCAGATTATTGATGAAGTCAATAGGTTTTTGTTCCCAGCAAAATTAAATGGATCATGCGCTCAGAACCACACAATGCTCATAAAATGGGGGCTTTGCAGGCACAAAATACTGCACAATGTAAAGTCTTTTATGAGTTTTCCTTGTTTAGGATTCCTGCAAAAATGGCTTAAGGAGGCAGACCTTAACTGGAGGCCAGTTTTAAAATAATATTTATTTTATTGTTTAAATTATGGACCTCACTCCAAAAAGAAAAAAAAGGCAGAAAAACTAAAATGAAAGTGCCAAAAGAGGAAAAACATTCAGTGAAAACAGGTGTGAGCTCTATCAACCATGCCTCAGGTAGAACAGGTGTAGCCAACGACATTTATCACAAAACATTCAAAAACATGACTCACATATAATTATAATTACAATGTGTAGACACTAGATGAGTTCTAGACCATTTTTAAGAACTTGTATTTTGAGTTTGTGATCAAATGAAACCCATGCTAACATAACACCCAACTGGGCTGGACTAGAGTAGACATGACCAAGCATGAAGCATCAGTATGCGTGATATGTTATGACCTCATTTTCACACCACAACTCTCTCTATATTTGGCTCACCTGGCAAGAGACATTCAGCTAATTATTCTACAGTTACAGGAATATCTCTGAGGCCTACATGACTTAACATAATGGAAAATTCAGAATTGAATCAGGTGACCCTTCTTATGCCCTGGTTATTAAAATAATAATTTGCCTGACGGTATTGTGAAATATTGTGAACTTTTATTCAAATTTAAAATAACTGTTTCCTATTTTATTATATTTCAAAATTGAAATATTTTATATACACATACATACTAGGGGTGTGACGATACACTTTTATCACGAGAAGGAGACAAGATTTTTGCACATCATTTTTAAGAAATCCTCAATGACAATGATATTGCGAGACAACTTTTCACCTCATCACATTTTAATATCGCGAGATCTTGTGGCACGGGCTTTTGTCACACCCCTTACCCACACACACACACACACACACACACACACACACACTATTATATATATATATATATATATATATATATATATATATATATATATATATATATATATATATATATATATATATATATATATATATATAAACTTGTTATAATTGTATATATGCACTCGCTGGCCACTATTAGGAACACCTTGCTAGTTCCGGGTGGGACCCTCTTTTGCCATTAGAACTACCTTAATTCTTCATGGCATAGATTCAACAACATGCTGGAAAAACTCCTCAGAGATTATAGCATCACACAGTTGCTGCAGATTTGTCGTGCTGCACTTCGATGATGCAAAGCTCCCGTTCCACCACATGCCTAGGAGCTCTATCCAATCTATTGACTGTAGAGGTCATTTGAGTACAATGAACTCATTGTCATGTTCAAGAAACCCTTTTGAGATGATTTGACCTTTGTGACATGACGTATTATCCTGGTGGAAGTAGCCATCAGAAGACCAGAAAAAGGGTACACTGTAAAGGGATGACATGGTCAGCAAAAATACTCAGGTAGGCTGTGGTGTTTAAACGATGCTCAGTTGGTACTAAGGGGCTCAATGTGTGCCAGGAAAATATCCCCAACACTATTACACCACCATCACCAGCCTGAAAGTTTATACAAGGCAGGATGTATCTGTGCTTTCATGTGGTTTATCCCACCATCTGAATGTCACAGCAAATATCAAGACTCATCAGACCAGGCAACATTTTTCCAATCTTCTATTGTGTATTTTGGTGAGCCTGCAGAGTTGTATTGTGTGAATTGTAGCCTCAGACAGGAGTCTTCTATTGCTGTAGCCCACCTGCTTCAAGTTTCGACGTGTTGCATTCAGAGATGCTCTTCTAAAAAACCTTGGTTCTAACTAGTTGGTTATTTGAGTTACAGCTCCAACCAGTCTGGCCATTCTCCTCTGACCTCTGGCATCAACAAGGCATCAGCATCCCAGGAGATCAGCAGTTTCTGAAATACTCAGACAGCCCATCTGGCAACAACAACCATGCCACATTCAAAGTCACTTAAATCACCTTTCTTCCCCATTGTGATGCTCAGTTTGAACTTCAGCAGATTGTTTTGACTATGTCTACATGCCTAAATGCATTGACTTATTAGATATTTGCCTTAACGAGAAGTTTAAAATAAAATAATCAGCATTTACATAAATGTAAGGGGCTTGAGCATTAATGATCGGGAGAAGAGAGGACAAAAACGTTGAGAAACACTGCTCTATTGCACCGTAAAAGACCCTGGTGGTAATAATGTAATTCTCCTGAATTCTGTCTGAAATCCAATCCAGGATTAACTTGTTTAGACGAGTTAGAAGTCTACAGTGCTACAGTCCAACATATGTAATAGAAAAACTTAGAGCTTTGTGAGGTCATGTCCATTGGTGAAACATCACAGAACATCTCCTGCGCTGTATTTCTAATTATCCAAGCCAATGAGCTCATCCTAAGGCTTAGTGCTGTTAACTCTTTGCTAATGCCATCATTTAGACAAGACTTTCTCAGTCAAAATTCAGTCACTGGTTTCATATCCTGTAGACCCTGTAATGACACCTAGACATGTGCTTTATCTAACAGTATGAAAATGGCAGCGGGGCTATTACAACTTCTAGACATCTGACCTGCAGATATCCCTAACGGATGGTGACTTAGAACTTTTTTGGTGGACCAGCATACACACTACGTATATTGCCAAAAGTATTGGGACACCCCTCCAAATCATTGAATTCAGGTGATCCAATCACTTCCATGGCCACAGGTGTATAAAATCATGCACCTAGGCATGCAGACTGCTTCTACAAACATTTGTGAACGAATGGGTCGCTCTCAGTAGCTCAGTGAATTCAAGCGTGGTACCGTGATAGGTTGCCACCTGTGCAATAAGTCCATTCGTGAAATTTCCTCACTACTAAATACTAAATAGTGATCGATCTTTCCTTGATATAGTTATTTAACTCTGTTTAAAAATAGGAAGATATATAGACGCACATTATAGTTATAATGGTTTTCTGTCTTGTATTTTATCTCAAAATTAAGGATGTCATTTTATTCCACATGGAAATGAGCGGAAATAAGTGAATACAGCCTCTTATTCACATGACGTGAACATAATGCTGCAGTTATTTGAACATATATAATTGCTGCCGTAATAACGGCCCATTTCAAATGTTTACGTGCTTTTCTTCTTTTTACTTTTTGAGCGAGGATGAAATATATTGCTCTTGTAAATACTTGCCAGCATTTCAGTAATAAAAGTCTAGATCTTTAAAATGCATCCAAATTACAGTGAAGCGCAACTGTACGGTGCTCTGCAGGGGTCAAAAAGGATAGAAACAGTGAATTTTAAAGTGATATATTCTTGAAAACTCAGAAATGTGGATTCGGACGGCAATTAAATCACCACACGATCTTGGTGTTTGTCTAAAAACAGTAGGTAATTCGGTCCAGGGATTTTTACGCGGATGGTGGGAGAAAAACACTGACATTCTGGATTCAGACGGCAATAAAATGATCACTATCTATCTATATAAAATCAATATCTCACCAGAGGATGATTAACCAACTCTAAAAACAGCATTACCATATTCACTTACTACAAACCTGAATTTCTTCTATATGGTACATGCACAAATGTTACTGAAGCCCTTTAGTCGGGCACTTGGCCATTGACATTGGTTGAATTAATTCTCTTTCAGCAATTGTTAAAAGTGCATGCTATTACTATAGTCAACAATATTTCATGCTCCTGACTTTTACTATGTGCACTTTTTGGAATCAGTGACTAACAGCTGGATTTTGACACATGTGAGGTCCCAAATTAGCAACCTGATCTCACAGAACACGGACCCTTAACTCAATCTGTAAAGTGTGACATACTTATGTTTATAATGCTCACATCTAGTTGTATGAAATATAGTTGTTGATTTTCTCAAGCATGAATTACTTAGGAAATGAATATCGAAAGCTTACGGACGACCTCCTGACATGTTCTGATTTTTCTCTGGCATGAGGTCTTCAGATAAATTCTGAGCAAATATCCTTCCCTTTGCAAAATTATCTAATCAAGCCACATTTTTTCCTCAGAGAGGAAAACTAGCTTGTGATCACCATCTCAAGAGTATTTGGTTTATCAAATAAACTTTAAAAGAAAATATGAAAAGACAAACAAAGCTTTGTGAAAATGAAATATTGAGAGAGAAACCCAGCAGTTGTGTGTTTACAATCACTACACAACACACTAATGATCACTGAACAACAATACAGGATACACCAATAGAAAAATAACAAGAATACAGGAGGAAGGGGGATATTGGCCACAAGACAAATTAAGATACAAAATAAAAGCCACATGAAAAACTGTATTTTATGTATTCTGACTCTTTCTGATAATTACTATCAATTGATTGCTCATTTTGTTATCCCTCACTTACTTCTTTTTTGTCACTTGTGTCAGTACTTATCATGGCCTTTTATTTGGTTTTATTGTGTTTCAAGTTGTTTCCTGCCGTGCAATAAGAAGTTCATGTGGGTTTGTAAATGCCCAGACCACATGCTTTCATCAGCACCCTTAATGCTGCACGCATCCTTTGAATTTCTTCTATATGGTACATGCACAAATGTTACTGAAGCCCTTTAGTCGGGCACTTGGCCATTGACATTGGTTGAATTAATTCTCTTTCAGCAATTGTTGAAAGTGCATGCTATTACTATAGTCAACAATATTTCATGCTCCTGACTTTTACTATGTGCACTTTTTGGAATCAGTGACTGACAGCTGGATTTTGACACTTGTGAGGTCCCAAATTAGCAACCTGATCTCACAGAATTCCGTGAAATGAACATGGAGCCTTAACTCAAAATCCGCGGCAGTTTCACAGAATCGCTGAAAATTCTGTGAAGGGTCTATGGAAGTGATGCCTATGTAAGTCAATGACAGGCTGCATCCGTGGTCCACACACAGATTCCCTGTTCCAACACACATTTAATTCTTATTTGCATTTGTAAAAGTAGACATGATTTTATAAATATTTATAGCCTACTTTTATATTTTGGAGCAATTAACCTACCCACTCTCAACAATATAAAACATGTAACAGGCAAATAAAGTACAGTCACAGGTATTTATTGCACGAGACATACGACAGCCAATGCTGTTAAAGCTGACGTAACATTTCTTCCGGTGGCAAATTTTGAAATGTATTGATCTTCATGTATTGTACTTTCTGAATAAATTGTGCCTGCAGTATCTGCCTGTTATATCCTGTTTTTTTTATAATACACAAATGGGTAGGTTTAGGGAAGGGATTGAGTTATGTGTTCAAAATGTGTCTGAATAAAAATAAAATAAATGTAAATAAAATTATGCTGGCTGAATCAAACTGACGAATAAGGCGTTGGAACAGGGAATCCGTGTGTGGACCACGGATGCTGCCTGTCATTGACTTACATAGGCATCACTTCCGTTTTTTAGCGATTCCGTGAAACTGCCACAGATTTTGAGTTAAGGGTCCGTGTTCATTTCACGAATTCTGTGAGACCAGGTTGCAAATTAGTATGAGTTAGGCATTTTTGTACACAAGCTCTTTTTACCTAATTTTAACAGATTTGTGTACATTTTAGTTTACTAGTGACATTGATTAATAATGTAATCATAACTAAAACATTTAAAATGTTCTGTTCTGTTCTGCTTTCAGCAGAGGGAGAAAAAAAGACAAAGTTATAATCATATAATGAAATAAATCATATGTTTTAACCTCATATTGTTTTTCCGTTGCATCATTAATGTTTTAAATATACAAATATGCAAGAAAAAACAATGCTTGTCCCCCCAAACACTGCTTGCAGACAGACAGCTGGCCTACTCACACTCAAACACACAAGACCACGGTGGTGACTCAGCTTCACCAGCTCTGGGGTGCGTTTCCCGTACAACGACGTAACTCACTGCTGAACTACCACAGTACGATGCATCGTTGAAGAAATCCACTAGCTACTGACGACCGTATTGTCACAAATCTGTCATTCAACCCCGTTTGTTAATGATGTTACGCAGGTGGTGGAGTAATAACTGCTTTTAATGAATTATTTTGAGATTGAATTCATGCTAGATTTTTTGCTATAAATATGGACATGGCATCTGAGGCCTAATTCTTATTTTTCTCAGTTATTTTGCTTTATTTCCAGATTCAAATAGGCTCGTTCTTACGTACTAGAGCACGTCCACACATGTGCACTCTTCAAAAAAGGTGCTTTAAATCTTTTGACAAACTTAAAAGACATAAATTACATTTGCATTCGAAATAAAAGATATAGATTGTACCAAATGTCAGCTTGCTTATTTTGCTCAAGATAAGGATTTATTAAGTCCACATGTCATGGAAACAAGAAACTATGCTTCTAACCACAGGTCGAAAGCTGTCATTCCAACCACACAACTTTGCGAAACTGTTTGCGAATGTTCGCTGGAACTATGGTTTCGGGAAACACCGACTCGTTGAACTATGTTGATGACTGAACTTGCGACATATGTGGCTAACGATGCTTTTGGGAAACGCACCCCTGGTTTGCTTGAGAACAACATGAATGTCCTGGTCCACCAGCAAGACAAGCACTATACCGGCATAAACCAGCACCATACCAGCACTAACCAGCATAAACCAGCCCCAAGCATTACTGTGTGAGAGGCGGAAGAGTGAGCTTTATATAAGTTTGTCTTGAAGTGTAGGCTACATTCATTCTCATGTTTTCTTATATCATAGTTTTGTGATGGACTTCATATTATTTTAAGAATGCAAAGCTGTGTCAGTGACAGGGGTAAAAACTATGCATATTACAAGTAGCAAAAACTTTCTAAAAGGTTTCTAAAACAGTTTTAATGTGATCTTCATATAACAAAATGGGGAAACAAAATGTTAAGCTTTTTAATCAAAGCCTGAAGCATTAAAGTGCCTTTTTTTTACACATGATTAAAGTCTTGACCACAAGATAACCTTCCAAGCTTCCAACGAATTACATAAATGGAAAGTTATCATTAAATCAGCTTGCCTAAACGGAGCATAAATCTTTCCACATCTTGAAACAAGTTGTATTTGCTGTGTCGTGTAATCTGGAGAATGTTATTATATCTGTAAAGTGTGACATACTTATGTTTATAATGCTCACATCTAGTTGTATGAAATATAGTTGTTGATTTTCTCAAGCATGAATTACTTAGGAAATGAATATCGAAAGCTTACGGACGACCTCCAGACATGTTCTGATTTTTCTCTGGCATGAGGTCTTCAGATAAATTCTGAGCAAATATCCTTCCCTTTGCAAAATTATCTAATCAAGCCACATTTTTTCCTCAGAGAGGAAAACTAGCTTGTGATCACCATCTCAAGAGTATTTGGTTTATCAAATAAACTTTAAAAGAAAATATGAAAAGACAAACAAAGCTTTGTGAAAGTTTTGTGTTTACAATCACTACACAACACACTAATGATCACTGAACAACAATACAGGATACACCAATAGAAAAATAACAAGAATACAGGAGGAAGGGGGATATTGGCCACAAGACAAATTAAGATACAAAATAAAAGCCACATGAAAAACTGTATTTTATGTATTCTGACTCTTTCTGATAATTACTATCAATTGATTGCTCATTTTGTTATCCCTCACTTACTTCTTTTTGTCACTTGTGTCAGTACTTATCATGGCCTTTTATTTGGTTTTATTGTGTTTCAAGTTGTTTCCTGCCGTGCAATAAGAAGTTCATGTGGGTTTGTAAATGCCCAGACCACATGCTTTCATCAGCACCCTTAACGCATAGCAGGATCTTACTAAACTCAGAGATTAGTCTGAGATAACTATTGAAAATACTTTCTAGATTAAATACATTCCAGATTACATTTTCATCATAAGAATTAGTCCCACTTTATATTAGTTGGCCTTAACTACTATGTACTTACATCAAAAAATAAGTACAGTGTACTTATTGTGTTCATATTGTATTGCTGTACACTTTTGCTGATATTGAGGTGGATACGGGTAAAGTTAGGGACAGGTGTGGTGGTACGGGTAAGTTTAAGGGTAGGGTTAGGTGTAAGGGAAGGGTCAACAGTGTAATATAAATGTAACTACAGAAATCTATTACAGATGTAATTACATACAGGTCTTTTTTAAATGTGAGTACAATGTAAAAACATGTATGTACACAATCAAATGATTAATTAAAATGTTAGTACATAGTAGTTAAGGCCACCTAATATAAAGTGGGTCCTAAGAATTGGAGTAAATAACCCTAATATAATCACCAAACCACCTCTAAGTAGACTCCTTTAAGATATGAGACCTGATATGAGCTGTCAGCAGTTGCAAAGAGGAAGCAAAAATGTTCTTATCAACACCCACAGATGCCCTATTTATAGCACTGTATGTGAACACTGTACCAAATTTTACGTGTTTACATTGTGCACACAACACTTTTGATATTTCTGTAGACAGCTGATTTGCATCAGTTTCGGAATATATGCATAGTGCCAACAGAAATGTTACACTTTCAGTGAGTCATAATCAGATAAACTGTTGATCAATATAGCGGTTGTTCAAAGAGTGGTGAACCTTCCCACCAAATACCGTGAATCTTCAAGATGGTCTTTCATAAACTCTTGCATGCAGCATGACCTTGAGTACATGCCTGCCTGAGAACACTGCTTACATAGAGAATATAAAGATACACAAAAGCTGGTCAGTGGCAGGGTTATTTTTTTATCCAACACATCCCTGTTTAATAATATAATATAGTACTAATATTAGTATTAATAATATGAAAAGCACAATGCATCACTGTGACCTTTGAAGACTGAGCAACCTGCCAGATTCCCAGTGTTACATCGCAGATCTAGCATGGCTCCAGCTTCATTACAACTCACTTCCTGTCCACCTATAAAGCTCTTCCTCCCCGCTGCTCCCGCCATACTTACAATCAGAATGGTCACTCCAACACACAACACACCTCCATGACCCATGGCTTTGGGTGTGCCTGGGGTCAATAAGGTTTAAAAGGAAGACATATAAAATGCAGATACAATGACATTGTGAAAGGACAGGAGATCAGGATGGAGATTTGTCTCCATAAAGAGCTGGACATGCTTGTCTGCAGGGTCAACATATGAATAGTTCAGATGCAAAAGCCTCTAAAAGCCACTTAAGGTCAAAAATGAGATAACAATACTGAGTGAATGCTCTCTGCATATAGTATACGTTCATAAAATACTTTAACGTCAAACCCACTAAATCCCAGCCTCAGCCCATAGAAACCTATACATAGGAACCTGACAAAAATGCTTATTTTAAAGAAAAACGTCAGACGGACTTAGAGGCTTTTGCATCTGAACTCTTCATATGAAATCAGGATATTCACCTAAATGACTTCTGTTTACCTAAAGATTTTAAGATGGTTTCTTCAAGAACTCTGAGCCAAAACCTTTTAGCCAAATTGTAAAGCAGCACTGCATACTATATTGCTAAAAATTTTTGGGAAGCCTGCCTTTACATGCACATAAACTTTAATGACATCCCGTAGGGTTTAATATGTAGTTGGCCCACCCTTTGCAGCTATAGCAGCTTCAACTCTTCTGGGAAGGCTTTCTACAAGGTTTAGGAGTGTTTATGGGAATTTTTGACCATTTTTCCAGAAGCGCATTTGTGAGGTCAGGCACTGATGTTGGACGAGAAGGCCTGGCTCGCAGGATCCACTCTAATCCAATATAGTGCCTAACATGGCAGCCTGGTCTCACTGTTAATAAGTAGGTATCAATACATAATATTTTCACATGCAAAATTGTTTTGTACCTTTTGGATAGCTTTCCTGTAGCTCAAACAATAAGAGCCAAGGTCATGGGTTCGATTCCCAGGGAAAGCAAGAACTGACAAAATGTAAAAATGTGTACCTTGAATGCAAATGTAAGTCGCTTTGGATAAAAGCGTCTGCCAAATGCATAAATGTAAATGTAGATGCTGAAACGTACAATATGGACGTATTGACATTTAAACATAAATATTATATTTACAACAAAAAAACAAAGTAAATATGTACATTTAAATGGCGTCAATTCGTCCATATTGTATGTTACAGTATGAAAATGTAAGTATGTATGTGTGGTAACCATAAAACCATAAATATTTATGTGTAAAAATACACACAAATGAGATCACGTTGAACATGCGCACAGAAGGCAATGCACAGAATGCATTGTGACAAGCTCTGTGAAATGATAGGAGGTAAGAGAAATTGTAATTGCAAATAAAGTTCTCATTACTATAACATTTCTATAAAATACTATAATAGGCATCCTGATCTCATGGGAAACCCAAAGTATTTTACAAGGTGGTGAATTTGTATGATGTGATTCGTACAAAATCGTACAATTTTTAGGAAAAAGCATGAAGGTCCACCCCAAACATAACCGTCAGTGCTCTTTAGCAGATTGTATAAAAGCGTATCAGTGAGATTGTATGAATTGGTACAAATTAGCCACAAATTCGACAAAACATAAAGTAGTTACAAATTGTCATGAGATTGTGTTGAAATAGCTCAGTATAATTTAAAATGGACTATTTCACCCACACTTTATGTATGCTGTGTGTTTGTATGCTTGTTTTACTTTGTTGATCTATTGAACTCAATAGATCTGTTCAGTTTGCAGTCCACAAATCTGGAAGAGTATAAGCATTTTCAGGCCATGGGTTCCATTGTTTTTTTAGCATGTCAGTTTTTGATTTATGAGTAAAGTTCAGTGGTTAACACTGACATTGACATTTTGTTTTATAGCACAAATTAAAGCTAGTCAAACCTCAGACATTAAATTTGCAACTTCTGTGTGCTTAAAAGATTATGTCGCTATCAAGCGTCTATATAAGAACTAAAACTACCACAAGGATGTGTGTATATGTGCTTGAAGAATCACTGTAGTCCTTATGGAGGTCATTTGTCAGGTTCCATGACAGTAAGAATGCTGCCGTAGAACGTTTTGGAAAAGAGCTTGAGTGTGACTAAAGATTGCAAATATATATATTTTTTTATCATCATTTTCCTATAAGTAAAGAATGAAATACACATCATGCCATATTTTAGGGTGCAGGTTTTTTCCACTGTAAAACTTGATAACAATCTCCAGAAAATTCCTGACTTTGATGAGATAGATACAAACTGCTGGCAGATGGTTTATGGAAAGCAGGACAGACTATCTGCTAAGAGATGTTGGAACGTATTCTATCCAGACAGCCAGCTGGATGAGGTGAACGTTCCGGTCACTAGCTTTTATGGCCATTATATGCAGCAGATGATTAGAATTCTTTTATTATTTCAGCCTAAAATTACAGAAAGTACAGCGCTAGCCTAATCCCTTATTGTAGAATATAGTAGTAAGATAACAGATACAATCTTTCTTTTGAATAACTGAATCATACCATTGTCATGAGTTTGAATGTTGTATGTAATGGTATGTGTGGTATTTATCTAAGAGGAGGGGCCAAGTACTGCCAACCATGGTATTTTCCAATGTGACTTCACTCTAGACATGAAGTGACAATTATATAGGAAGCCTCTTGTATAGGTGTGACCAATGCACAGTACATGTATTTAGCTCAGCAGTGTTGGAAATTATCATTGTTCCCCTTTTATGTAGGCCAGCCTTGGTCAGACCTCATCTCACATCCTGTTCTTGTTCAAGGCCAGGGTAAACGTTTCAACACATCCTGCACAAAGTGATCTGCTACTGTTATAGAAACATACTTGATAAATCATAAAGGATTAGCTACTTTTAATATTTTTTCTTAATCATAAAATGTAAGGTAAACTCAAAATTAAAAGGTTTCATTGTTAGTTCATACTGTGCGTTTGACATGTTTTCTCTGACCTAGTGTCTATTTGGACAAAACTGCATATCTGAATGTCACTGCAAAAGATACAAAACACCAAGTGCATGGCATCTGTGACATTTCTCAAAATTAACTTCAGGAAACAACAGATGAAGTTCATGCGCTCTCATCACATTATGTTGCACTACTTTTTGAGAAGAAGAAAAAATGATGGTAACACTTTACTTAAAGCCTTTATGTATAATGCATTAATGCATTCATTTTGCCTTGCAAGGCACCTTATAATGCATTATATGGTCTCATTAATAATTGTAACCACAGGTATAATACACTTTTAGAAAGTATAATGCATTAAAACACAACAAACAACCAATTTCAGATGTAACAAAGAATCTGTGTATATTATAATACATTTTAACTTTATAATTACTTATGAATATATATTACATTATACCATACATTATGAATACCTTTATAATTCATTATACATAAAGTGTTACCAAAATTATTATGATAGCTTTTGATATTTTTAGCTATAATTTAGATATTTTGCTAGCTGATGCAATGTCACTTTTTAAAATGTGGCCAAATATTTTTGGGACCACTGTATGCATTTGTGCATATTCAGTAGGACCATTAAGAACACTAAGTGCATGTGTGCAGTTTTGGTGTGTCTGTCTGTGTGTAAGTGCACAACAGGTTACACAACACCACTGCAGTTTACAAGGTTATTTTCTATACAAAGGACTTCCATGTATTTCAGTTGGATTACACCTAATGGATCTGGTTGTCATGTATGTGAACAAAAACTCAACAATAAAAACAATAATAATAAAGAACCGGCATTGCCTTATTGCCTTCAGGTTTTCATAAAAACTTCAATGTTTAATACTCTTGTAATTAAAGTGATAGTGTTAATCTAATTGCTATAATTATGGTTTGCTGGGTGCATGCGAGTCTGTGAATATAACAGTCTTTTTCATGCCTTTGGTATCACTGTCATGGTACACAAATCTAATATGAAACACTGGGGCAAGTTCCATTATTCATGATCTGTCATTGCTTCCTTAATGATCCATGTCCTGTAACATGTCAACAAAATATCTAAAAATGGGTATAAAAATGGGCAGTGCCTCTCAGAAGTCAAGATGGGCAGAGGATCACCAATTCCCCCAATGCTGCAGCCAAAAATAGTGGAGCAATATCAGAAAGGAGTTTCTCAGAGAAGTTATCATCATCTACAGTGCATAATATCATCCAAAGACTCTGGGAATCTGGAACAATCTCTGTGCGTAAGGGTCAAGGCCGGAAAACCATACTGGATGCCCCGTGATCTTCGGGCCCTTAGACGGCACTGCATCACATACAGGAATGCTACTGTAATGGAAATCACAACATGGGCTCAGGAATACTTCCAGAAAACATTGTCGGTGAACACAATCCACCGTGCCATTCGCCGTTGCCGGCTAAAACTCTATAGGTCAAAAAAGAAGCCATATCTAAACATGATCCAGAAGCGCAGGCGTTTTCTCTGGGCCAAGGCTCATTTAAAATGGACTGTGGCAAAGTGGAAAACTGTTCTGTGGTCAGATGAATCAAAATTGTAATTTCTTTTTGGAAAACTGGGACGCCATGTCATCCGGACTAAAGAGGACAAGGACAACCCAAGTTGTTATCAGCGCTCAGTTCAGAAGCCTGCATCTCTGATGGTATGGGGTTGCATGAGTGCGTGTGGCATGGGCAGCTTACACATCCGGAAAGGCACCATCAATGCTGAAAGGTATTTCCAAGTTCTAGAACAACATATGCTCCCATCCAGACGTCGTCTCTTTCAGGGAAGACCTTGCATTTTCCAACATGACAATGCCAGACCACATACTGCATCAATTACAACATCATGGCTGCGTAGAAGAAGGATCCGGGTACTGAAATGGCCAGCCTGCAGTCCAGATCTTTCACCCATAGAAAACATTTGGCGCATCATAAAGAGGAAGATGCTACAAAGAAGACCTAAGACAGTCGAGCAACTAGAAGCCTGTATTAGACAAGAATGGGACAACATTCCTATTCCTAAACTTGAGCAACTTGTCTCCTCAGTCCCCAGACGTTTGCAGACTGTTATAAAAAGAAGAGGAGATGCCACACAGTGGGAAACATGGCCTTGTCCCAACTTTTTTGAGATGTGTTGATGCCATGAAATTTTAAATCATCTTATTTTTCCCTTAAATTGATACATTTTCTCAGTTTAAACATTTGATATGTCATCTATGCTGTATTCTCAATAAAATATTGAAATTTGAAACTTCCACATCATTGCATTCTGTTTTTATTCACAATTTGTACAGTGTCCCAACTTTTTTGGAATCGGGTTTGTAAAAGTAATTTGAAATGTGATAATGTAAAACATTATACCCACCATAAATATAAAAAAGCAACAAAGAGTGTATAAACAGGTATGACAATGTCACTGAAGAATTGTAAAATCTTAAAATATAGCACAAGTTTAAACTGACAGTGATGAGATCTTTTTGATATTTGCATACTGAATGGCAACTTGTTCTTGTTCAATCTATTAGCATAATGATTTGTGATTGGTCTTGTCTTCCTTTGCTATATTTAAATATTTAGACACCTTTAAGGCCCATAAACACAAACAACAATAACTAAAACGTTAATGATAGTTCTATATAGATAGACAGAGGAACAATAATGATGAACAGTAAAAAAATTGACAGCCAATCAGAATCCATCCTGCTTTAAAGAGTTTGAGCATTTAATAGACAGACGACATAACTAGAGCGAGTGCTTCGAATGAACAGAACGATGTTGTCTGCTGGTGTGGAAGCTAATATAGTTCTACCCGAAAGACTCAGGAGGCGAGAATAACATTTGAATAAGATTTATTTACAGTTTGTATACAATGAGTACTGAATAGATGAAATGATAAAGTTATTTGATGTAGGCCCCGTCCATAGTCCGAATCCGGAGGGTAGTGGATGCTTGCAGTTCCTGCCTGAAGATGAAGGCAGGGGCGGAGCCTACCCCCTGATGTATGGACAGGGACCGACCTGGTGGTGGTGGGGAGGATGGGGGTGAACGCCGGCATCAGTATCTGCGAACGTAGTAATGGGTGGGAACAGAACTTATATACTACAGATGACGAATAATGATTGGCTAGATAGATAATTAATGAATGAAGTGACATTTGAGTCTTCCAGGTAGAACTACGCTAGAGCTCCCATTTATCATTATCATTAGTTATCGCTGTTGGTGTGAACGAGCCTTTACACTGCAAAGTTACTAATTAATTGAGAATTGGCCATTGAGAATACGTGTTGAAGGGAAAAGGATCTTGCATGGTCACACGTGTGATTCATTACGTGCGAAAAACATAATTTGCAGCAAGATAAAATCATTTGGCCTATAGCACTATTTATATTAGGGTAAAGCATATTTTCATAGTTCTAGTGCAAAATGTTCCCACTCATGTTCTTTCATCGTCTTTAAAAAAACTTGAAGAATTACAGGAATGTCACGATAGGCAGTGCAATTTAATCTCAGCGTTGATCTGTGCTAATGCAGGTGTCACATCTTAACAGCCCTGCTTCCACACAAATTAACTGAATGTTGTAAGACTTTCATGTAACACTTTTACTATACTTTCCTCTGAAGCTCCTTAATGCATGACCACAATTCTATACTCAGGTGCGAAGATTTACTGTCTATACTTTTAAAAGGCTTGGCCATATCCTGGAAGATACACCAGAAATGTTTCACATTGTTTAAACTCTTCCTGGTCGAAGACCTAAGTTCACTTAATAAAAGGACAGAGAAAATTAAATAAAACGGACTGGAGTTTGTAATCTGTTTCAGTCAATGATAGACTAATCTCTGGACATTAATTTTCTCAGAACAATGGACCACTCTGAGATGGAGGGATTGGTTGCAGGAGATATTATGTCAGTGGTGGTGGGACCTTGCCGTGTGTGAGGCTCTCAGATGGAAAAGACTGCTAAGCTTTGGACTGATACACAGAAACAAAACCACTGTCTGAATATATCTGCACTGCCTAGGGTGCAAAGCCATTCTAGCGTGGCCAAAGCTGATGAATAGGGACACAAAGATGAACAGAAGCTAACCGGTCTTGCACAGAGAGTGAAAAGAAAAACACCACAGAGAGACTGTTTGGCAAAAAAATACATCTTTTGAGCATTTGGCCTGGACCTCCCCCTCCCTACTCAAAGTGCTTATTAGGAACAATAGGGGTCAATAAAGTCGTTTCTTATAAGTGCACTTGAGTTTTTGCATTTTAACAAAAAAAAAATATATATATTTGGCTTAAGAAGATTCTTATATATATATAATTTTTCGAGTGTATCTCAAACAGTAAAGTTCCAATGAGAAGATCTATAGTGACTGCTGGACAGAAGCAAAACAATAAATTAATATTTGACAGTACAAATCTCTCACTGTGAAAACAAATAAATATAGACAGATAATTAAAGCAATAAACGCCAAGAAGCCATGGTTTACAGTGATTTTAGAACAGCTAAGGGGCATTGTTAGGCATGAATGGAGTTTAAAGGGATCATTCACCCCAAAATGAAAATTATCCCATGATGTATTCATCCTCAAGCCATCCTAGGTGTATATGACTATGTTCTTTCAGACAATTATCCTTGCTCTTCAAGCTTTATAATGGTAGTGAATGGCTTTTTTGAAAGTCCAAAAAAGTGCATGCAGCCATCATAAAAGTAATCCATACGACTCCAGGGGGTTAATAAAGGTGTTCTGGAGCGAAGTAATGTTTTTGTAAGAAGCAGCAGACTGCCTACGCATGTCGATTTGCGCCAAAAGAGTAACTCCTGACGCGATGTATGGCGTAGGATGTAGAAGTAGCGTAAGCTTCGATGCCTCTCACGGTTCAAATAAATAGGGCTGGGCAACAAACTCAAGCTCCGATTCTCTTATATTGAAATCCGCCAACATGTCTCTTTAAAAATTCTCGTTTTAGACTTCTAATTTGTGACCGGTGTTTTGTTTTGCTCTATCCTCTGTGCTTCCGCGTTCGTTGATGCGTCATGCATCAGGTCAGACATTACTCTTTTGGCTTAAGTCGATTTGCGTAGGTATGCCGGAAGCTAGTTATTTTAGTTTATAAAGATTTAAATACGGATATTTTTCTTACAAAAACCCTTCGCTTTGCTTCAGAAGGCCTTTATGAACCCCCTGGAGCCGGGTGGATATCTTTTATGATGGATGGATGCACTTTTTTGACTTCAAAATCATTACATAATTATTAAGCCAGGATATTTTATAATATAAATCTGATTGTGTTCGTCTGAAAGAAGATCATATACACCTAGAATGCCTTGAGGGTGAGTAAATCATATAATTTTTATTTTTTTGGTGAACTATCCCTTTAATAATATAATAATTAAAGTATAAGAGTATAAAAGTAAACAGTAAAAAGTATAATAATAATTTACAAATAATAATTCTTCTGCCAAGCAATGTGGTTATTCTGCAACATTTAGCAGAACACAGTAATACTGCTGTAATGAGGTTACAGGTGTGTGTTTATAGAGTATTTAACAACTGCTTGAATGCTGCTCAATCAATCAGGACTTGAACTATCCGTTTTATAAATAAATAGTATAGATAAAAATAAAAATAAAAATAAGAAAATCACATCACCATGCAGTGTAAGAGGAGTATCTGGTGGGAACTCTGCAGTGCTGCATGCACAATTACACCTATGTGCACTCACCCGCTGAGAGCTCACCTCAACCTACAGCAACCCTTCTGCTCTTCCTCTACAGAGAGGAACTGCACAAAATGCCTCAATGCTATTTATAAATGTTGGAAAGGCGCCCGTAACATAGCAACAAAAAAAATCTTTTACTGTTGGCGAGCCGTAAAACCAAGAGGTCAAGAGGTAAGTGTGACTGGGTGTGGCCATGTTGAGGAAGTGTCTGATAGACAGGGAAATTCAGCAGAAAACGGGAGATCTCCTATTTCCCATAACACAGGGAGAGGAAAACATGCACGCAATAAAAGAGACCTTGTTTCATTACTTTTGACATTAAGATAGTGTTTTGAAATATCTTTTTATGATTTGTACACCAAAATAAATGCCCTTGTTTATTTTTTTTCATCATATACGCTTAATGGATCGCATCAGTCTGTGCAATGACCAAACCATTAGATGTAATTATTAGATATCGCTTAAAAATGTTTCAATTGATTGGCAAAAGAAAAAGGGAACCACTTAATCTGTCCCTCAGGCAGTCGCTTTCAAAAATCTATATGCAACACTTTGAGATGAATAATGAAAATCAAATAATGTAGTTGAAAGGCTGAGGGAGAGGTACATTCATAATGTATGCCCTCACATACAGCCTTTTATGAAGTCCATTCTCATCTTTAAATGTTGGAAATTTATTCATTGCTCTTTTATTTCAGAGTGAGACAAATATTGGTGAAGACGCTAAGATCGAACTGGTGACCACAGGTCGACTCCTGAGAAATGAAGTGCTGTTTATTTATTGATAGTCCCATTTATTCTTATCTACGTCAGTTAATCATACCCGCTCCTGTCATTCTCACAATACGCATTACAGATTAGTGTGTGACTGCTACTCACATACCAGCCCCTCCCATATCGCGATATGAATTCTATTAGTGCAAAAAGGGATGGGACGGTATGAACATTTATATCACTATTATCAATATTATCACGGTTTTGTTAAAATGAGATGAAAGGGTTCAAAAAGAACAAATGCACACACTGAAAACACGTTTTATATTTGAAAAACAACAAATAAAACAAGCAGCTCTATGCACTTTTTTTAAGCAAGATTCTATTCTGTTGCATTTCCTTCCTTATAATGACTGACGTCAATAGCAACGCATTATAAAAGTGCACATCCACGCATCACAACGGACGCTCTCATTTCATTCATTCAAATGCAACTTGTCATCTAGCGTCTCCGTTTTTAATTGTATTTAAAATGAAATCAGAGAACTTTACTATTAATACTACTATAATATTGTTGTAAATAATATTGCTGTAAAACAGCGGGTGATGGTCGCGAAGACGACTCGGCAGGTTTGAAGTGTTTTCCCCTATTGCAGCGACTTTCTTTCTGCATGTTCTGCAGACAGGGTGACCATCCTCAATTAAGTTCCACTCAGGACTTTTGTAAAGGCCAAAATATGGCCACACCTCAGATTTGGTCCTTTAAGAAGACTGAAAAATCTCTTGAGCATTGTCACTGCCTTCTGCCATTTCTTCTCATTCAAAAAACAACGTTGCGAGCTGGGCCTGTGCCAGACTGATGCTGGCTGGACAGGATTTACCACAAGTTTTCAAAATCACGATAATCAAACACTGTTTTAATGATGATAATATTATTTATATTATTAAATTATATTATTTTAAATGATAATACTAACCGTCAGTACATTTTATCGTGAAACTGATAATCATCCCATCCCTATAGTGCAATTTGATCTAATTTCTTTCTCATGATTATTTTAAGCTCCAGTGGGAAGATGAAAATTGAAAATTCATGGCTCTGAAATTTGTCTGATGTCTGTGCAGAGTGTCGACTACTGTTTTAGTCACCATTAAATCAAAAGTGACCAATCTTATTTTTTATGAAATACTGCAGTGGGTTACACTTTATTTTAAGGTGTCTTAGTTACACTGTAATTATACATTTTAGTACTGAGTAATATAGTAAAAAGTAACTACATTTTCCTGTAGCTCAAACAATAAGAGCGTGGCGCTAGCAACGCCAAGGTCATGGGTTCAATTCCCAGGGAAAGCAAGAACTGACAAAATGTAAAAATGTGTACCTTGAATGCAATGTAATTCGCTTTGGATAGTTTAGTTGCATGTAATTATGCATAATTTATAGTTTATATTATTAACTATTATTATATAATTTATATTATAGTAAATGCATGTAACATATGTAACAATGACACTGTAAAATAAAGTTTTACCTTGCAGTGTTTATTATAAATGATTTATCCTTGCATTATATTTTTTAATTATTGTACCAGATGGATGGATTGATGGATGATGGATGGATGGAAGGCAGCAATTAACCCTAATCCAATCAGCTCCCAATGGACAAAATTAAGTCACACTTTTTTCATGTTTAAAGATGTTTCACTCAGACATTCATCACAATATGGTGGAAAAGATGACCGCTATTTCCATTTTATGGCAACTTTAAAAACAGCATACTACTACAACAAGCTGAATCTGTTGTAATCTGATAATACCGTTTATATTGCAGACAAAACAAGTGTTTCTGATAAGAAATAGTTTTGATTCTTATCAATGTATTTGTGTTTTCAAGAAATAGGGTTAACTAGTCACAAAGCATGTAAGTGCACAAATTATTATTTTATTTTTTTCTTGTCAAAGTTCTGCGCTAAGAGGACTGTTATTGCAATGTGATAGATTTGGAAAGGGCTACCAAAACAAGGCTAAATGCAGGTGGTGTTTGTTGACTTTAGTTAAATCATCTATGCAGAAACACCCAGTCATTACAAGGTGTTCACCGCCTCAGGCGCTGTTGAAAGAATTTGAGGACAAACTGTCTACAACATAGGCAATGAAGGTATGCTTTCACATTTTACTTTCTAATTCCCCTTTGCATTGTGAGAGACAGATTTTTTTTTTCTTTTTTTTTGCATTTAATTGAACAGAAAACATTAAAAAAAATTATTAAAACAAATGTTTTGTCACCTCATCACAATTGAGAAAGAAAAACTAGCCTGATTTTTATTGTGAAAGTATACAGAGAATGAATGTGTCTTATCCAAGAGCGGATATTTCCCAGGTATCCTGAGAGAATGAGGGAGGAAATGACTCGGCCATCTGTCCGCTACTCTAGCACATTTACATACATATCTCTCAACAACAGTTTCAGAAAGTAGGGCAACTCTGTGACACCTCACACTAGTTTATACTATTTTTTCCTTTCCTGCTTGGGTCCATCACTGTCCCCATTTTGGCCCAATAGCCCTTCTCCCACTTTCATGCATTGAACCTTCCTTTACAATCTGTAGTTTGTCTATTTCATGGTATAAAATGTCTCTATTTCATGATGTACAGTATGTCTGTGACATCATCTCATTTCATTCCACACACACACACACACACGTATATGACCTCAGAAATCTTCCTTCTTTTTCTGGCCTCTTACCAGTGGCCTCTGGCCTCTTGCGACTGACTATGGTCCAGTCGCAAAAAAAAAAAAAAAACAACAACAAAAAAAAACCCCCACCATTTTAAAAGAATGTAAAAATGCTACAGTCAACACCTGTTACCAGCAACATAGTGTCAGCCCAGATCCGGCCCACATCTGGTTCAAGATGTGGCCTGGATCTGGGCGACACTATGTTGCTGTCTGGGTAAATTCACCATGTATAGTGAAAAAATAGGGCTTAGATTAAATAGCATATTACAGGTTATTGAACAGCAATGATATTGTATGGACATTTTTTTGAAGTACAAAATATGACATATTTTGAATTTCTGTATAATGTATTAATGTTTAAACAGTACAATATACAAGCTCCAAATGCCACACTGTAATACCTGAGATGTTGCTATATTCTTTATATAACTTTATGGAAAATGTATGTCAGACCTCCTTAAAATTATTAAAAAAAAAAAGATATATATATATATATATATATATATATATATATATATATATATATATATATATATATATATCCATTATCCATCCATTATCTTCCGCTTATCTGGGGCCGGGTCATGGGGCAACAGTCTAAGCAGAGACGCCCAGACTTCCCTCTCCTAGCCACTTCCTCCAGCTCTTCCGGGAACCCCGAGGCGTTCCCAGGCCAGCGGGAGACGTAATCCCTCCAGCATGTCCTAGGTCTTCCCCGGGGCCTCCTCCCGGTGGGACATGCCCGAAACACCTCCCCGGGAAGGCGTCCAGGAGGCATCCGAAATAGATGCCCAAGCCACCTCAACTGGCTCCTCTCGATGTGGAGGAGCAATGGCTCTACTCTGAGCTCCCCCGAGTAACTGAGCTTCTCACCCTATCTCTAAGGGAGCGCCCAGCAACCCTGCGGAGAAAGCTCATTTCAGCCGCCTGTATCCAGGATCTTGTCCTTTCGGTCATGACCCACAGCTCATGACCATAGGTGAGAGTAGGAACGTAGATTGACCGGTAAATTGAGAGCTTCGCCTTACAGCTCAGCTCCTTCTTCACCACGACAGACCGGTACATCGACTGCATTACTGCAGAAGCTGCACCGATCCGTCTGTCAATCTCCCGTTCCATCCTTCCCTCACTCGTGAACAAGACCCCAAGATACCTGAACTCCTCCACCTGAGGCAGAAACTCTCCACCAACCTGAAGTGGGCAAGCCACCCTTTTCCGACTGAGAACCATGGCCTCGGATTTGGAGGTGCTGATTCTCATCCCGGCTCCTTCACACTCGGCTGCAAAATATTGAATATATATATCAGATTTGAGGGACACATTTAAAATGTAGGCTTACAGCTAAGGTTAGGTGCTTATACATCAGTGTTAATCACCTATCATTTCCCTCTGATTTTAGGGATACGTTATGAGTAGGGGTAGGGTTGATCCAGGAACATGTCTTGGCAAAATCACAGTGACCATTCATTTAGAGTGGATATCAATAGATTTTATTATTATTCCTTGAACACGTGTGAACAATGAATAGTGTAAAGTAAAAATAGTAGAAGCATGTTACTGCTTTAAAAAAAAATAAGCCAAATGGATATTCTTCCAGAATATCACACCAGTAGCCCTCCAGATGTTTTTATTCCTTGACGTAGTTCACCCTCAAATAAGGCTGGAAAGCTCATTATTTAAGGGCCAGCGGCTGAGCTTCCCTGCAATGTTTTTTCTTCACTCTGAACAGACATGCATATAGCTGTGTCCTTGAATGTATCTTCAATATCACTAGCACCTTCATATAAAGGTTTAAAGGCCTTATAAAGACCAGACATATGGACAGCTCTGAAGACCATTTCATAACCATTAATGTCCAAAGTATGATAAAGTCAGCAGATAGTTTCAAGGGTATGAAGAAAAAAAAAAAAAAAAAAACATTATACACTGCTTTTAAAATCAGTAAGCACTTCACAGAAGCAGTGAGTAATGCTGTATAAATTGGCTGCATAAATGTGCTAATGGGTTTTCCTGTAGATAACGTACTCGGTTACTGACGTAACCTCGGTTCCCTTAGTGAGTCATTCTTCTTATTAAGATAAATAAGATTCTGAAGCCTTTATATAATCACCCAGTGAAACTGGTCTGTAACGTCAATTGGTTTGTAAAGTTAAAGAAAACGAACCAATGATGGTGCGGTACGCATGAGCCAATGGTGAGTGAGCCTGCCGAAAGGGGCGGGGTCTCTGGCTATAAAAGCAGCCGTTTCACAATGGCAAATTGATTGGTTTCGACTGAAGCGACGCATGAGCCGTCTTCACTCGTAGCATGGCAAATTACGCAGTACTCGTTCCGTATCTAAGGGAACTGAGGTTACGTTAGTAACTGAGTAAGTTTCCTTGCGATACTACACAAGTACTGCGTAATTTGTCTTAAGATAAATAAGACAAGACGCTATGGGCATAATACAATCACTCTGTGCTATGTAAGGGGACGACTAAATAAAAGTGTGAAATGCTTTTAAAAAGGGCTCCGACACACTCTAAAAAATGCTGGGTTAAAACAACCCAATCGCTGGGTTAGTCCATTTTCAACCCAACTTGGGTTGTTTTTAACCCAGCATTTTTTAGAGTGCACTAAGAGGTATAAGTCATCCACCAGAACCCCATTACTAGGGCCTGGACGTGGAGAGTTTAGCCTCCAGGAGCCCTTAAGGAAGCGTACAACAAGGTTGTTTCTTCCTATAGACTGCCCTGCTATAGGAGCGTGAGAAGCTGCTATAGCCGCAACATAGACTTTAACAGTAGAGGGGGAACGATCTTGATCCATTAAGTCTTGAAGAAATGACAATATCTGAGATATGTCACAAGTTAGAGGGTCGCCATCCCAGGTTTTACACCAGGAGGTGAAGACGGCCCATTTTGAGGTATAGAGACGTCTTGTAGATGGAACTCTGGCCTGAGAGATAGTGTTTAGGATATTCTCAGGGAGGTTTAAGAGCTCCCGTTGAGAAATCATACATGAAGGTCCCACAGCTCGGGTCTGGGGTGCCAAATTGTCCTTTTTGCTTGGGAGAGGAAGTCTAGTCTCAGAGGGATCAGCCATGGCCTCAGGGGCGATAATCGAGACATCTCTGAGAACCATGGTTGGGTCTTCCAAAGAGGAGCCACCAGGAGAACTTTGTGGCTACCCTCCCTGGTTCGCTTGAGGAATCAGAGCGATCGGTGGGGAAAGAATAAAGGAGGAGGCTGGACCAATCATGGGCCAGCGCATCCCTGGCTTTTGAGAAAAATATTGGGCAGTGATGAGGGGGAGAGTGAGTCACGCGGGGCCTGGGCCAATGTGTGAACACACTCATCTGAGCGCTGGGAATCTCTGTCCCGCTGTTTTTTCCTCATGGTTCCCAGGAGGAAGAAAACAGGAGGGTGTGAGGGGCGGGGTTGTGTTCTGAAAAGAACGCTATCCGTGAACACAAAGAGGCGAGACTCATACTCTCATAGCGAGAGCAGGTCGAGTCAGTGAGCGCGGCTTCTCGTGGCGTGATATTTACAACAATGTCGCTAAAATTTGCTCTTTTATAAATGCTCTGAAAGGATACACCGACGTGCACTCGCACGGCTGCAGGCAGTTCATGGGCAAAGCGCAGACCAGGCTGCAACACAGCAACTGTGGCTGCTCGAAGCGGCGGCTGCTCGGGCGGCAAGCTGCTTGAGAGCAGTAAGCGGGATAGAGAGCAGCGAGTAGGGAGGCGGGCCAATCAACTGCACGAAGGCGAGAAGATCAGCGGCGAATCCAGCTGCTTGCAGGTGAAGGCGGCTTCAATCCGAGTTCTAAGAGATGTTATCTGCGTCACTGAAGGAGAATTAATCGATTTGCCAAGGTGAAACGGCCGCTTTTATAGCCCGAGATCCCGGGCTCAAGCGGGCTCGCTCTCCATTGGCTTGCGCATACCGCGCCGTCATTGGTTCGTTTTCTTTAACTTTACAAAACCAAACGACATGCAGTTTGACTGCGTGATTGTATAAAGGCTTCAGAATCAGAGAAAAATGTTTTCCCCATAGCGTCTTGTCTCGTTTATCTTAATAAGACGAATGACTCACAAGGGAACCTCTGTCTCTGTCCAAAAGAAACTCACTGCCACATGCCACCATGATGCTGATTCAATGGAAGTTTGGACACTCGAGTGGCATACAACAATTCATCATTCAAAATTCAGCAATGTCAGTGTTTCAGAAGGGTGGGCCAAAGGTGATTAATTATGAAGTTATGAAGTTAATTGTTGATTTATTATGGGACATTAGCTTTCAGAAATTATAATACAGAACCTTTTTTTGTTCAATATTTTCACACTCCACTCTCCGCCTGCAACTCTCCGACTTATTATCAGTCTTATACAAAGAACTCCTCTAGGACATATCCACATGCCCCTCCTCTCAGCTCTCGGAGAGTGCATGCCTACAGCGAGCTATGATGTCGAGCCAATACATACCAAGCCAATTACAAACAACATGAAAACACCACTCCCACTGCAGTATTCACTGGCGGCAATGTCTCCATAGAGCATATTCTGGAAGACCATTATCCATTTTTCACCAGTGCCCTTTATAACTTTGCCAGCCAGCATCTGGATTTCCTGAAGACGGGGGTGTTGGAATTTATTTATGTCTGGAAGATCACAGAGATATAAGGAAAATAAACAGTTAATTCCTATGAATCTCTCCATATGCAGATAAGTATTCAGCACTGAGATTAAGTTTACGCTCTACAACATATAAGGCCTTCTTTAGACCTACTCGGGTGGGAGCAAAGCCAACTGTAACAATGATGAGGTCCCTGATTCCAAAAAACCACAACACACAGACGTACGTAGAATGACTGCATTATGAATCATGCACTCGCAGAATATTCCATGACCAAAATTAGCTTTGGTGTAGGTTAATATGGACAAATAATCACTTTTTTTGTCCTATTTTTCAGCTCCTAATTTAAATACATTTCTATTTATCAAAGAAATGTATTACATATTCTATTTGTTTTTTTTTACAAAAATATTAAGCAACTGTTTCAACTGTAACTGATAATTCAGCTTTGCCATCACAGGAATAAATTACAGTTATTTGTAATAATAAATAATATCACAATACTGTTTTATTGTATTTTGATTTAAAATAAATTGAGCCTTGATTGGCATAAGATATTTTCCAAAGATATTTTTAAAACTTTTACTGTCACCAAACCTTTGAACAATAGTGTATGTCAGTCCCAGTTTGCATAAATTTGATAATGCAAAGCAGTTTGGTTGCATGACATGCATGAAATCCTGGGTCTGTCCCTCTAATTCCTGGTTGTTTGTGTTTAAACTCAGAACATCCTGTTTCTCTGCAGGGATTAAAAATTAAGTTATTTAAGCTTAGATATTTTATCTAGCAGATACTTTTTGTTATCCAAACACTTTTCAGAACATTTACTACTTGAACCTGGAGCGAGTTGTGCTTAAGAGCTTTGCTGAAGTGATATTTCTTAGTGACTCTCCAGTTCATAGATCACCCTCTAACCTCTTAAAGCTTTTAAATGTAGAACAAATAATTGGTCAAAACGTTAAATTGCAAGATTTTTAGCATTGAAAATTATGGACCTTTACGAGCTGGCGCAAAACAAGCTATACTTTTTAATGGTCTTTTTGAGGAACTAGCGATAGCCTATAAGCATTCCAAAAACAGAAGTGTCAAATAACACAGAGACAGACTTAAATCTGTTAACTAAAATTAAAATGGTTCGTTGAAATAAAAAAAAATTAAATAACTTTAAGATGACATACTAAACTTTTTTTTTTTTTTATATATATATTTTTATCATACTAAAATTTTATAACTAAAATGAAGACTTAAAATATAACAAAGCAAATTCATAATGTTAATAAATAGTACTATATAAATAATACTAAATTAACACTGCAATGTTCAGTGGCTTCAGAATAATAGTAATAATAATAAAAATAAAAATCCCAACAACTAATCGTGAAGTTATCACAGATTTATTTGACAACTGTACAAACAAGTACCACACCTATAATTCTCGGCTTCTTTATTCTTGGCAGCTTCTTTATTCACAGGTGAAACCACAGGTGGCACAACAAATAAAACCTGCTGCTCCAATGAAATCACTATAGTCATGGAGGGTCACGTTTAGTTCCAACACATCGGTTGTACACTCTTTATTGTGTGCATTGTGGGATAGAATGAGTGCACTCGATAACCATAGTCCACTATGGTTTCAGACACCACTACAAATGGCTGCCCCCTTAAAAAGTGCCCTATTTATGGGTATAGGGGGTGATTTTGGACACAGCCCTGGAATTTTCTAGTGATCCTGGAGACCTTGATTAGCTGGTTCAAGTGTGTTTAAATAGGGCTGGAGCTGAACTCTGCTGGAAGGTGGCCCTCTAGTAACATGACTGGATACCCGTTTCATGTGTCACATGCCCGCTCCTACATCTACCCTCTCATCCACAATAATGTTCAAAACAAGCTATCACCCTCTTGTGTCACAGACCCTTCCTCTAATGCCCTGCAGACACCACCACATCTTATTTGGTCTCCACCCCATATCCACATTGTAACACACAGTCCATGGCCATCAGAGAGAGCACAAACAGAACAAAACCACACATACTGGAGACAGTGCTGAAGAGAACTGTTTACTAATATATCCAAGGGTACTCAGTGTTCACCTGGTAACTTTAATTCAAATCAAACTTCACAGCATTGCTGGCTCCCTCTGCCCATCTACTGTATACCATGTCGTATGTCGTACACCGTACCTGCTGAGTCTATACAAAGATAATATTCACCTAGATTTACAATATACACAATTGTGTTGTTTTAATGAATTTGTGGTTAAGACTTTGTATTTGACCATGGCCAAATTTCGAGGTCATTACATGTCCAAATACATAATAAAATGTAATAATACAATTCTCACAATACATAAACTTTCTTTTAAGTCCCATTGTTGAGAACACTTTATGCTAAGAATATATCAATTGAGCTACACCGTAAGACAAACACACACACACACACACACACACACACACACACACACACACACACACACACACACACACACACACACACACACTGTCTGTCAGCTGATCACGTCTACCTATAGGAATACGATGTCTATCACAGCATACATGTATATAGCTCCTCAGTACTATCAGCAGCTATCGCGTTCTCCAGAGCTCATTTACCCTCCTCCATCCCCAGCTCCTCCTCTTGTCAGTCAGGATTTGGTATTCTAATTCCCCTTGAATCAGACCAAATTCCTGAATTATTTTGTATATCAACATTAATGATATCTGCAATACATTATGCTGGTTCTGTTCTGTTTACCCTAAGGGGGGTTATTGCTGCTCTCCCAGTTCTTATCATGCTAAGCTGCATGGATGCGCAGGGAGTTGTTGCCCAGAACAGAACCATACTGCCAATCCAAACTATATGCTAATAGTCAATCAATAATATTTGACAATAGTGGTCCTGGCAGAAATAAAGATATGACTCAGATGATTCTGGACATTCAATACATCAGTAATCTGCACCATCTTACTCTCATTTTACTCTCTCTAGCATGTAAACAATGTCCAGACCTGCTCAGCAAGTCTGACCCACAGGAAGCAAAGCCAGCAGCTAAAACAATGATAAGGGCATTGTGTTTCACAAAATTCACAAAGAGAAGACGTGCACAGATTTGCATCTCTGGATCATGGACATAGACGGATCCAGCTTGAACCAGAGCAGACTTTTCGAAATTAAGCACACATATTAAGCACAAGCACTTTACTCTACAACCTTAAACCAAGACACTTGCGTGCACACACACACACACACACATTGGGTTTTTGTATTATATGAGGGCTCTACATATTTTTACACTGTACAAATGTAATGTTCTATCCCATACTCCTAAACATAGCATACATCTTTTTCTTTGCATTTTTCCTCTGCTCTTGTTTGTTTCATAGTCTAGCTTTCTAATAAACCATGCATTGTACACTAGGAATATTGTTCGCTCTGTGATAAATTTCTTTAATTGATAAGAATGGCTGACATATTTCATTTGCATATGCTGGAAGATTAAACTTTAATACTAACAATGGATTTTGTGTGCTTACTTTCTAACAATTTAATTTATTTTTAAAGTCATTATGTTAATGCCAAAGGACTTACAGTACATTGATGTTAATATCATGAGTTACAGAACAGTCATAACACCTATGAAACAATGTATCAGGGCAAACATTTTTTTTTATAACTAGTCTGCTAACTACTCTGCATGAACTGCTGGAAATACAATTCAAATAGTCTCACTGTAGCTGTCAGAATGTTGTTACTTAATCCTCTATAGCAGCAGTGCAGCCTTCACCTCACTCTCAGCTCATTGGCTGGAAGTCAGCTATGATGTCATCACAGAATGTTATAAGGGCTCTGACAAATAGCCTGGGAGTTACATTTAACATAACACTGCTCGGCAGAGAGACCGTGTGTGAGAGAGGTTGAGAAAAGTGCTGCGGTGACAGAGGAAGAGAGCTAAAGTGAGAGTGAGACAAGCACGCAAAAGAAAGCCACAATGAAGGGAAGATCTACTCGTTCATAACAATCCTGCAGACCTCAAAAGAGTACTTAAACATTGTGTGGAAGAAGTGGAAGTCTTTTTTGGAGGTTTGTAAAAAATGGAATTGTCTTTGCATTGAATTGCACTGTTTACTTACTGTTTGCATTTTATATGGTTGACCACCCAATGCAACCTCTGTGTTAATGCTTTTGATGAACTATTTTAGAATGTTCCTGCTTTTCCTTCTCAATGTCAGGTCATGGGAAATACACATCACAATGTAAGTGAAAGCTTGTGTGTGAACAAAAAGTCCACTAACTCCACCAAAAGCGAAGTACAGATGGTGCTGCTGGGCACACTCATGTCCATTCTTGTCCTGGTCATCGTCTTTGGCAACGTGTTGGTGATTACAGCCATCGGCCGGTTCCAACGACTTCAGAACGTCACTAATTGCTTCATTACATCACTTGCGTGTGCTGACCTGGTCATGGGATTAGTGGTGGTGCCTTTCGGCGCCATTCACATCATCTTGGACACTTGGCACTTCGGCAACTTCTGGTGTGATTTCTGGACGGCCACCGATGTTCTGTGCGTCACGGCCAGTATTGAAACGCTCTGTGTCATCGCCATGGATCGCTACCTCGCCATAACATCTCCCTTCCGCTACCAGTCCTTACTGACCAAGGGCAGAGCTCGCATCATTGTACTACTGGTGTGGGTCATTGCCGGGCTCATTTCCTTCCTACCAATTTATATGAAGTGGTGGATTTCCACAGAAAAAGAAGCAATTTGTTGCATAAAGAACAATACTTGCTGTGAATTTTACACCAATGCCCCCTATGCCATTATCTCGTCCATAGTCTCCTTCTACATCCCCCTGGTCATCATGGTTTTCGTCTACAGCCGCGTCTTCCAGGAGGCAAGAAAGCAACTGAAGAAGATTGACAAAAGTGAGGGTCGATTTCACGTTCAGAACAACAACGGAAAAAAGCAAGAGGTGGAGAGCAGCCACTGCGAGGTGAGGACCTCCAAGAAGCCCAAGTTCTGCCTGAAGGAACATAAAGCTTTGAAGACTTTGGGCATCATTATGGGTATATTCACACTGTGTTGGCTGCCATTTTTTGTACTAAATGTGGCGGCAACAGCAATGCATGATGTGGACTCCTTGACATTCAGAATATTAAACTGGATAGGCTATGCTAACTCAGCCTTCAATCCATTGATCTACTGTAGGAGTCCAGAGTTCAGGTATGCTTTCAAGGAGATCCTATGCCTCAACAGGTCACTCTATCCTAATGTTAGGTCAAACAATGGATATATATATAATGAGCATAGCTGGAAGAGCGAGCACAGAGGGCGAAGCAAAGGCAGCTCAGAGGACAGTGACCCAGCTGAGGGCAACTCGGAGAAAGAAGGATGCATGTCAGCAGATAAAACAGACTCTAATGGGAACTGCAGTAAAAACCTAATAAGTGTGTTGTAAATCACCTTGCGAGTCCTGACTCATTCCACTGTGACTTCTCGATATGTCACATAAGGACAGGTTACACCTCCTCTGGTAAGTGGCCAATGGTGGGTGTGTGATAGAAAAAGGGACATATTTGAAAGATTGTTTTCTTCATCTACCTCATTGTTTTCTCCTCTAGATTCACATTCTCTATCGGTTCATTTCACCATGACCTCTCTCAAAAAGTTTAGCGTGCACAAAAAACAACAACAAAATTAAAGTTAAAAATGCTTCTCGATTCAGTTTTAAATGAAAAGAACTGTTCATAAAGAATTTACTTCTATGATAATCATGATAAAAGACTCTTTGAACTGGTTGTTCACTGAAGGGACTTCCTTCTTGAGTCATGTTTCTGTCATCTTGCATAACTTGAGGAAGTTCTCTGCAGTTTCACAGAATGATTTGAATTCATTAGATTAACAGATTAAAACAGGTGTTGCCTCTTATTTGTACATGTTACTTGGTTAAAATTGGATTCTATAAAATGTCTATGTTAAAATTCACCCAACCCAGCACAGAAACAATACCTCTATCACAATGAAAACGGAAGAGAAACCACATGGCCATATCCGTTTGTGACAATTATATAGCAAAATGATATAGTTCAGCCTTTCAGTCATGTGATTGGTTTATATTTGGTGACTTCCATCTAAAGTTTCTCATCTTAAGCAATTTATGCACAATACCACATTTTCACAGCATAAACAATTAAACCGCATGTGTCTGATAACAGAACTTCTCTGGTGGCCCGGTTTTGTTCTGTGATATGTCATTTCAGGTCTCTCAGCAGGCTCAGTCCTGAATGCTGCCAAATCCTTAATTCACCATGGGAATGTTCTTAACATTTTCCAGTACAGATGAGCAAAGTCCAACAGGCCTGTGTGTAAATCCCTGAAATTCACTGTTTATCAAAGACATTATGTGACTCCCTCATTACAAAAACATTATCTACAAAGATAAATAAATTAAGAGGCATCGAGTTTCCTGTCAGACTCGGCTAATGCATGCAGTGCAAAGCACACAGCAATTTCCCTGCTCCTCACTCACATTTCTGACCTAGGCGTTTAATCTAATGTTCCATGCATATCATAAACTGCACAAGTGGTAAACAGTTTCAATACTTGTCAGTGTTCATGAACTATCCATTTAGGGCAAGTGGCTCTCTGTTACTGTGCAGCCTGCTTATGCTGTCAAAAACTGTGAACTTTGATCTTTAAGAAATCTCTTCAGATCACTTGTGGCTTTTTGTGGTCCTTGTCAGTTTTTGTGTGTGCTTAGTTTGAGGATTTTGGACATTTCTATGTTAACTTTTAATGGATAAAATGTAGTGATAAAACAATATTTCTGTTTCATGGAAGCATTACATCAAAGTGCAGTTTAAAACTATAACTTCTTAATAAGGGTGTTTTGTAAAAAAGATTTGACATTTGAAACTATTCAAACATTGTCAGTGTATATGTAAATATTTAAAATACCATAGAGATTATAATAATGCAGTTTTGCTGTAAACAGTGAACTACCAGCGAGAGCATGCATGTCCTTTTTCAGGATGTGAAACTGAATGCGACAGCTTGACAGATATGTTAACACTGCACCCTTCTGGGAAGGTTTTTTCTCTACATGTCGCTCTCACAGTAACCTCCCATGTGAAACTCTGACCTGTACCACCTTGTGCTAAATGAAATATTTGTGCAGTCTCTAATTGTGGCAATGCGATTTCCTGTTGTGTTAGAACTTTGTATGAATATTTCTTTCTCTGTGGACACAGTTAACTTGAGTAAAGTGTTTACATTCATAAATGTCTTTAGGTTAGACATAGCTCACAGTTAATTGGCATGCAACCTGTCATGAATTGCACCTTCATCTTAGTGATTAAGCAATGTTCTGGAGTTAATGTCATGCTACAGACATCATATTGATGTCACCTTCAACATTTCATGTACACAAGTAATTTTGCCATTTAAAGTTTAACAAATCCATTCAAATTTGTAAGGTCCAGTCATATCATTGCCTAGAAAAAAACCTTTTATTGTACATATAAGTGGTCAAGATGGCCACCATGTTGAGATCAGATGACCAGCCAAACTTATTTTATCATGGTAACCCCTATTTTTAGAGACTTTTAGTCAAAGAATAAAATTATAATGTATGACACATATAGCTGCAAATAGGAAATTTCTACAGTGACACTTTGCATAATGCTGCATTAATGCAAAGAGATCCCAGTATACATTTCCAGTGTCATACTGGCCAGTGAAATATAAACCAAAAAAATTACTCGGTTCACATTGTAGTCCCTCGTCTGAGTCTGTACAGCTAAAAAAGGAACAAGACATTTTTGCTGGACTGGCCTTTTTTTTCATAGGCACACTTAAAACTTAAAATATTCTTGTCCACAGTTGAAACAGACATTCTGCCTGTAAGGAGATTAATTGTCACATTTGTAAGTACAGACAGAGTGTGGACAGCCTCTTACTGATGCATGAAGATGTGATTAAAAATGCTCTGAATATTGCCTTAATGATAAGAGCAGATTTGAAAATCATAATGCAAATGAACACTGAAGTAGGCAAAAGTTCAAACACAACTTCCCACTCCACAACCCTTTTGGGAAAGCTTAATTCATGGCATGTGTACTGTATATAATGTTGTTCCAGTTCAATGTTTACCTAGATTCCTTTGAGCTACTTTCGCACAAGATTTTGGTTGAACTACAGTGAAGTATATTCAACTATATTTGTCTATATTAGTGGTATTTATGAAATACGAATGTCATGCCATTTGTATTCTGTAATAAATTATGTATTTAATGTATGCCTGGATGTGACAGATCTTTTTTTAAATGTTTTAATGATTGTTTCAAAGCAAATCACAGTCATTACAGCATGAAAAAACACTTTAGTGTTTGCAAAGGAGCCAAAATACTTCTTAAGTGTTTACTAAGCATAGCTACGTATATTTAAAAATGCATTTCTGATACATAAATAGCATTATTCAGCCAGTCCATGAGTGCTTACACAGTATGACTTTGTGTTAGATTCAACAATTATCAGCCACCTTTTCTCCATAGCTTAGGCCATCAGAAGGCATTTCCTTCACCATACAAGAGTAAATCAATCAGTGAATCACAATGAGTATGATTTGTGTCCATCTGTGCTGTGTGGAAACATCCCCTTAAGAATAACTTCACCCTCTGCATGCGTAGCTGCAACTCAGCCATGTCTATTTCAGTATGGGAAACAAGCCCCTGAAGCATGTGATTGGAATAGACTGTGATATTGTAAAATGTTTCCATTCTGAGCAGAGGTTTATTACTATATCAGATTCCATTAGAATTCATTCTCATTTACCTCATATCCCTGTGAAAAAGGGCAGCCTGGATAAAGTAAATTACGTGGCAAAGAAATGTCTAGTTGTTTGGTCACACAGAACCATATAGGAAGAGTGGGGCTATACGACTGATACATTACAAGGCCAATGATTCATGACGTTATAGTGGTAAATGTTCCCTTGATTGATTGGTTCATATGCCTGCTGTGACAGTTAGAAAAGAGCATAATAAATTCACCGAAAGGGAAATTAGACATAAATGGAGCCACCACAGAGGAAAATACAGGAAGGTTTTCACCATGGACTCCATTAGTAAAGGTGAAAAAGTACATCAAGAAATGGATAAATGATTGTGTATGATGAATATGAAAGGATAAAAGTGAAATTCAGCCAACGCAATACCTTGCAAACCCAATATTGTATTACTAAAAATATTATGTTATAATTCTATCCAATGTAACCGGGCACATAAACCATATCACGGTGATCTTGATCTTGTAAAACGGGCAATCAAGTAGAAAGATAAAAAAGACATTTAAAAGCACATTGGGATGACACAAATGAATTGAAACAAGAACAGATACAGAACAACAGATACGATGACCACAAATCAATACCAGTGTTATTTTATTATCTGTAGCCTGCATGAGAAATAAAGTACCATGTGAAAACATTAGCAGTAACATTAGAAGTTACAGAGGCTCAGTGGATGTGATTTCCAGAGATTCACCTCTTGGAAAAACATTGTGTCTGTGACAAGAAGTAGCCTAGGTGTGAGAAGAAAACATCAGACATCCACGTCATAACACAACCTCACCTAACATCAGCAGCCTCAAACAAACATGCAGCCAGTCTGACTTATTCTTTGACCCTCTCACCACTAAATCTATCCCACCGTGAGAAGGTTTTATAAGGACACAAGACTTTAACCAGCTTAAGAACAGCCTGGTTATTAAATGTAATTTAGAACTACTGAACAAGAGCCTCTCTGGTTGTTATTCACGAGTGCTCTCGAAACTGATCTGATCATTTTCCTCAATTACACTTGAGCCTCGGCTGAGCTATAGGCAGCACGTCTCAGTTATTAAATCATGCTCGGCTTTCCACCACAAATAAAACTGTTGCATCAATTGGCTGCCCTTAAAAAGTCTCAAAACGTCTGCCAGGCACACATACGGTTTCGCTGTCAATATACGATTTGGAACATAATGTCTTTCTCTGGATTCCACATGCTCACGTTATGGGCCAAATCTCCTTCTCTGCAGTATCTCAGCTCCTTACAAGCTTCCTAGTTAATGGAATCATGTTGTGAGTGGAAAAGTGCACAATCCTGCTGAAAAGATGCACAGAAGAGAGGCAAACTGACTGTGAAGAGCAGGTTTTCTCCAGCAAAGGAGCAGGACACTGACCATGGCACCACACAGTCTAAAAGCACTGGTCTCTGGGAGACTTTCACGGGCCACCCCAATAAAGTCATTCTCCTGCCCTGGGGGTTAAAACAGCACAGCAACAGAGCATGGTTTTATACAGCCTCCGATTCCAAGAAAAATATCTGAAAAATACTAGTCAAACAAACAGCCTTCAGCCACATGCAGTGTTCCATTCCCACGTTTGATACATCTGCCATTTTTTTGCTATTAGCCTGTAGCATATTATAGAAATCTCTAAATATGACAGCAGCATGACACAGCTGTCATAATGGACGTGCAGAACAAAGAACTTGGGCACTGTAATAGTGCCGTAATGGTCTGAACATGAGGAGTGGGAGACATCAATAGAGTACAACATAAACACTAGCTATCAGCAATATGACGCACACGGACACACATGAAAACTAATGCTGGTGCATATGCAGTGGCAAAACACAAAAACAAGCCACGCACACAAGCAACCACGGGAGCTGAAATGAGACACCACAAAAGCACTCAGAGGAGAGATTATGGAGTCACTCACAGGAGCCATTTTCACAAAGTAAGAGCCGAGGGTCCCTCTTGTGCTTAATGATTTTGCCATTAGAGTAATCCAGTGTCTCATTTTCTCCCTCCAGAACACAGTGCCCGCCATGTGATTTTAACACTACAGTCGACCAGCTGTGACTCGCAGTCCTGCCATGCATCTATGCTTTTTTAATTGACACTGTGTGCTAATATCCATGGTGATGAAAAAGTAACATTAAAATAATATGGTTTATATAGAGAGTGGGGTTTAAAAGCTCAAGCATTAGAGTATCAAAAAGATATGAAAAACCACAACAAACTGAAATGGCAAAAGTGTATTTCAAGGACACTGTTCAATAGCAAATTGAAAAAAAAAAAACAGGTCTGTGAAGCTTTTAACTGAGATTTGAAACACAAAATAAGACGAGACCAGACAACTAAGAACAGAAACACAGGAACTTAAATAGAAGTTCAAATTAGGTGATTAACGACACACAGCTGACAGTGATGACCAATCAAGTGTGACAGTACGCCCCCTCCCGGAAAGCGCATCCTTGCTGGATCGTGGTGGAGGTTCTGGAGGAGGTTGGGAATCTGGCTAAACAAAAAAGTCCAAGGTGGTGCAGATGGTGGAGATAGCCAAGGAACGGCCTTGAGCAGATGCAGGTGGATGATCCAGGCCAAAGCCGAGACTGCTGACCACACTGGCGTCACAGGAGGGAGTTGCCAGGAGGTGTAGGGACAGACTTGTGGGATGACTGGAGGTGAAGATGACATGGAGGGAGCCCACCACACAGCTGAAGAGCCGATGCAGCAAAGGGTCTCTGATGACCTAGTCAGCCACAACGGACCCACAGCGACGGCCAGGGTATTCACTACTCCAAACACAAAGTCACTGTCCAATAAATCCAGCAGGTACTCACTCTCAATGGCGTGAGGGTGGGCAGGGGTCATGTCCATCCCCTCAAACTCCACTAACACTCCCTCAGTGATGGATGAAGCAGCCGGCTCACACACCTGGTCAGACATGCGTTGTTCAGGCTCTGTGGCGATGTTACGCTCGGTCACTCTTGTGTGCGCCAACTCTAATGTTGCGGTGGAGTCGCTCATGCTGTCTGTGGTGGGCTCAGGCCGCAGATCCTCGCCAACCAGGTGTAGTTGGCTGGTTACTAGATTGTTAGTGGGTATGACATCATTGTTGATTGGTCCGACAGTGAACAGAAATCTGCCGGATGCCAGCACCCACTCCACAAAGTTGATGAAGCTCCCTTGAGGACCTCACCTGTACAGCTGCACTCTGGTGGTGTTCAAACTGGCAAGCAGGAAGGAACAGAGGCAGTTGTCTGGGTGTTAAATAGGAGAGGTTAATGTACTCTTCCAAGTATTCCTCAAGGGAGCTGTCCCCCTGCTCAAGGCACAATAGTCTAATTGCAGGGAGTTCCATGGTGACGGAAAACACAAAACAACAAACAAAACCAAACTACACAAACACGCCACTACAATCTTATCTACTGTAGGTCTGGGCCCATATTCATAAAGAATCTTAATGCAAAGAGTAGCTCCTAGTGACAAAATTCTAAGACAATTCTTAGAAATGTGGGCGTTTACTCTTAAAATTAACTAAAAAATCCTAGTAAAGAAAAAAGTAATTCAGAAAGCATCTTAACCCTTAAAAGAGGTCTTAAGGTCAAATTTGTTAGGAGCACGGACGAGGACTTTTAAGAGGCTTAAGAGTTAAAAACTGCATTTATGAATACAGCAGGCTTCCCTGGTGTTGTCGGAGTAAGCGATGGAACCCACATCCGACTTATTGCACCGTCGGAAGACGAGGACATTTATGTAAATAGAAAGAGGTACCACAGCATAAACGTTCAAGTTGTTTTCAGTGCAGATTATCGGATTTTAGACATTGTTGCAAAATGGCCCGGCGCAACACATGATGCCAGGATACTGGCAGAGAGTGGCCTGAGACATCTGTTTGAAGGACGTCGTGTTCCAGCAAATAGCCACTTGTTAGGGGACAGTGGTTATCCTCCACCAGGAAAGGTCTGCAAAGTGATAACAGCCTGTGCAGTGCTCCATAACATCTGTAAAGCTAGACAAATTGCAGACCCTCCCATGGACACTCACGCTGATGAAGAGGATGATGAACAATACCCTCCACAAGGGAGGGATCTGTCCCAAAGTGAGAATCCCTACAGAGCCCAGTTTACCAATTTGCATGTAAGTTACAGTGAATGCAATATAAATATCGTGACTAAACAGACACACTATAAGTAGAATTTTAATGAGAAATTATGAAGACACACAAAAGAAATCATTTGTTATTAATTTTATTTTTGAGTAGCTCTATTTTTAGTTTGTAGTACTCCTCCTTTAAATGGAGTACTATTTTCTTCTGCTTTAGGACATCCATCTGTAGCTCAAGTTTTTTCTCTATTAGGGAAGGTGTTGGGGCAGCTGCGGTGGCAGCAGAAGTCAGGGAATGAGCCACCTCGGGCTGAGGGTCGCCCATCTACAATGTCGACGGTCCCCATTCCTCTGCTGAAGGCTCTGTGCTGCTGACAGGAGAAACCATTTAATCTGTTATTTAATTTTTTTTTTTTTTTTTACGCCAATTTGTTTTTGTTCAGTTCATATAATTCCAGACAGAAATATGAGAAATGGCCTTGACTATGTTAAATAAAAATGGGTCTTTATATTGCGTTACTTGGCTCTTGGTTTATTACAATGACCATTTTTGTAGTTCCACCAGCTGAATCATTGAGCTGTCTGTGCCCTCCTTCAAACCGGTAATACTCGTTTCTGAGTGACCGAAGATGTTGAGCACGGTTTTGGCTACTTGGGACAGCACATGTACAGTATACATATTATTTGAGATAACTTTGCCAGTAGTTTTAAAAAAAATGTATAGCACTCACCTGTGCATAATGACTCCCACTTGTGTGCTGTAATTTCCCCTCTGGCTTTTGATTGCAACATGTACCAGCATTTCTCGCAGTCTTCACTGGTGCGCACAAGCAGGGGGAATGAACCATTAATAGTTTGCGCTATAAACTCCTACGTCTGCTTCTTGCCCCGTGCTGTGACACCTGCCCGAATTTACCTTTAAGGATGTCCTTGTGTTCATCCACTAACTGTGCCAACAGTAAACACTGTTCATCTGTCCAGTTGGGCTTTCTCACCCTACTTTCAAACCACCAATTAAATAGACATGCCAGCAATCATTGTAATTGGAAAGAGTGGAACAATGTTTATAATTCTAAGCCAATCAAATACCTTATAGGAAATTAACAGCATGGTAAGTAATAAAAGGATTTATATACATATATATAATGTGTGTGTGTGTGTGTGTGTGTGTGTGTGTGTGTGTGTGAGAGAGAGAGAGTGAGAGAGAGAGAGAATGGTAAAATAGGACAATTTGCACTTGTAATTTCAAAGTGAAGGCTTAGAATAGACCCTATACTTAAAAGCGCTCCTTTTTTCCCCTTTTTGGACAACCAACCAATCACAGTCTTCAAAAGACTGTCATACGTAGCAACGGGGTCAGCCCCGCCTCTTCACTAAGATAAAGGTTTTTGTATTTTCCTTGCTTAGAGTCGCGCTCAGATCAGTCCCGAAAGACTCCTACGTAAAACTTTTTAAGCTAAATTAGGAGTTTTCTGAGAGGACTCTTAGAATCTTTATGAATACGGGCCCTGGTCTTCTGTAACAACTTGGCTGTATACAAACGCACAAAGATGAAAGAATCAGGTTCAAAAGTCTTTATAGCCAAACTGAAGGTAATCCAAATAGGCAGGCAAACGAAATACAACCATAACATAGATGAGACCGGAAAAAACACAGGAACTTAAATACAGGTGTAAATGAGGTGATTAATGACACAGCTGACAATCATGATGAATCAAATTAACATTCAGGACAACCAACTAACCAAGTGCAAACTGAAAACAATGTGAGTGACATATATATATATATATATATATATATATATATATATATATATATATATATATATATATATATATATATATACACATATATACATATACATATATACATACAGGTGCTGGTCATATAATTAGAATATCATCAAAAAGTTGATTTATTTCACTAATTCCATTCAAAAAGTGAAACTTGTACATTATATTCATATATTACACACAGACTGATATATTTCAAATGTTTATTTCTTTTCATTTTGATGATTATAACTGACAACTAAGGAAAATCCCAAATTCAGTATCTCAGAAAATTAGAATATTACTGAAGACCAATACAAAGAAAGGATTTTTAGAAATCTTGGCCAACTGAAAAGTATGAACATGAAAAGTATGAGCATGTACAGCACTCAGTACTTAGTTGGGGCTCCTTTTGCCTGAATTACTGCAGCAATGCGGCGTGGCATGGAATCGATCAGTCTGTGGCACTGCTCAGGAGTTATGAGAGCCCAGGTTGCTCTGATAGTGGCCTTCAGCTCTTCTGCATTGTTGGGTCTGGCATGTCACATCTTCCTCTTCACAATAGCCCATAGATTTTCTATGGGGTTAAGGTCAGGCAAGTTTGCTGGCCAATTAAGAACAGGGATACCATGGTCCTTAAACCAGGTACTGGTTGCTTTGGCGCTGTGTGCAGGTGCCAAGTCCTGTTGGAAAATGAAATCTGCATCTCCATAAAGTTGGTCAGCAGCAGGAAGCATGAAGTGCTCTAAAACTTCCTGGTATACGGCTGCGTTGACCTTGGACTTCAGAAAACACAGTGGACCAACACCAGCAGATGACATGGCACCCCAAACCATCACTGCCTGTGGAAACTTTACACTGGACCTCAAGCAACGTGGATTGTGTGCCTCTCCTCTCTTCCTCCAGACTCTGGGACCCTGATTTACTTTCATCAGAGAACATAACTTTGGAGCACTTTGCAGCAGTCCAGTCCTTTTGTCTTTAGCCCAGGCGAGACGCTTCTGACGCTGTCTGTTGTTCAAGAGTGGCTTGACTCAAGTAATGCGACAGCTGAAACCCATGTCTTGCATACGTCTGTGTGTAGTGGTTCTTGAAGCACTGACTCCAGCTGCAGTCCACTCTTTGTGAATCTCCCCCACATTTTTGAATGGGTTTTGTTTCACAATCCTCTCCAGGGTGCGGTTATCCCTATTGCTTGGACACTTTTTTTCTACCACATCTTTTCCTTCCCTTTGCCTCTCTATTAATGTGCTTGGACACAGAGCTCTGTGAACAGCCAGCCTCTTTTGCAATGCTCTTTTGTGTCTTGCCTTCCTTGTGCAAGGTGTCAATGGTCGTCTTTTGGACAACTGTCAGGTCAGCAGTCTTCCCCATGATTGTGTAGCCTACAGAACTAGACTGAGAGAACATTTAGAGGCCTTTGCAGGTGTTTTGAGTTTATTAGCTGATTAGAGTGTGGCACCAGGTGTCTTCAATATTCAACCTTCTCACAACATTCAAATTTTCTGAGATAATGAATTTGGGATTTTCCTTAGTTGTCAGTTATAATCATCAAAATTAAAATAAATAAACATCGGAAATATATCAGTCTGTGTGTAATGAATGAATATAATATACAAGTTTCACTTTCTGAATGGAATTAGTGAAATAAATCAACTTTTGATGATATTCTAATTATATGACCAGCACCTTATATATATATATATATATATATATATATATATATATATATATATATATATATATATATATATATATATATATACACTCACCTAAAGGATTATTAGGAACACTTGTTCAATTTCTCATTAATGCAATTATCTAATCAACCAATCACATGGCAGTTGCTTCAATGCATTTAGGGGTGTGGTCCTGGTCAAGACAATCTCCTGATCTCCAAACTGAATGTCAGAATGGGAAAGAAAGGTGATTTAAGCAATTTTGAGCGTGGCATGGTTGTTGGTGCCAGACGGGCCGGTCTGAGTATTTCACAATCTGCTCAGTTACTGGGATTTTCATGCACAACCATTTCTAGGGTTTACAAAGAATGGTGTGAAAAGGGAAAAACATCCAGTATGCGGCAGTCCTGTGGGCGGAAATGCCTTGTTGATGCTAGAGGTCAGAGGAGAGTGAGCCGACTGATTCAAGCTGATAGAAGAGCAACTTTGACTGAAATAACCACTCATTACAACCGAGGTATGGAGCAAAGCATTTGTGAAGCCACAACACGCACAACCTTGAAGCGGATGGGCTACAACAGCAGAAGACCCCACCGGGTACCACTCATCTCCACTACAAATAGGAAAAAGAGGCTACAATTTGCACGAGCTCACCAAAATTGGACAGTTGAAGACTGGAAAAATGTTGCCTGGTCTCATGAGTCTCGATTTCTGTTGAGACATTCAGATGGTAGAGTCAGAATTTGGCGTAAACAGAATGAGAACATGGATCCATCATGCCTTGTTACCACTGCGCAGGCTGGTGGTGGTGGTGTAATGGTGTGGGGGATGTTTTCTTGGCACACTTTAGGCCCCTTAGTGCCAATTGGGCATCGTTTAAATGCCACGGCCTACCTGAGCATTGTTTCTGACCATGTCCATCCCTTTATGACAACCATGTAACCATTCTCTGATCGCTACTTCCAGCAGGATAATGCACCATGTCACAAAGCTCGAATCATTTCAAATTGGTTTCTTGAACATGACAATGAGTTCACTGTACTAAAATGGCCCCCACAGTCACCAGATCTCAACCCAATAGAGCATCTTTGGGATGTGGTGGAACGGGAGCTTCGTGCCCTGGATGTGCATCCCACAAATCTCCATCAACTGCAATATGCTATCCTATCAATATGGGCCAACATTTCTAAAGAATGCTTTCAGCACCTTGTTGAATCAATGCCACGTAGAATTAAGGCAGTTCTGAAGGCGAAAGGGGGTCAAACACAGTATTAGTATGGTGTTCCTAATAATCCTTTAGGTGAGTGTATATGTATGTATGTATGTATGTATATATATATATATATATATATATTTGTTAGATGTGCTTAAAACAAATATGCTTTGCATGGTGTACAATATTTGCAAAAATAAACTTAATTCAAGGTACTCTAAAAATATTAATACTAATAAATAAAATAATATTTCACATGCTAATGACATGTTAATAACATTTTAATATCTAAAGTTTTGCTTTAAGTAAATGCATATTTCTAAAGTTTTTAAAAAGGATTTCAGTTGGTTTTTACAATTAAAATAAATAAAAATGCCTTTCACTGAAAGTAAAAACATCCTTAAATTTAAAGAGAATAATATAATTTCATATAGTTTGCTATATATGCTTAAAAAGAAAACAAAAAGAAAACAAAAAAAACATGAAAAATAACTTCACTCCAAAAAGTCTTTAAAAAAATCTTAATATTTTGTTTTGCTTTTCAAGTAAATTTATATATTTTAAAGGTTGTTTAGGTGTTTTAAGCAAGACAAAATGCTGATTAAGAACATTATTTTTGAAGTAATGCACTCGTTTTTTTGTGTGCAACTTTTTTTGGTCATAAACGATCTTGCATGATTTTGAGCACTAAATGAGGTTTGCTCTAATTAATATAAGAGACAGATGGAAGAGTGATCCGTTTTAACTGGATTCTGCATACAAAATCTATAAAGGAGGATTTGTTTGTTAAAATGGATAATCAATAAGGCTTTCATCTGGGGGTTAATTATGAACGACTTACATTAACTTTGTCCCTTTTTTTGTTCAAGGTTTTCAAAGTACTTCAAAGACAGACTCATTTCCTGTCCCTATTGACATACAGCACAAAGACCTGCTTCACAAACTGAACTCCACATTTTACAGAAATCTAATGCTAAGAACCTGCTTTTACTGAAAGATGAAAAGAGCAAATATATTTAGATCCAAAATCAGCATGTGGTTCTAAATCTACTCTGGTTTGCTCTTCACGCATATCAATGACGTGAACACATTTCATATTTAAATTACTACAGAATACACTTTTCCCTCCTTTTCATTCATTTTCTCTCATTTTTAATCTGATTATTAGGCTCAGACATTTAGCACGTTCAATGTCATGCCTGAAGAAATTTAAATAATATTTAGGCAAAAGTTTAATTTTTACAACATTGCTGTTTGTTTGCACAATTTAAACATAAATGTTAGGTTAAGGCCTTTTGTTTTCACTTTAGATAAAGCCCCAGTCTGTCTATATCAGGAGACTTTTTGAAAATTACCTTTCATGCAATGTGTAATATAGCCGTTTGTGAATGTAAAAGATCTGCAAAGTTTTAAGTGCATGACAAATTATTTTCTCCTAAAAGAAAGAATCGATTCTGAATTGCTGAAATGAGTCATCAGCAGTTCCAGTCTCACTTCCTGTTACATACTTATGTAACAATGAAAAAAAATTGCATAATGCCAGCCTAGGGTCTTCACTTGCTGCATGCGAACAACGTCTAATTTGACCCGCCCTCAAACACTGTAGTAGCTGAAACCTAGAAGAGTTTGTTTATTATTGTTGACATGCAGAGAAGACACTGTTTTCAGCGCTGTGAAACCATTTTGCATGCACTTCAAAGGATTAGAACTCGACTCGTATCACTGTGTGTATATAAGCGCTGCTGGTGTTGGGGGATGAGTTTCAGAGCTAAAAAGTATATTACATGTAACATTGCTAACATACCATAATATTGATAGCCTTTAAAACATAATTAGTGCTCAAGTGCACACTTAAAACTTGACACAGCGCACTGGGAAAAGTAATGATTATAAACGTGTTGGAGACAGAAAGGAGACTTACTGAACAGTTTAATAATTTATTGGTAAGCTACTTTTTTCTGAGTCAGTGCTGGCTGCAAAAATGTTGACAATTCTCCAGTAGTGTTATTAACATTAAGTGGCAAGGCATCTTATTTCAGAGCATGTCGCCATATGTTGTGGCACCTCCAGTAGTGACAGACAGAAGAGATTGTACGCAACAATGTCAGTGGCACATGAGGCAATCCATCTGCAAATGTCACAAGTTTTAGCACATGCAACTACCCACTGGCACATGCCAATGACAACTGGATGTGACACCGGATATGCCACTAAGCACAGCAGAATGTGTCAGTGGCTCATTGACTAAGGCAGCCCTATCTCCAACAGTGATAGACCAATCACAACAGACTGGTAAATCTGACCAATCAGAGCAGAGTACGCTTGTGGAAAGGAGGGGTTTAGAAAGACTGAATCTTCTAACAAACCGTTTTCAGACTCGTTCAATCTTTATTATTGACCTTGGATGCATGTAAACTTATTGTAGGAGACTTCCAAAGCAATATTAGGAAATTAGGAAACCTTTAAAATAGCATTATAGGGGCACATTATGGTCCTGAAATAATATAATATTTAGCATTTGTGAAACAGGACTGGTGTTATTTATTAATGCAGATTATTTGTTGCTGTCATTATATGACCGTCTGTTATCCTGGCTGTTCACTCATAATGAAATCAGACCCATTCGACACCAAATCCCGACTGTATGTGTCATTCTCTCTCACTCCCTTATCCTTTCTTTGTGTTTACTTCTCAGATACAAGCCCTAGAGCTCTGAAATGCCTCCAATGTGTAAGCAGAATGAATAAATGCTGGGGATTCATTGTCATAAAAGAGTACACAAAGGCCATACATGGTAGCAGAAATTGATACGTAAGTGTCTGTGGAATTACTCAAAGAGACACTAAGTGGAGGAGGCTGGAAGAAGGTGTCACTCTGGACTTCTGTTACACCACGTGGGATTTAACACTGAGTTTCCAGGTCTTACACTCTGTGCTTTGATGTCCATTGCACTGACTTGAGGCACTTAATTTTTTTTTTCACCCTAAAGAAAATGTGCCAACTAATTTTATAAAAGTTTATATTGATACTGCAATAAATTATAGATCAAGGGCAATCTTACTGGACTTAGATTAAAGAAATCACTTATTATTATGGTTGTGTGGTACACGGCATTTTACTGCATACTCTTCAAAGATGTCAAACATTTCTCATTGCAGGAATAAATGTAACAATGTGGCTATTTTACAAATTATAGGACTTATAGACAAATAAAGGTCCATCCTAAAATGAAAAGTCTGTCATAATTTACTCACCCTCATGTTATTCCAAACATACACAAAGTTTGGAAACATTAAGGTTTTTGAAAATGTTTGAAATGTTTTTGAAAGTAGTCTCTTAATCTCAGTCTCTTATTTACTAAAAATACAGTAAAAGCAGTAATACTATAAAATATTATTACAATTTAAATTAACTGGTTTCTGTTGTAATATACACTAATATACTGGGACAACCCTCCAAATCATTGAATACAGGTGTTCCAATCACTTCCATAGCCACAAGTGTATAAAATCAAGCACCTAGGCATGCAGATTGCTTCTACAAACATTTGTGAAAGAATGGGTCGTTGTCAGGAGTTCAGTTCAGTGGCCTTCAGATTAGCTCAAGAACAGTGTGTAGAGAGCTTCATGGAATGGGTTTCCATGGCCAAGCAGCTGCATCCAAGCCTTGCATCACCAAGTGCAATGCAAAGTGGCGGATGCAGGGGTGTAAAGCACACTGCCACTGGACTCTAGAGCAGTGGAGACTCTGGAGTGACGATTGGCTATATTGTTCAAGCCAATGTGTTTTTCAGACAAGACGCTGATAGTAATATGTTTGCAATGCAACTGTGTAAGGACTTTGTGACAGAATTCTCCAGTGCACTTACAGGTCCCAATGTACCTAGAAGGAGGTCAAAGACAGGCTGCACACTTGCCTCAATGGCCGAAGCTGAAATTGAACAACCAGTGGCAGCATTGGTGGTATCACCAGATGAGGCTCTAAGAGGCAATGTACACTGCCCAAGTGCGCAATGTGAACGTACTGACTATATCTTGAAGAAGGCATATGAGTCTGTAGCATATACACTCACCTAAAGGATTATTAGGAACACCATACTAATACTGTGTTTGACTCCCTTTAGCCTTCAGAACTGCCTTAATTCTACGTGGCATTGATTCAACAAGGTGCTGAAAGCATTCTTTAGAAATGTTGGCCCATATTGATAGGATAGCATCTTGCAGTTGATGGAGATTTGTGGGATGCACATCCAGGGCACGAAGCTCCCGTTCCACCACATCCCAAAGATGCTCTATTGGGTTGGAATCTGGTGACTGTGGGGGCCATTTTAGCACAATTAACTCATTGTCATGTTCAAGAAACCAATTTGAAATGATTCGAGCTTTGTGACATGGTGCATTATCCTGCTGGAAGTAGCCATCAGAGAATGGGTACATGGTGGTCATAAAGGGATGGACATGGTCAGAAACAATGCTCAGGTAGGCCGTGGCATTTAAACGATGCCCAATTGGCACTAAGGGTCCTAAAGTGTGCCAAGAAAACATCCCCCACACCATTACACCACCACCACCAGCCTGCACAGTGGTAACAAGGCATGATGGATCCATGTTGTCATTCTGTTTACACCAAATTCTGACTCTACCTTCTGAATGTCTCAACAAAAATCGAGACTCATCAGACCAGGCAACATTTTTCCAGTCTTCAACTGTCCAATTTTGGTGAGCTTGTGCAAATTGTAGCCTCTTTTTCCTATTTGTAGTGGAGATGAGTGGTACCCGGTGGGGTCTTCTGCTGTTGTAGTCCATCCGCCTCAAGGTTGTGCATGTTGTGGCTTCACAAATGCTTTGCTGCATACCTCGGTTGTAACGAGTGGTTATTTCAGTCAAAGTTGCTCTTCTATCAGCTTGAATCAGTCGGCCCATTCTCCTCTGACCTCTAGCATCAACAAGGCCCACAGGACTGCCGCATACTGGATGTTTTTCCCTTTTTACACCATTCTTTGTAAACCCTAGAAATGGTTGTGCGTGAAAATCCCAGTAACTGAGCAGATTGTGAAATACTCAGACCGGCCCGTCTGGCACCAACAACCATGCCACGCTCAAAATTGCTTAAATCACCTTTCTTTCCCATTCTGACATTCAGTTTGGAGTTCAGGAGATTGTCTTGACCAGGACCACACCCCTAAATGCATTGAAGCAACTGCCATGTGATTGGTTGATTAGATAATTGCATTAATGAGAAATTGAACAGGTGTTCCTAATAATCCTTTAGGTGAGTGTATAACGCGAGCAGAGAATACTAACTGCCAGCTGCTTCTTGCCTGTAATAACACATTAGAGTCAGCGAATGTGGAGACTTCTATACTTCAGTTCTTACAGACAAATTTGCTGACTATAGGTCATGTGATGCGGGAACTCTGTACACTTTCAGCGACCCTTCTAACAGCCCAGCACCAGGTATGGCTTTTATCTGAAGACTGTAAAAAGACACTGACAGAACTGCCAATTGTACCGGGACATCTTTTTGGCCCCAATGTTTCTGAGGTATTGGAAAAGAGAATGAAGTTGTCAGAAGCCACACGACAACTAACTTAAATACCACGGTCACCACCATTTAGGATGCCATTGGCTCCGGCTCACCCATGCTACCCTGGCTCAGAGCAACAAGTGCGTCAACACACCGCTCATCAGTTTCAAGCACCACAGCGACATAGAGAGAATGAACAGGCCCAGGGACCCCGCCCTTTTCACCGTCACCCCCACAGGCCAGCGCCACACCAGCAGGTGTTACTTGTCACTCCCCTAGGGCCGTCTCGTCGTCTTGGGCTGCTTTTCGGGTAGTTTCCTTGGTGGATGTATGTGAAGCTGCTACCTGGTCTTCGCCATGTACCTTTGCGCAGTTCTACAAGGTTAATGTGGCTGCTTCCCATGATCTGAGCTTTGCAGTCCTTCTGGAGCAACCCTGATATTTGCAGGTGGGTGGCATTCCTCACGACTATGTTGATATGCGTCATCCACTAGTGCCTAGCATCGCCTCTGGCGGTCAGGAGGAATGAAACAGAACGCTAGTTACGTATGTAACTGTGGTTCTGTGAATTCCAGACGACCGCCAGAGTTCCTTGTCACTTAGAATGCACGAGAAAGCATGGATTTATATCCTCGCATCTTGGTCTGCGTCATGATGTGACTAATTTTCCACCTCTGGTGGTTATCTGGAATTCACAGAACCACAGTTACATACGTAACTAGCGTTCCCTGAGAAGGGAACGAGACGCTGCGTCGCAATGCCATACTTCCTGCATCCCTGTGATCGACTTGCTTCAGCTAATTTAAGCTAATGCCGGTCTTTCCAGATGTGCTCTAATGCTTTCCTGGTCGTGACATCATCCACCCGTGACATTCCATCTCCATTAGACTAGTTGAACACGTGCATTAGACAAATCATGCAGAGGCGTTCTCAAAGCGTCATTGACGCAGTGTCTCATTCCCTTCTCAGGGAACTAGGGTTACAGTCATAACCTGAAATGTTTTCTATCCAGTTCATTTAAATTGTAATATTACCGTATTTTTTATCAAATAAATGCAGCCTTGGGTATAAGAAAACATTTAAAAAAACTTTGACCAATACTGCATAAGACTAAAGACTGGGGTCCAATGTTTTGAACAGCACTGACTTTCACTGCATTACAATTCATACATACAATTCAAAATATCTTCTTTTGTGTTCCACAGGTCTGAAAAAACGGTCTGAAATGACATGAGGGTGAGAAAATTATAACTTTTAATTTTTTTGGTGAACAACCTCTTTTCCTGTATGCACTTCAGTCATTTGATGTTCTGCCACTGAATATAAAACAGACATTTATTCAGAGCAGAAAGCTGTTTTAAAGTGCCAGACCTCAGCACACATCTTATACATCTGTTTTTCATAATTTACAGCATCATGTAGGCATGTGAAATGTTGAGTGATGTCATGCTACAGAAAACAGGTGTTAATGAAGCATTTTAGCCAATATTGGTGTTTTATTTGCCTCCACAAGAATAGAATAGTACCAGATGGGTTGCTGAATGGTCTTCCAATGATAACATGTTGAAATTGCAGTCTCTATTTCACTTTTAGTGTAGCTTGCAGCAACACTTAAAAATAAAGGTTCAGCACTGGCTCAATTGTAGCACCGTAGAACCTATTACAAATAATTATATTTGAATAAAGGGTTTGTCCATATTTTACCTAAACATTGGCTGAAACATTGGTTGAAACAACCTAGCATTTTTAGTGTTCTGAAAAAAAAAAAAAAAAAAAAAAAAATAAATATATATATATATATATATATATATATATATATATATATATATATATATATATATATATATATATATATATATATATATATATAGCATCATGTACTTATCAGTTTATTGGGTTATTTAAGGGTCAATGACACGAAAGGATGAAAACCTTTAAAAAAATGCTTTAAATGTGTTGAGAACAACTTTGTATTAATGGTTTCAGATGGTTTTGGAAAAACTTATATTCTTTCAGTCATATTCTTTCCTAAAAAAATATAATAAACAATTTGGCTAAACTAGTATCAAAGTTTTCTTTTCATTTATTTAATTCTATAATTTCCAATTCAAATCAAAATTGATTTATACAGCAAAAGCACCTTATACCAAAGTGCTGTAAAAATGTAATAAGGATAAATAGCCTATATAAAACAAAATACAATGAAATACAAATAAAAAAATCATATTAGAAAAACCACACAGATGCATCTAATCCAAACCTAATGGTCCTTATTAATTTTTATTAAAAAAACTTATTTATTAATAATATTTGTATTATTTTTATATAGTTTTAATAATTGTATTACAGAAAATAAATACATTCTTAATATGTCATTGTATGAGCATTGTATGATTTTTAATATATTAATAAGACAAAAGTAGCATCATGTCACCCCACACCTTTGTTGTTAAAAATGAATTAGCATGGAAGCAGCAGTAGCATGGACTTATTTCGTGGTCCAAAAACATGTTAACACTTTATTAAACTATTAGTATGGAACTAATATCTCAGTTGAGTTTGCATGATATTAATTCAGCAACGAACAATCAATAGGAAATCCCAGTGTGACGCAAGTGAGAAGGCCAGAGAACAGCTGCCAAATTAGAGGTGTCAGCCCTTCCTGAACATAACCAGCTAGTGGGTAATACCTTATAAGGGACATAAAGTCAAACACATCACTTTCCCCACACACAATCTGCTGCACTGCAAACCACATCTGCAGATGATGAGGCAGAGATGAGGTTTATAATGACTATAGCTAATTATAATGAGTGTTCAATGAAGTTAAAAGCAAGGGGCTACCATTAAGTTGTAATTTGCAGCCATTACAAGCAAAGAAACAATGCTGATTTCCCCCAGAATTCAACAGCCCTTTAGTATGTTACTAAAATGTTTTTTTTTTCTCTCTTTGATCCACTAAAGTTCATCAGAACCAGACTAGCTATGAGAAATCCAACATTTTGTACAGCTTTTCCCACAAATATTTTTAAATGACCCCCTTTTTTCAATAACAATCAAACAAAATCACACTTTGCATGTTCTCTTTTTTTCTTGAAATCAGTGGAAATGAACTGATCCTCAGCTAAAGGTAATGCTGTGTATTTCTGCCAGTGGTTTATGCAGTGAGACAGCCCTGGCATACAGTGATAAGAGCCACCTTGCACTAATATAGAGTGAGAGATTTATTGGAAAACAGCTGCAGCTCATCAGAGGAGAACCTGTCTCCAGAGACCTTGAAGTCTTTAACTTAGTTCTCCAGTCCACACCACTTTGCCAAGATACTTGTTGCCATGAAGTCTGCCTATTTTCTGAGTGTAGCTGAGTTTAGTGAGGATGGTAGTGTGATTTAACGACAGCCTTATACCTGTATACACTACCAGTCAAAATTTTGAATCATTTTTATTATTGTTTAAATAAGTCTCTTATGCTTACCAAGGCTGAAATTATTTAATTAAAAATGCAGTAAAATAGTAATATGAAATAGATAATACAGAACTGTTTTCCATTTTAATATTATTATTATTTTTCCCGTGAAAGCCAAGCTGACTTCAGCATCATTCTGCATCATTGCTCCAGTCTCAAGTGTCACATGATCCTTCAGAAATCATTCTAAATGATTTGGTGCTCAAGAAATATTTCCTATTATTAGCAATGTCTTTCATGCTTAATATGTTTGTGGAAACAGTGATACACTACCACTCAAATGGATAAAAAAAGAAAAAAAAAAGAAAACAAAAACAAACTTTTATTCAGCAAGGACAAATTAAACTGATCGAAAGGGACATATAATATTATTAAGCACCAAATCAGCATATTAGAATGATTTCTGAAGGATCATGTGACACTAAAGACTGGATACTGAAAATTCAGTTTTGCCAATATAGATCTAAATTACCATTTGAAATATATCACAATATTTCATAATATTACTGTTTTACCTTATTTTGAATCAAATAAGCGCAGCCTTTATAAACATAAGAGAGAGGGGGAAAAAGAGCTGCAGCATCTGTGGAGTGGCTGATGCTGGCACTCTGCATGCAGCTCTAGCTTGTTTGGAATTCAACCGTTTACTGGATAGGTAGCCAACTCACTCTGCATGTTATGTGTGCCAGGTCGGAATGACTCCCACTCCACAGCCACTAAAAAATTGCTGAGAGTGAGAGAGTTGGTGGGAGTTGGACCTTACACTGCATTACTGCAAGCACAGAAATTAATTATGAACATAATGCTCATATTAATTTAAAACCTTCTGATGAAAAGCACTGTTTAACCAAGTCTTCAGAAAGCTTTTAGACCTCTCTCTGTGACTGGAATACATTATCTGTTAGCTAAAATTATTGCAAAACATACACATAGCACACACTATTTACCAGTGTATTTGTGTGATAGCCATGTGCTCATTATGGGACAAAATGAAAAGAATGCCTTTAATTAAATGAGAAGACGCAAACTGGGACGTTTGCTATATGTAACTTTGTGAAAGCCCTTGAATAAATAGCTTCTAAGGTAATTAGGTTTCAGTGCAATTTGGTACCCATAAGCTTAAATGATCAAGTGCACGTTTCAGGTCTTAAAGTCACATTTTAAATGATAATAAATGCATCTTAGTTGTAATGCAATTAAAAAGTATATTAAATGCATAGGTAAGGGGTCTACTCGAAATTCTATTATAGTGGAAACAATTTATTTAAAAGCACGAACTTTGTACACACACACACACACACACACACTTCCGGTTTACTATCTTTGTGGGGACTCTCCATTGACATAATGTTTTTATACTGTAAACTGTATAGGCTATTCTATCCCCCTACACTAACCCTACATTAAACCTACCCATTACAGAAAACTTTAAGCATTTTGACATTTTCAAAAAAAAAAATAATAATAATAATAATAATAACAATTCTGTATGATTTATAAGCTTGTTTCCTCATGGGGACTTCAATTTAGGTCCCCACGGTAACACAAGTCCCCAAGAGGTTCAGGTTGAAGTCCCCACCGGGATAGAAAAACATGTAAACACACACCATCAATAACACTAGCTCTGCCAATTAAGAAAACAAAGTTTTTAAATATAATGAATTAAAACACACTCACATCGCAGCAGGTATGAATCACGTGGAACTTCCGCGTTCAGGAAGGTGAATTTAATAATCATTGTTATTAACAAAATAAATACATAAGATATAAATCATAACTTTTTGAAATGCAGCTTTCTCTCAGTGAATCACCGGTCACCACAGCCAATATCTCCCTCTAGTGGAGGATACTAATACAAAACAAAATGAGTAGATGCTTTATTTGAAGATAACGCATCAGAAAGACGAAAGTTAAGTAAACATACAAGCAGTTTTATAACTGGCGTAGGCTATAAGTTGTAAAATGTCTATGAAAACGCATTTATGGTCATTTAAGCGCATGATTTATAGGTTAGTTGCTGTGGCAAATGAATGAGTTTATCCAGAATAGTCGTTTGTAACAAGATATTGTTTAATGGATAGGTTTGACGTTTAAGATATTCTTTGAATTAAGTTACCCATGACTTTACAATTTACAGTACATACTGTAGTTAGGCCTAACTGATAATCGAGCATAAAGCAGTTCTGGTTAAGATTTATTCAATGAGAGCCAGCTTTGTATAGTGATCATGCAGTATGCTATGGCACCAGTACTGTGTCCATGGACGTTGAAATAATTTCTTAAGTTTTAATTACAGTAGCCTAATAGTTTTAAGAGTCCTCAGGAGGGTATACTGGTAAAAAAAAAAAAAAAAAAAAAAAAAAAAAAGTACAGATATACAAATACATATTTACAATTGTGCAAAGTTGTTAAAAATTCTTAAAACACTAATAGAAAATATATTATAGGATTTTCAACATTTAACATTTGATTTAAAAAAAAAAGTTTCTTATCACTCAATTTAAAGAAGTTCGTTTTTCAGAGCTATAGCATTATGCACAAATCAGTTACAGTAGAATAGTCAAGCCCTCCTTCATTCTGCTTTCATGAATGTGCTTGGTATTATCGGGACAGTTAGTCTCTGGACTGATATGATCAGCAGGCCCTGAGTCTGTTTCCTCTGATATGTTAGCTTCTGTGTCTTCTTTGGGACTTAAGTTAGATAGTATGAGCTCAGATTCTTTCTGGGCATCGATTGTGAGGCTGGTGTCGCTCATGCTGGATTCTGTGAGAGTACTAGTGCCACTGCTGGAGTCTGACTGACCGGCTTTGGTGTGAGTGTCAGATGCTGCCTCAGCCATGGCTTGGTGTGTTTCTTCTGTGTCTCCGGCCAGTTCCCTCTTCAGACTTTGCGCTCTGTCCATGTAGCTCTTACACAGTTCGGCATCAGGCATGTAGTTGGCATGGATCTCTGCGAGCTTCATGTAGATTATGTATAGTGTGCTTAGGCTTTCTTTGTCCTCCAGGGCTGCTGCCAAGGCTAAATGGTAGTAGCCTATGGCATCAAATGCATCCTAAAGCATAAATAGCAATAAACATTTACATTCTTCATAAAATGCATTTACCACGAATGCTACTGTTAAAGTTATTTTATAGATACTTTGGGACTCATTTACTAATAGTTTATATGTGTGGAAAAGTTCTCAAAAAAAACAAAACAACAACCTTGTTTTAATGTTGATGCGTGTAGATTATTCTCAGATGTGAATGCATTTACATTTAAGCATTTGGCAGACACTTTTATCCAAAGCGACTTACATTGCATTCAAGGTACACATATTTTTACATTTTATCAGTTCTTGCTTTCCCTGGGAATCAAACCCATGACCTTGGCATTGCTAGTGCCACACTCTTATTGTTTGAGCTACAGGAAAGCAGGAATACAACTAGCAATTTGCATAAAACACACCTAAACCATACAGCCTCTCTCCCTCCTGCTGGCTCATCTCATGTCATTTTTATTTTATATACAAGTAATACTTGTAACACTTACAGTGTAAACATCGATACACTGACATTGCACTGCATTTTCTGTTCTCGTTGTTACTGTGTAACAACCTGTTATAAACCTGTTTGCACATTATACTCTTTATACATTTGTTAACCACATATTTATAAGTCTACAGTTTACTGCACAGTCTACTTCAATTATTTTATTCCACTTCTTATTCTTATTCTTTACTTTTTTTTTTCTTCTACTTGATTATTTATAATTCTATATATATATATATATATATATATATATATATATATATATATATATATATATATATATATATATATATATATATATTAGTACTTTTTATTCTATTTTTATTCTGCCGGTTGTATATTCTGTATATAACTGTGTATGTGACAAATAAAACTCTTGAATCTTGAATCTTACTTTTGTGGAGTCACTTATTTATTCTAATAATCAGTTTTAGAATCAAGTTTAGCATGAACCAGTGTTGTTTAAATATCACTGAGATACTATTATAGTTTTTATTAATATGTGGAATTAGTTTTATTCCTATATTTTCCCTCATTTTAATTTAGTTGTTTATACACTCACCTAAAGGATTATTAGGAACACCATACTAATACTGTGTTTGACCCCCTTTCACCTTCAGAACTGCCTTAATTCTACGTGGCATTGATTCAACAAGGTGCTGAAAGCATTCTTTAGAACTGTTGGCCAATATTGATAGGATAGCATCTTGCACTTGATGGAGATTTGTGGGATGCACATCCAGGGCACGAAGCTCCCGTTCCACCACATCCCAAAGATGCTCTATTGGGTTGAGATCTGGTGACTGTGGGGGCCAACTCATTGTCATGTTCAAGAAACCAATTTGAAATGATTCGAGCTTTGTGACATGATGCATTATCCTGCTGGAAGTAGCCATCAGAGAATGGGTACATGGTGGTCATAAAGGGATGGACATGGTCAGAAACAATGCTCAGGTAGGCCGTGGCATTTAAACGATGCCCATTTGGCACTAAGGAGCCTAAAGTGTGCCAAGAAAACATCCCCCACACCATTACACCACCACCAGCCTGCACAGTGGTAACAAGGCATGATGGATTGTTATTATTGTTTGCACTATTTGCCATCGCCACTTTACCTCCATACTTAAATCTGACTTAAATCTGAAACTGCACTATTGTTATTATTGTTTGCACTATTTGCCATCGCCACTTTACCTCCATAATTCACCTTATCCATCTTTTTTTTTTTTTATCTTCTTCTGTTGTTGTTACTGTTAAACTTTTGTTGTTATTGTTTTGTTGTTGTTAGGCACCTAGGGTCTGAGAGTCATAGAATTTCAATTCTCTGTATGTATGTACTGTACGTATGGCAGAATTGACAATAAAGCTGACTTTGACTTTGGATCCATGTTCTCATTCTGTTTACGCCAAATTCTGACTCTACCATCTGAATATCTCAACAGAAATCGAGACTCATCAGACCAGGCAACATTTTTCCAGTCTTCAACTGTCCAATTTTGGTGAGCTTGTGCAAATTGTAGCCTCTTTTTCCTATTTGTAGTGGAGATGAGTGGTACCCGGTGGGGTCTTCTGCTGTTGTAGCCCATCCGCCTCAAGGTTGTGTGTGTTGTGGCTTCACAAATGCTTTGCTGCATACCTCGGTTGTAACGAGTGGTTATTTCAGTCACACCCCTAAATGCATTGAAGCAACTGTCATGTGATTGGTTGATTAGATAATTGCATTAATGAGAAATTGAACAGGTGTTCCTAATAATCCTTTAGGTGAGTGTATATTGTCTATATAGTTTTTTTTTTTTTTTTGTTTTTTTACTCATTTTTATTTCAGTTTTAGTTATTTAAGTAAAATGAAAATGAGAAATGTTGCATTAATTGGCAACTAGCTGAAATAAAACTTATATATTTTTTTATTTTACTTCAGTTAACATTTATTTCATTTCAAGTAATTAAATTGTTTTATGGGTTTAGTTAACTATGATAAATCTGGTGCAAACTTATTGGTGAATGAAACTGAATGTTATTGCTGCATAAGATTTTAAAATCTGCATAAGCAATTTTTAAACAAACTTCTATACACTTGTTAAATAATGATTATCTGGATTTTATATCATTTCTGTGTAGGAAAACATGTACATTGCTGCACTTACATTCTGTAATGCATGTAAAATGTTAAACATTACAAGAGTCTCACCTTTAATCTGTATAGGGTCAGATCAGCCAGTCTGCAGTACACTTTAACATAGTACCGAACTTCAATAGCATGGTCAAGTGCAGTGGGGCAGAGTGAAAGAGACTTCAGGTAGTAGTTTTCTGCCATCTCATACTTCCCTAGAGAGAAGTACACTGATGCAAGACGATGGAAGGACACTCTCTCATTCAAAGTAACGTCTGTAAGAAATACACATCAAAACAATGTCAGGTTACCACTTTTTCCTTTGTCAGAAAATAATGTAACTCCAGTTTTAGTTAACTACATCACACACATAATTATGCATAAAGACAGACTAAAAATAAATAAATAAATGGCAGATCAAACTGCAGTGGGAAAAGTACAAGTCTAAATCACTGAGGATCTTAAAGAGGACACTTCAAAGAGGATCATTAAGAGTAGAAATTTAATGTGGACCGGATGCCTCGTCAGATGCTGACAGTGAGCTTATACTGTTTGATGTGCTTGATAATGTATTTATTTATTCTGTAAATGTTTTGAATTAAAATTTGTAAGTATATTTCTAAGTTCATAAAGCAGTTTATCTTAGCAGTGACTGATCAAGCGCCCATGTCCATCAATCAGACAGAGTGCAATAATTATATACTTTAATAAATACATTAATGTGATATTTATGTAATTGACATTTAAAATTCATATTTATTTTCACAATCAGTTGAAATAATTGAATTGGCAGCTCATCTGACAGTACAGCATAAAAGATAATGCATAATGCACAAATGCCATTTTATTTCTGCAATGTAATGCATTACACAGTGAAACAGGACATTCAATGCAGGGTGCATCATTTCTATATAAAAAAAAAAATGAAATTAATTGGATGTGAAGGCTGAAGGTCAAGTTCACTCAAGAGAGCATCTATGTGTATCTCTGTTATAATGCTTCTTTATCAAATCTGTCATTATTTGTTATTCTTACTGCAAAATGAATGTTTACCAGCATACCATTAAAATAGCCTAAACAGTCCCTAAGTAGACAGTGCTGTCTAGGTGATAGCACTCAAAAATCATGTGAAAGCAGGTTATAATTAGGGCTGTCAATAGATGCTAATTGTTATTATTAATTTCACAATAAGTGTGCGATTAATCGCGATTAATTGCACACATTGTGAAATTAATAATACGCCATTTATCTCATTAAACATATTCATTTTGTCATAATTTGCTATATCCAAAGTAAACAATCAGATTGAAGGGTGATTCTCACAAAGCTGTATTTTCTGCAAGCTTCAAGGATCATTGGAGACTCCAAAATGACACCAAATAACCAAATATAAGGAGTCCATATAATTCTATTATATAATAAATGTATACACTCCTAAGCACCCATGAAAAAAAAATTTTACATAAAAAAACCTTTCACAGTTTTTTCAAAATTCACAGTGTATAGTATGTGTACAGAGCAACAACAACGAACAAGATTGTTTTAATTTTAGACGTCAAGCTGTGATACCGAACAGGACCACACGGAGACGCCAAAAAACTCCTAAATCAACCGCTTTGACTGCAAAAACCCACGGTTACTAATCACAACAACTTACACGTGACAAACGAAACATTATCCTTCCTGAGTGTGTGGAAACAACACTAATGTAATGTGTGTCTGTACATGAAGGCAGGTACATAACACACACGGTTTGTTGTTCGTTGCATCAGACACTCACGCGGCGCGCTTACTGTACGACTCCGGTAAGTCACCGAAATTGCGCTCTTCAGAAACAATCGCTGAATACGACAGAGCTCGTGTTTTAAAGCAAAGCACACACTGGGACAAATAATTCACTAAAAACGCAATGTGAGTCTCTATTCTCTCTCATATCTCTGATGTAATCAGCCTGGCCTTCTTTACATTAGTGCTGTTTTGGATTGTTTGAATGATTTCGATTGCTGGATCACTGAACACTTTCCCAGAGTTTAACGGCTTTAAATGGCCTGATCACAAACAGAAGCAGAATCCGGTTAAAGAGTTAGAGAATGGAAATTTCCTCTTACCAGGGTTACAGGTGCTGTGCAGCTTCACGTGCTTCTGTAATTTATTTGCGTTAATTGCGTTAAATTATTTTAACGCGTTAAGGACTTTAAATTAATCGCATGCTAACGCGTTAACATTGACAGCCCTATTTATGATTTCAAAATAACCTTTTTTTAAAGGTGCACTGTGTTTATTTTAGCGGCATCTAGTGGTGAGTTGTGAATTGCAACCACCCACCGCTTACCCCTCCCTTTCGAAGCGCATAGAGAAGCTACGGTGGCCGACACATGACAAAAATGCCGTCATCTGAGACAGCAGAGAGTAGCTAGAAGTTTGTCTGTTTATGGCTACTGCAGAAACACGGTGGTACAAAACGGCGATTTCGCTGTACGGAGACCCGTGGTGTATGTAGATAGAAATTGCACATTCTAAGGTAATAAAAACATAACGATTAATTATGTAAGGTCTTTATACACCACTGAAAACATAGTTAAGTTTGCATTTCTGTCAATAGATCCTCATAAATACTACACACTGCATATGCACTGAATCAGGTTAACCAGGAACATGTGCTTACTTTTAACCTGGGTCTGTTTAGATTTCATGTATTATGATGTATTTTGCAAAAGTATGTATTGCATGTATTTTGTGTGCTGTAAAAGGACATGTGTCTCCAGCAGGGGGCAACATAGGTTAAGACTTACAAGCAAAAGACAGACTAAAGACTAAATTGTTCTTTCTTTCTTTATTTTCTGCTAATTTTATGTGGTCCATAGACAGACTTTTCTAGTACATCACTGGCTGTAAATTCCACGGTTATAGCTTTTTAAACTGAGGAGTAGATGCGTGTAAAGGTCTTACCAGTTGTGGCGCTGACCTGCACTGCGAGTGTGGCATACTGCAGTGCTTCCTCATAGTGCTTCTGTTTCATCAGGAGCTCTGTGAGTTTGCACAAAAGCCTGAACTCTGAGTGCACATCCTTAATGCTGCGTGCAAATGGCAAACTCCCATCCTTTAAAAAAAAAAAAAAAAAAACAGCAAATAGATTTAGAAAATGTAGGAATCCATGCTAATTCACATGGTATACATTTCCTAGCCATTATTGGATTGTTGGTATTGGTAATATCTATTGTGAACTCATAGTGAGACCTACCCTGTAAAAAGGTAGGGCAGCCAATTGGTTTCTGTGTCCTTTGAAAAACACATCTCCTGCTTCCTCATAAATGCTCATAGCAAAGCATGGGTCATTCATCCTCAGGGCTGTCTTTACTGCTGCCTAAACATTTGTGTTAATGGAGAAAGAAGTTATCACAGCAGCTGATAAGAACATACATGTTTATGATATGGCAATACCTTTATTTTTAGATCTTACCACAGACTAAAATAAGTTAAAAAGTCTTGATGGTGGGATATTTTTACAAATTATATGCAAAACTGTTAACACTTATCAATAAATAACTTTAACCCCTATTGTAATATCCTACTTCGATTATTTGTCTTACCTGTAGGTACATGTCAGCCAGTTCATCTTCATGGATCAAATAATAGATACGGCCCACTTGCAGCCATGTCTCTGACTCTTCCAGTCTTTTCCCCAGGTCTATGGAGATCCTTAAGCTTTGCTTTGAGTAATCAAGTGACTTCCTTGATGACCTGCAGTGATTTTTATAAACTAATTGCTTTTGAATTCACCATTTCATTTGTTTCAAATGGATCAAGTTTCATAGTATTGATAATGGTACTATATTGTGTTGTATGTGTGGATTACAGTAGTTCTTACTTCTCAGTGTTGAGTGAGAGATAGAGGTTGCTGAGGAGTTCCAGGTACTCTCCTTCTAGCTGTTTATTCTTTAGTGTTCTGCACAGCCCCACACAGTGCTCATAGTAAACAATACACTGTCCATACAGCAGCAAGTCAGCGTAATGCCTACTTAGAACTTTTGCCACAACCATTTGACCTGCATTTGGAAAGAATTGTGTTATTATTCTTACACTATAAATGAAATACTGGCATAAAATTAATGCTCTGTTAATTTAGAAATTAGGTTTGTGAGGTTTAAAACATTTAGGTGACTCCAAAAAGTATTTAGACACTTTTGGACAGTTAAGTCATATATAATTTAATATCAGAATTTCACAGCATTATTACTGATTGCATCTGCAAACAAATGATGCTGGAGAACCAATTACTTTTGAGATTTTTGGACTTTTTTGTGGTTGCAAGTTCAAACCAGGAGTGTAGTTAATCATACTGATAATGAACATGTTCCAGAAAGTTTGACAACCAGAAAGTGTCCAAGACTTTTTGTGTTAATGTATGTTTATATTTTTCATATTTTGAAACCTAACAATCTTTATTTTGTGAAATGTTTTGATTGGAAATTGTGTGATTGTTCTATATTTCTTTAAAACAAATGACATTTATTTTGAAATGTTGTTATATAATGCAAATACATGTATACACTTTAATTATTTAATTGTGGCTTATGTGTGCAAATACTTTTTGGAGGCCACTGTAGGGATCAGGTATAGATGCAACCTAAAACATCAAATCTTGAACACTTACTGTGCAGATTGTTGGCACTAATAGCAATCAGGAGGCCCATCTCAAAGCATATTCTGACCTCCTGACTTCCTCCTCTATCCTTGTAGCTCCTGCCTAGCCAGAGCAAAGCCTGGACATGCTCCTGATCTGTGGGGCTCTCTGAAAGAAACTGGAATAAGTGCAGGGATTTGAGCAGAAAACACTCTGCTAGGCCCGAAGCCCCTACAGATAGAGACAAGCAACCCAAGTTAGCCAGAGCTAGTGCTTCATTACGCTTGTTTCCATTCTCTCTGGAAATCTGCAGAGCACAATGAAAGTTTCTTGCTGCCTCCTGAACTCTGCCTTGTTTGCGGAGGCATAGGGCTAGGAGATTGTAGACTACACCACGCTGTGTCGGACTGTCTGTCTCATTCAAAGACTTAAGCAGCGGGTGCAGAGTGTCCTGAGCTTGTATGGGTTCCTCCGTTAGGACCAAGAGCCAGGCCAGCAGTATGGATGCCTCAAAGCCCTCCTCCTCATTAATTTGACTTCCAGTTTGTGCTGCCTGTTGGGCAAAGGGCACAGCCTTCTCTAGAGCTCCATGCTGCTGGTAAACACTAGCTAGGCTCAGGCACAGGTCCCTCTGAGTCCTCGGGTCTTCACCTTGACTAGCTATGGACAAGGCCTGCTGAAGGTAAACCACTACCTGTGCAGGAAGTACGGGAGTACTTTCCTTCCAGTGAGGATTAAGCCTGGCTGAGTTTTTAATAAAGAGTTCAATTTTCTGGAATGCATCATCCAAGGAATGCTCTTGCCCTGAGTCTAGACTTAAAGAAGCCAGTGTGAGGTAGGGCAAATACTTTTTATGATAAAGCCTGCACAGCATCCAGTTGAGATCAATTGGGACAGTTGGCCTCCCATTTTCAGCAGACAAAGTCATGATAAGGAACTGAAGCCTCTCTACAAAAGGTAAAGCATCCTCTATTTTCCTTAGACGGATGAAGAGACAGATGGAGAGGTAGCATGTCCGAGCCTCTAGGTGCTTGTCTTTTTCAATTATGGCTTTGCGCATGATTGGTTTGAGCAGCTCAAACTCATCCACAGAGCAGAAGTTGTGGCAGGGAAGACACAGAATCAGAGCACTTGCCTTCTCCAGTGTGAATGGCAGCTTGTCCATCATCTTCTGTTTGAGGTAAACAGCAGTGAGATTAGTATACAGAGCAATTAGAAGTGGCTTGTCATTGAAACCATTTACAGGGACCTTTAGAGCCTCCTCAAAGTACACTCGTGCCTGGGAGAACTTCAGTTTCTTGGCACATAGGCGGCCAAGGAGGAAGCAGGCTCGCCGGTGGGCCCAGAGCATCCTGCCTTTTTTAGCTCCTTCCCGCAAGTTTTCCAGATGTTGAAGCACCTCGTTTTCTGGAAGGCCATTGAAGAAAGTGTCCAGGAAAGAGTAAGAAAGGTCATAAAGAGTTTGAAAAGTGTCCTGAAAATATTCCAGGTTGAGTAGGGTCAGGATTGGGTCACACCTCTCTGCTTCATCAGCCTCCCAGATACCTTCATCCATGAAGTTTGGAGGGTCTTCCTCATATTCATCCATCTCTCTGAATGTGTCCTCCAAGCTAAAAGAGAAGATCTCAGAATCCTGGTCCAGATGATTCCGAGAGGCATAGAATGATTGGCGTGGGGACGAGTGGTATGGAGTTACGTCACTCTTTTCGGATATGGTGCTCTTTCTTTGATCCACTGTAGTTTTCTGCTCTGCTGATTACACAAAGAGTAAATGTCAGAATTTTTGACCGTTTACAGTACATAATAAATAAGAAGGAGATTAGGAAGGAAAGGAAGGTGGAAGGTATGGCCATGCAACAAAATGAAGAACAAGTTGGTGATTGTCAATTCTATACAGCTGGACATAGAAATAATGTATAATAGCATTGGAAAAAAAAAATTTACAGTATGTAGCAACATTTCCTCGAATGTTATACATAACTTTAAAAAGGGGCTTACCTGACATTGGATGGTTTCTTATGCAAGTGAAATCAGAGTCATCAAGTCTATCTGCAGTGCAGAAGAGTAATTTTATCATAACAGGATGAAAGCACAGATCAGTTCACCCAAACATTCTGTCATTTACTCATCCTCGTGTCATTGTAAACCTGTATGAACATCTTCTATGATACGACATGAGGGTGAGTGAACTGACAGAATTTCATTTTTGGGTGAAGCACTATATTCCTTTTAACAATATTAGAGGTTTCCCAGAGAGACAATGCATAATCTCTTACCCAGTCTGTACACAGTGCTTATGTCAGTGGAGAATAGATTTGCCAGTACATCAGACTGACAGGGCTCATGGCAAGGGTTAAGTTTCGACAGGGTTGCCCTTTCCTCCTTACTCAGAAAGACCAATTGTCTATCACTGTGCAAAGCCAACAAAGACAACATTATCAGCCACATGACTCTCATTCGGATCGCTTCATCACATCATCACATAACTCCACTAGCCCCCCTTCCAACACCCTCATCACCCCCAGCTAGACAGAGGCACATTCAACAAAGGTCAACAGAATAAAATAGCATTTGCCAGCTGGTTGCTTTCAACTGGTATGTCAGTATTGTTGAGAAGCACATTCGATGAATGGTTTTATAAAATAAAGAGAAGGTCATTCGTTCAAGCACATGCTACATCTATGAATATAAATAAATACAGTTGAACTGTTTACTTACAGAGGCTCAATATTCTCAGGTTTTACATGGGCCCTGTGAACAAATCCTATCTCTCCACTGGTGAGGTTTCTTCCTATGAACATGTTCATAGTATTGAAAAGAAATCCTTCAATCTTGATTGGGTCTCCCTGGCGTAAGTGCAGCTCATCTTTACCCATTGGGTAATGGTCCACTACTGCTACACAGGTCCCCACCACTGAAGGAAGCAAAAGAAAGGACACATTTGTAGTAACACTACATTTTAGATGTCTAATAATTAAACAAATATACCAGGTTCAATGCAAGTTAAGCTCAGCTGACAGCTTTAATGGCATAATGTTGATTACCCCCCAAAATTGTTCCTACAAGTAATTATTCTGTTAAGTCTTGTATATTATTTGAGTTGTAAAACTGTTTAAATCATTTTTATAGTAATGTTAGGGATGTTGGTGTTGCAATATCATGGCAACAAATTTGTAAATTGGATTATAACTCTACACTTTGAATTTCTATTTTTTTTTTTTCACAGTAAATTCATCATGTATATTGTTTACGTCTTGTAGATATACTTTTGAAACAAGTATTTTAACATTTGTGGATTGGCCCCATTCAATTCCATTGGAAATTTAAATTATATTTTGTGATAATATATTTTTGATAATATACTTTTGTGATAATCTACATTATGTCACAAATTCTGTTGACTGAGCTTTACTTGTACTGAACCCTTGAGTAATAGATTTACAGATACTTACCAACAGGATGATCAAAGAGGCCTTCTGTAACTGGAATCCCTCCTGCATTTCCGGGATTTTTCTTAAGGAACCACCTAGGAAAAACAGTCTGTATTCGTAAGGGATCATCTAAAATAGTATGTTTCTGGCATGACAGCAAGTGTAAAACAAAAGTTCAACCAGACAAATTTGTTCCAACAAAAATTAATTCCAACAAAACCTCACATTTGGCTAAATGTGCTTAGAAAGTCATTATCACTCACTGATAAAACGGATAAGGCAGAGGCTGCATATCATGCACAGGGACTAGGCCATGTTGACCCGTGGACAGCAGAGTACCCTCCCACATGTCCTCTTGTCCTATGTCTTTCACCATGACCAAGTCATTCCTCCTGTAGGTCAGCTCCTCTTCCTCCTCTCTGCAGTCACTGTTGTATAAAGTCTTGGCAAAAAATGTACCTGAAACGATAATGAAGCTGAGTCACTAACTATTCCTGTTTCATATTCTTCAGAAGGTTCCTTACTTGTCAAAGTCAGATACTGATACTGAATTTACAGAAAAAAACAACTCTTTCTCTACCTCTTTTCCTTTCAAGCGGATTCATAAACTGATAACATAAATTGAGGATGTTTTTTTTTTTTTTTTTAATATGGTTATGTCTGCCTTGAGGCTGTGGCCTTAAGTAGAGGGCATAATAAAATACTACAGATATGAACAGCTAGAGGTGGCTTACACTGTAACAAAAGTAATTCTTAGAAGCAAGATATATTGTATGTAAACAAAACTCAAGGAAATGTTGAGTCTACAAAATTAAAAACATACCCTCCCTCTTTGAAAACAAAGAGGGAGGGTAATCTTTAATCACTTCAAATTTTTAACCAATCTTGTTTTCAACTTATCTGACCTGTCAATTAAGCAACCATGTGCCAGTAGTGGACCTTTTAGAACAGAGACTAGATATGAGTAAATCCATATAGTTTTATCAGTTTATCCATTTACTGTTTATTTTGTTGATTGTTAAGAAATCAGCAAGTGGATGCTCCTTACCTTCCTGTAGCAGAAGTCCTAAGTAAAGTGTAGCTAAGTGGTCTTCATCCACTGTTACACAGATCTCAACATCGCTCAGCAATGCCGGGTCCAGCCAGAAGGACTGGTCACAGAGAAAGTTTTCAAGACATCTTGCTACATATCCTAGAATATAATAGTTTAACTTGTTAAGTTATGCTAGTACAAGGAATAATATACCGTAGAATAGGGGAACCCAATCCTGTTCCTGGAGATCTACCTTCCTGCAAAGTTCAGCTCCAACCCTGATCAAACAAGGTAATTTAAGATTTTCTGGAGCAAGTGGTAATTACAGACAGGTGTGTTGGATCACGGTTAAATCTGAACTCTGTCGGTAGATAGATCTCAGGAACAGGATTGTGCACCCTTGCTGTAGAAGTACCAGGATGTTAGTTTCACTAATACTAACCGAGTGCCAGGTAAGTGGAGAACTTCCAGATCTCCTCGACAGTCTTAAAAGTGATGACAAAGCTGTCTTTCTCAGCATGAATGGACACTAGTCGAGCAGAAAGATCCTGTGTGTGTAGTATCAACAATAAATTGATGTAATGAAATATCTTGCGTAATCAATAGTAATAAGTTCATCAGTGGTGCCAGTTCATGTTTTGCAAGGATACTTCTGTGTCTAACCTTGAAGAGCTGGGCGACATCCTGACTGTTGCTCTCTACTACACGGAGTCTGGTACGTAACGCCTCCTGAAGCTCACCATCAGGTGATACACTAGATCGTCGCCTCCCACTAAACAACAAAACAACATCTCCAAGAGGCAAAAGGGAATGGAGTTAAGTATTCACCACAAAAAAAAACAAGATTTACGGTCAGTTGCATTAGCAGTAACAGGAATGCTGTACAGTATGTGACGTCGAGTGTGATTATTTACTGTCTAACATCACAGTGGAAGTATGCTTAACAAGCCAATAGGATTTTTTGCAGGAACAGCACTATGAGCGACCACATCACTAAAGACATACCATTAGGGCAAAGGCTGAGTGTAGACATTAAGGTAGCCTGGCATTAGTTGTGAAAGTATGCTTAAGAAGTGTAGCCATTAAAGGCCATTATGGAGATGGAGGCCATTATTTCCATGCAGATCTACAGGACACAGAGATCCATGCTGCAGATACCTTGAGAGAAGCGTTCTCCTGCTGAAGATACTGTGCTGCTTCCGCTGAATGTTTCCTTCCTCTTCCAGTAAATCTCTCTGCTTCTGCCTTCTGCCTCCACCTCCACCTCGGCCTCAGCCTCCGCTTCCTCATCTCCAATTCCAAAACAAAGGAAACTGGGGTCAACAGAGCTTTACAGAATTCAACTGCAGTTGGTATGTAGTTCAGTGAACTTTAATCGTACATCAGGATTATGACTGTTTATGGTTAATCAGTAAACTTACAGAAAAGCAACACTGAATGACCGAAGAGTGTATATTACTGAATAATTAAGGACAAGTAGAAGGTTCCCTCTCTCTGCACTTCCCATGTTTGAATATGAATGGCCATCAACATATATAGTAGTTCTTCATTCCACAATACAGTTGGTGCTAATTAAAATATCAGAACTGTGTTTCTGTTTACAAGCTCATAAAGTTGTGGACATAAACAGGAAGTGCAGTCCATATCATAATGGCTCTATAAATATCAGCCAGATGGCTTAAATAATAGCCTCTTCCTCATCTCCGGATGAGCATGACCTTCAGATTTGTGCATTGAAAAGAGGAATGTTCCAAATAGTTGCATACTACCATTTATTAAACAAAGACACCAAATGTAGTTAACACTTTAGTATAGGGTCAAACTCTTACTATTAACTATATTTGCTTATTAGCATTCATAGTACTAGGATATTGACTGTTTATTAGTACTTATAATATATATTTTTATGACTATATTCCACATCCTTAATCCTACCCAATTCCTACCCTATACCTAAATTTAACTACCTTATTAACTATCATTAAGCAGTAATTAGGAGTTTATTGAGGAAAAGTCATAGTTAACACTTAGTTAATCGTGAGAATTGGACCCTAATCTAAAGTTTGACCCACATTTATAATAGAATCATGTAACTCTCTGTCCCATTGACTATTTTATAATTATATTTAAACATTGCTATTACTGAAACACTCATGCTTGACTCAAGAAATCCTCTTACCAGCAGTCATGGCATCATTGGGCGGAAAGAGCTCACTGACAGCTGCTAAAGTGTATGGAGGATCATTCCATAAGGCATCGAGCTCAGCAGGTGATATTGCTATTGAAAGGGAGGGTGATGTTTAGGGGAGTGTTATTAAATTAGCTATATGACAAGCTGAAGCTTTTAGTGTAAATGCCTAATCAAACTGACACAACTGACGACAAAATTACAGCCTTCAAATATTGAAAACGTGCAAAACACAGACCAAAATCTTAGAGAGGAAATGTGCACATGCAAACAGTCAGTGACAAACATAGCAAAACATCATTAGCCCTCATATACTATCACGATAAAACTCGGCAAGGGAAATATAAAAAATCCTTATGGATTGTCACAAAAGGACAGTATTTGCTAGGTATTAGTCAACAGCTGCTAGTAAATGATCTAAAATCACACAAGCAGCAAAACAACCAGTAACTCGCACAGCAACAATAGTACAATTAGTTACCGTAGGCAATCGCAGCATTACGCACAACAACAAGGCACACAAACTGCCAACTAAGGGACGTACACATCCTGCATTACCTTCATGGGTAAATGTATTACCCATGACTGACAGAAACACTGTGATGTCTCCCTGTGAAAGTTACTCTTTCTTCTCATTGCAAAAATCTAAATCCAGGGTGGGACCAACCTGAAAACGAAAAGCAGTTTCTGAGGCATGGAATTGGACAGCAGCAGCAGCATGCCATGATGTACACAGCCAGCTTCAAACACTGGTTCAATAGTGCCCACTCGACGGTAGATCCACTTATCGATGGAGTCACTCCTCTCCCTCTCTCTCTTCCTTTCCATTTTCCTCTCGAGCATAAACCGCACTCTCTCTACTGCTCATTTCTAACTTCCATCTATTTCGTTCTCTCCCCTTTCCTCTCTGCGTCCACTCCGCAGATGAGGGAAGCACTCTGAAGCACTGCTGACATGTTTGTGTGGGCTGGTCAGTACCTCTCTGTGCCAGGGGTTCTTGTGGAAAGTGAGAACGGCAGCATTCTCACAGCACTGACATACAGGGACAAAAGGCCTAGTGAATTAATAGGCATTGCTCACAGCAATTTCTTTATTTACTGGTACTAAATAGATGTTATAATATTAGGGATTATAGCTACAGGTTGACCATTCCAACATGTCTAGCTCATCCCTCTTTATGTCTGGCATCATTACTTTGGCCATTTCTTTCATTGCAAAGATCTAGGGTGTGTGTAGATTTTAAGACATTGTTCCTTTTTAAAGGAAAGATAAGCTAACGCACGTTACCTACCCTGTTCAAAAAGAAAATTAAACCAGCGTCTCTTCAGATCTTCTGAAGAGTGAGGGGAAAAAAGGAACCTGTCAATACAAATGTTTAAGATCTGCTGATGTTGAAGGTATTTTCTATTTTGGAATAGCCAATTGAATAAAGGCTTTTTAAGTCTTCCAGTTGAAGAACCACTGATATCCAGAGAATATGATGATTGAGCATCACTCCAGCAAATTGGTTACAGTTTTTGTTAAGAAGCACCCTTTGTTGTATCATTGTAGTGTTTTAGGGCGATGTCAAAAAATGTCTAACATACTCAAATCATATTGATAAATCATTCTCAGTCTTTTTAATGTGATTGTCTCAACTGGATTGAATGTGTCTCCCTGTCACCACTACTGTCTTGTCTCAAGGATTAACAAAGAGGGTACTTATACAAAATAATCTTGCTCATGTTATTGTTTTATAAAGAGAGAACTCAGTCCGATTCTAATTGAATCTGTGGAGATCTTGTGAGTCTGAGCAGCTGTAAATAGCCGGGAGGAATTTCTCAGCATACCTCCTTAACTCTCATAGAGCATCTTTCAGTGCCCTTAACAGAAAATTGAAGGTATTCATTATCAATTGTTTTGCTGTGGGAACACCCACTACGTGGATTATACATTGGCTTTAAGGGGGTTACTAAAGACATTTCTTTTTATGAACATTTTCTGTTACAGTTTTTGATAGCATTGTGATATGTACATTTAAATAGTACTAAATGGTGGAAGTTTTACTTATGTTTTGTTAATGTACCTCCAGATAAATTACATGAATGAATTAAATTTTGCATACATCTGTGAAAATTTTACTTTTGTGGCCACTGAAATATTTGAAAACCATTTTAAAAGCTGTGTGTTTATTAATAAAATAATATTAAATGTTATTTTAAGACCCCCCCCCAACTTTCTGTTTTGTAGCTTAAACTGTGTCACATTCAATAAGCAATGTGCTGTCAAGCTACAACAAAGAAGTTGAATGGCCCCATGCACCAGGGACTGTGTAGTTAGCGGTGTCTCTCTGGGTTACTGGTTCAGTGTGTGGATGTCAGTGAAAAGAACGGGGTAGATTTGTAACCTGAGTAAAGGGTTTAGACTCTAAGTTTAGAATGTCGCCCAAGCCCAAGCAGCACATGCTGGTACTATTAAACTTGGTAAAAAAAAAAAGTTCTTACGTACAAGACAAGTTCTTAGTGAACAAACTGGTATATTGTTAGAGAAAAAACAAGTTCTACATTTTAAGAGACTCAAAGAGAGAGTGTAAAAGTGTAAAAGATAAGAGACAGCCAAGAGTCTCAACAACTATTTAAAAAATAAATATGCTATAATTCAACCACTTGTCCTATTTCAACTGAGTAGTTACCCACACACAGATTAGTTTCTGAGAGAGCATACCTCTGTCCTGCTGACTCCCGGCTGTGTGTTCGTTCCTCATAGATCTGTCAGTATGTGCTCTATGGAGTTGGCGAAAAGTTCCTTTTAAACTGACTAAAACTAACCATCATAGTCCGTAAAACTCCTGTATGGCATGGTGTGTGTGTGTATGTGTGCGTGTGTGTGCGTGCGTGTGTCCTTGTGGCACAAGTTTAGAGCTTTTGCTGAAGGAAGTATGTAAACTCCTCCCCTAAATGATATGTTTTTTTTTTTCTTTCTCTCAGTTTCTCATTTTCTCTCTCTCTCTTTGAGCCCAGCCCTCTCACTCTCCTACTGTGTTGGACTCTAGGTCAAGTCAGAAGGTCTTCAATCAGTTCATAAGGCGTTAGATAACCTTAAAACAAACACTCTCAAATGAATGACTCAGCAAATATAGAATATCTTTCTACTTTATGTCTAATCAGATTGATGAATCCAACCAGTTGTCTTAAAAAAAAAAAAAAAAAAAAAAAAAATCAACAAAAAGGAAAGGAATAGCAAATGTTTTTTCTTTGATGGAAAACGTAATCCTTCTGGTCCGACTTGTTTTTCATAGAGAAAAACAAAATACCTCTAGAGTCCCTATCAACTTCATTACAATCAAATACGCCCTCTTGTTCACATTCCAAAGGTGCTTTCTACAGCATATCCAGACGAACGTATTTGTGTGCATTCCCACCATGCTCTGAATTAAAGATAGCAAGTAAAGATCTCAAAATTTATCTTTAAATCATTATTATTTATTTTTCCAAGAATTCCCTATACTTCTACTTTGGCTGATCTCGTCAGTAGGTCAGATAACAGACTGGGCCTTGGCTCAGCTAGTCATTTCTTGCTTTTCTCTCCTGGTTAAATATAAACCCTGGGACAGACTCCAGGTTCTAGGACTGTTGTTGAGCCATTACAAAAGTCACCCTGAGAAAATATATGGGGAAGGACATGTGATAAGCTGATTGGTCTGTGAAAGAAGGCAGTATGTGCACTATGGTGTGGCTAATTCCTGCCACAAGTCTCAGATGTTCTTGGTAAATGGATTAAATACCACATCAATGATCGAGAATCAAAACCCCCACATTGGTGGAGCCAGCAGACCATGTGCCCAAACCATAGTCACGGCATTAGCATGGCACACAAGAAAAACTGATGGTTTCCACAGCATATGTGTTCCAAAGATTTTTGGAATGTGTTTTTTTTTTTTTGCATTTTGCATTTTGTGGTTAGAATATACATCACAGTGTATAGCCTACTACCTTGTTGTTGTTGTTGTTGTTTTGTACATTTGTAAATTGCAAAAGTTATCTTTTTATTTTCAGCAAACCATTTTATCCACAAAGCAGTTCACTGACTTGGACTAGTATTATCAAAAATAATTAAATAACAACTTTTGGCAGTTTGTGTTTATCATATACATCACAAGGGGAAGTGAATAATACTGACTATCTCTTCAACACGGCACCTGTTAGTGGGGGGATATATTAGGCAACAAGTGAACATTTCGTCCTCAATCCTTGATGTGTTAGAAGCAGGAAAAATTGGCAAGCGTAAGGATTTGAGTGAGTTTGACTAGGGCCAAATTGTGATGGCTAGACGACTGGGACAGAGCATTTCCAAAACTGCAGCTCTTGTGGGGTGTTCCTGGTCTGCAGTGGTAGTATCTATCAAAAGTGTTTCAAGGAAGCAACAGCGGTGAACTGGCGATAGGGTCATGGGCAGCCAAGGCTCATTGATACACATGGGGAGTGAAGGCCGGCCTGTGTGTTCCGATCAAACAGATGAGCTACTGTATCTCAAATTGCTCAAGAAGTTAATGCTGGTTCTGATAGAAAGGTGTCAGAATACACAATGCATCGCAGTTTGTTGTGTATGGGGCTGCATAGCCACAGACCAGTCAGGGTGCCCATGCTGACCCCTGTCCACTGCCAACAGCGCCAACAGTGGGCACGTGAGCATCAGAAATGGATGGAAGAAAGTGGCCTGGTCTGATGAATTATGTTTTTATTTTACATCACGGATGGTCGGATGCACGTGTGTCGCTTACCTGGGAACACATGGCACCAGGATGCACTATGGGAAGAAGGCGAGCCGGCAGTGTGATGCTTTGGGCAATGTTCTGCTGGGAAACCTTGGGTCCTGCCATCCACATACGTACCACCTACCAAAGCATTGTTACAGATTATTTATAAACTAATAGTTCACCTCAAGAATAAAATTGAGTCAGTGATTTGTACTTAGGAGTCATAAACGAACCATCGTTTGACCCACAAATTGGACAAAAAGATTCACTCACCATTTAGACTGATAAGGTTCCTGAAACTAACAGCTCACTTTTGGCTTGCATTATCATTATATAATAGCTTAAATATTGGCAGTTTTTGTTTAGTATACATTACAATGCATACTTCACTACTCAGTGTAGGCCTATATACAGTTGCAAGAAAAAGTATGTGAACTGCTTGCAGAATCTGAAAATGTGAATAATAAACTAAACTAAATAAAAGAGATCATACAAAATGCATGTTATTGTTTATTTAGTACTGTCCTGAATAAGATATTTTACATAAAAATGTTTACATATAATTTATTAAAATGACCCTGTTCAAAAGTTTATGAACCATTGATTCTTGCATTAATTATTAATCATTAAACACGATGCATTAATTATGATCTTCTGTTGCTTCCGAAGGGCAGTACTAATTGAAAAAAAAAAAAAAAAAAAACATATTTAAGCAAAATAAGAAAAATTTGGACATCATCCTCCTGTTCAAAAGTCCCCACTATATGTAAAAAAAAAAAAAAAAAAAAAAATATATATATATATATATATATTTTTTTACATATAGTCCACAAGATAAAAATAATTGCTGAATTCATTAAAAATGACCTGTTCAAAAGTTTATGAACCATTGATTACATTATATATATATATATATATATATATATATATATATATATATATATATATATATATATATATATGTAAAATATCTTATTCAGGACAGCACTAAATGAACAATAATGCATTTTGTATGATATGTCTTATTTTGTTAAAATTGTTCACATTTTCACTGATTCTGCATGCGGTTCACATACTTTTACTTGCAACTGTACTTTTTATGTTGTTAGCTTATGTTGTTAACTTGTTCTCACTGACACTGGTTCAGGTTAGTTCACATTTATATATATATATATATATATATATATATATATATATATATATATATATATATATATATATATGTATGTAATATATATATATATATATATATATATATATATATATATATATATATATATATATATATATATATATGAGCCATAGCCTCAGCCTCAGCCCATTCAGAAGTACCTATACTTGGGTAGAAACCTATACATAGGAACCTGACAAAAATGCTTATTTTAAAGAAAAATGTCAGATTTAATTTATAGGCTTTTGCATCTGAAGTCTTCATATATATATATATATATATATATATATATATATATATATATATATATATATATATATATATATATGATTTAAAGTTACAGTATGTAATATTGACAGCTAGCTTTTGAAATGGGTACTGCAGTCCAAATAAAAATATTGGAAAGAGTTGTTTCCAACCCTCCACCCTCCTCAGACTCAATGCTCACACAGGTTGCCAGATTGAAGACACGCTACAGGAGCAAGCACAATAGAGTGGTGCAGGTATGACGTAATTTTGTTAGCATCAGTTAGCATCACATTGATTACCTCAACAAAAACCCAATAGGATTTTACCATAGGCTTTTGGATTATCATTAAAAAAAAAAAACCTCTGTGATCAACAAAAGTTTATGATACTTGCACGTTTTGTCCACGCCTTTTTCAAGACACGTAACAGCTTAAATCACGAGTGGGGTAATACTGATGTATTTTATGTACAATAAAATGGGAAAGTGTCTTAAACTTGTGTTCACCACAGACCTTATTTCAGCCATTTAACCAAAATCCCACTGACTTTGGGACAATGAAGTGCTAAAATGCTAGCTCGTTTCTGCGTTTTGGCCTACAAAGTGATGTCACACCTCGAGGAGACTTACTTATAAGTAAGTACTTATATTTGTGACAGCTGCTATTTACACTTAGTGTAGAATTAGTGCAAATAGACACTGTTTAAGGCTCCCCCATCCACAGAGATTTTTAGATTAATGCAGAGGCTTTTTAGGTCGGGTAGAATCTGTGACCTCTGACCCAGTTTGTTTGCTGGCTTGCATGGCTACACTGTCAACCCGCTATTGCTACCAACTGGTAACCCTGAAAGTCGAAATACTATTGGGTAAAATGGCAGTGGGCGGAATCACACAGACCAAAACAAAAACAGACATTCCGACATGGAACACACCTTTCAATGTAGAATAACTGACTATAGCATTGTTTTTCTGAGAAACGAAACTTAGCATGTTTCCTAAATACCTGCAAACATATATTATGGTATTTTTATGCTTTAGTACAGTCTACAAATTAAATACCACACCTTATAGATGTTTCTGAATATGACATAAGGATACTTGAAAATACCCTTCGTACAAACTGCATTTTGTGTAGCAAAAACTAATAAAAGGCTATAAAGCTCTGGCTGGTAAATATACCTCAGGGCAGCTAACAGTGGGGGTAGCTCAGGGAGGCACTGCGTTCTGGTGCCCCTTTGTACCAGTGCCCTAAGGAAGAGCAACTTCCTGTTGTTGTGGACTCTGTCATATTTCAGTACAATGGTAAATCCAGTAAACTGATTAACATTACAGCCCACGACATCCGCTGAAAATACATTGTATGCACACTCCAGTAAAGATATGCTGGCAGTAAAATCAAAGCTATGCAGGTTATAAAATTCTATGACAAACAGCTCAGAATAAAATAGACCTCATAGATGATCCCTAATTATGTGGGGTGAGTCAGTACATTTAATTATGTTCATTTAAACATTTCATGTGATAAATGGCACATGTCTAACAAATAACTGATATCTGGCTAGTGATTTGACCTACATAGACTAGCTAACAGGTGATCAGAATAGACATAAAAATGAAATGTGATATGTAACAACATATCTAGGAAGTACTCCTTTCATACAGATGGGAGTGGAGTGAAGAAGTGCTGATGCTATGACAGGCAGAACAATGCTGACTGCTACACTGTCTGTCTCAGACACTAACCTTATGGCCCTGTCAAAATATCTGACTGTCAGACCGAGAGCACTGCATGGTCAGGCAAAGAGAGGAGAGAGGCAGAGAGAGCAACTGGAGTTAGATAGACAGACTGAGAAAGGAAGAAACGTAGAGTGTGCAAGGCGCCTGTCACATCCCTCCATTGTGCAGTTTCCTCTTGGCCCTTGTTTTTGTATACACACATGTCAGTAAAATACTTGTAACACTAGGTTAGGGCACACAAAAGAGAACGATCTGCAAATAAGAGACTTCCTGTTAGATACAAATGTCTGTCTGCCTCCACACGGGCCAGGGCTTTTTTTGTATAGCCTATAGAATAATATTAGGGGAAAAGATTTGCCAAAGTGCAGTTATGGGTCTATGAGTCTGTATTGTACCAAACAAACAGTGGATGTGATTTATAACTTTTCTAAATATCACTGGTGTAAAGTTAGTCATGCTGCTTTTTATATCTTTGTTACCTACTGTATATTTAGAGTGAATCTATTTTTCTTTCAGAAAGGAATGGATACTGGGCTGATTAGTGAGGTTGCGCAATACGCACAAACCTCTGAGACATAAAGTGATGAAAGAGTGACTACTAGTGTACATCAAGAGTAAAATAAATGGCAGATTGCCAGGGAAGAGGTTTTCCTCATTAACCTGGATTTGAAATGACTTTAATAAATGCAAAATTATTTTCACCCAGTAGAAAATATATAGGCTAGTTAATTGAAAACACAGGCAATAGTTTTATTATTATTTAAATAGGTTAATATTGTGCAGTTAACAATGTTTTTATCTCTGGGCTTTCATCATTTTGTCTTGAGCATCATGTCACGCTTTGTTATTTTTTGACATAAAGAAACTGATTATCATTTGTGGCTACATTTAGCATAGCGTGGTCACATTTCTTTCTCTGGAACATAATTCGGCTCCAAACGGGCTACTTATTGTCATAGTAAGAAGCTTGGGCAGATTCCTAAAGTAAGCCAATTTGTCTACTGTAGCCTATTTATTTACATTGTGCTTTTCTAACTCTGCATAAGAGGGCGCTATACATCCATATACAGTAAATGCGGTAATCAGTAAAAACCCACCCTACACTTCAACTTTCCCCCTGCATGACCTCACACCTCAAATCCGCTGCAAACGACAAAACAAAAAAAACAATGCGTTTCCATTATAATCAACAAATCTGTTTTCCAGAGCTGCGCGCGCTTGAAGTGTAGATGGGTGTGAGGAAACACGCTGCTCTGCTGCCTGACGTCACCCCGGCGCGCTTCCATAGATGCGAGCGCGAGAGTACAGTGACAGCGCCTCGTCCACTGTACGCAACACTGCTCAGCACTATCTCAGGCTATACTCGAGAAACGGCAGCAGATCATGGAATGTGACTAGGCAACATTCCGCTTTATTTGAAGCCGGTCGTCCGCCCTGCACCCGCGGGGTGCAGTACTTTAAGCCCACCGTTCCCATTATTAACCAATTGACCACTGCCCTCCTGTGATCCGTGAATCACATTGGGAGCTTTAACATTTGCATTAATTATTCCTCGAGTTTTTTATCCCACTCTTCGACTCTGACTACAAGCTGAGGCTCAATAACTGGATTGTATCGGTGGAACAATAGGCGACTGCTGTTGTCTGGATATTAAAATTTACTCTTGGATTATTGTCTCAGCATCATGAGCACGAGTGGTGAGTAAATTCGTGGTATTGTTACCTTGGTCTAATTGCAAAGATTAATGATATACTAATGCGAAATAACCGAAGCAGATAGAAATATGAATTTAAGGTAAAATAAATAAACTTTATCTTGACCTTGTAAAATCAGAGCAGTTTGTTTTATTCCGGTATCTTTTTAAGCTTTGATCTCTTGCTCCTGACATGTCCCAAAGACATTCTCACTGAATCTCACTGACTCACATTCTCACTTGGAATAATAATATTATTAATAGTAATAATATTAAAACATAATAATAGGCTATTAATAATGTAATAATAATAATAATATAATTCTTCTTCGTATAAATATAATGCTATTTGATCAACAACAGCAATAAAAATAATGATAATATTAATTATTATTATTCAGAGTTACAAATGAGTCTTGTCCTCAGGATTTATAAGTAGGGCTGTTATTCCTTTAAAACTGACTTTGGTCATCAAATAAATTGTTCAGATGTTGATATTTCAACTAAATGTTTGACTGTTTCGCACAAACTTAACTGAACTGAAAAAGTTGTAGAAAATGATCGTCTTGTGAAGGATGTTAAAAAACTAAGACATACTCTGGTGACCTGTGGGTACAGTTCGGTGCCAGTCATATATGCTTGGTTGCATTCATATAGCTCTCATCCAATCATAAAAGTATTAATACGATCATTATTACTAATCACATGTAGCAGTCTGTCAGATGAAAAGATGCACACCAACAGACAGAGAGATCATGTTAGTGACCAGCTCTCCTTTGAGGCTTGTGCTTCAGTCAGCTGATGTTGCAAAGGAAGGGCATGACCTGCATCTCATAATGATCCTTTTATGGGAAAAGTTCAGCAGAACCTTATAAGAACAGAGTTGTTTTCCTGTTTGTTTGTGCCTACTTGGCAAATGCCTCGCTGTTCTGTGATTAGAAATGGTTTGCATTCTTGCAGCAAGCCGTTAAATTGCATTCTCAGCTGATGAGCGGACGGACAAGCTTTGCCCACATGTGTCCCACTCTCTGAACTAATCCCCCCCTCTATTTTCCCCTTAGTTCAGGACACACAGTTCACAGCACCAGCCCACTCTGATAAAACAATGTCACATCAGCCAGTTGAGCTTGCCTTATTCACTCTTTCAAAGCGTTTTGCCTGTCAGCTGGGGATGGGGCTGCTACCAGCGTGCTGCCGTATGGAGAGCGAGTGTTTTCAGATGCAGACAGATGGCAAGGGTTGTGTCTCATGGCAAAAAAGGACTAGCTGGAGAGCTACCAACAAATGAACAGGCATGCCTGGTCCACAAGAGACCTGGAGTGTTTTGCAGAACATGCATGTAAAGTTCATGACATAATCAAACATTTTTGACTTTGCAAATAGACGTATGCTCTTTTTTCAGTAGAAATTGCTCAACTGAAGTCTCAAACTTACCTGATATAGCCACTCATGCAGACACATGGCATTTGAATGGAGCAGTTGCCATGCACAATGGCGTGTTGAACACTACATTGGGCATGATAGCCTTGAGCCAGTGAAAATGCCGAGCAATTACACAGAGGTCACTTGGTCTCTCTTCATTTGCTGCTCCCTACATTTCTTATGGTCAACTGCCATTATCATCTGCCCTCTATTTTCTGCACCACTGAGAGAACAGACAGACAAAAGAGTAGCGGCATGCTCCCTCAATCTATTCTCCATTCCCTGTGCTTTCTGTCTTTCTTTTCTCTTTGTTCTCCTGCTTTCAGCAGAGTGAATATCAAAGATGTGTGTTCCTTAAAGATTCTAGAAAATTATAGATAGTGATTGCTTATTAGGAAGAGTGTAGGAAGAAAAGGAGAGTGGGGGTACATAGCCTGGCTCTTGAATATTATTTAGGTGATGTAACAATCGTTCAATGAATATGACTGTGTGTCCAGCCTAAGGTTCCTGAAGTTGTCCTACCCTGCTCCTCCTGTGTCAGCATTCACGACTCAGCATCCCTCACATCAATCACACGCTAGCACACACATTTACAGAAGTGCCTCTGTCACCACTGTCCTGTCATGCCAGCCCTGTGGAGAGCAATGAGGTGGAACCCGGCTCCCCTTCAGTGTTCAGACCTCGTCAATACCACTTTCCATACAACAGTTTTCTGTAACCGCAGCACCCTTTTTATCCTTTACTGCCATCTGTAAAATGAATGCACTTCTTTCTGTTGACATTAATGGAGCTTGTGAATATACAATGAGCATGAATCAATATTAGGAACAAACAAAAGTAATTTAATTAACTGTCATGCTATTAGCATATAAAGTAAGTTTAGTTTGTGTTATGTGCTCATAAAAGAAAACATTGGATTAATTTTATGACAAAGCCCATCATTAATAACAAAAATTGCTTTATAAATTATATGCTGGAGTGATTTGAAAAGTGGGAAGGGAGGGCACATTATTACCCTAAGTTTTGGAGTAACACACTGTTTTAGCCAAACTCATGTTAATCTTGAGTGCCTATAGAGTAGTATTGCATCCTTCATATCTCCTATTAGGGCTGCACAATATACCGAAATGATCAAAATATCGCAAATGTACATATTGCGATATGTATATCGCAATGGCACGCAATATATGCCTGAATGATTTTAATAGGCTACTTCAACACTGTGAAAAGTGTACGTTTTAGGTTGACGCATATAGCAGAGAATAGACTGGGCACGCGACTGTTACTTATGTGACTTGCTTGACGTTAAAAAGAGTTATTAAATGCAATAACTTGAGAAAAACAACTCCTTACAGTCTCGCGCTGTCTGCTGTCTGACACTCACACACTGTCAAATACACACACAGTTATGGCAAAATGGCTGTCTTGACGAGTATTCATGTAAACTCAGTCGGTTATGCTTTAAGTGAACAATATCAGGGTAAGAAACTGAATGCATGTCAATAGGATCCGTGCATTATGTCTTAAAGTGACAGTCTGCTAATACAGTAAACCCGCTGATACAGTAACCCCGCTGATACAGTAACCCGCTGATACAGTAACCCTGCTGATACAGTAACCCCGCTGATACAGTAAACCCGCTAATACAGTAACCCTGCTGATACAGGAAACCTGCTGATACAGTAACCCCGCTGATACAGTAAACCTGCTGATACCTGCTGATACAGTAAACCTGCTAATACAGTAACCCCGCTGATACAGTTACCCCGCTGATACAGTAACCCCGCTGATACAGTAAACCCGCTAATACAGTAACCCTGCTGATACAGTAACCCCGCTGATACAGTTACCCCGCTGATACAGTAACCCCGCTGATACAGTAAACCCGCTAATACAGTAACCCTGCTGATACAGTAAACCTGCTGATACACCCGCTGATACAGGAAACCTGCTGATACAGTAACCCCGCTGATACAGTAACCCAGCTGATACAGTAAACCTGCTGATACCTGCTGATACAGTAACCCTGCTGATACAGTAAACCCGCTGATACAGTAACCCCGCTGATACAGTAAACCCGCTAATACAGTAACCCTGCTGATACAGTAAACCTGCTGATACACCCGCTGATACAGGAAACCTGCTGATACAGTAACCCCGCTGATACAGTAACCCCGCTGATACAGTAAACCTGCTGATACCTGCTGATACAGTAAACCTGCTAATACAGTAACCCCGCTGATACAGTAACCCCGCTGATACAGTAATCCCGCTGATACAGTAAACCTGCTGATACCTGCTGATACAGTAAACCTGCTAATACAGTAACCCCGCTGATACAGTAACCCCGCTGATACAGTAAACCTGCTGATACAGTAAACCTGCTGATACAGTAACCCCGCTGATACAGTAAACCTGCTGATACCTGCTGATACAGTAAACCTGCTGATACAGTAACCCTGCCGCTGTGTGTCAAACAACAACAAAAGAAAAAGAGAAAATCACACAGTGCTCTTGGCTGAATAAACTTTGTAGCTTTATTATGTGTCAGTGTATGTTTCATTCATGTGAAGACTACTGTTTTTAGTTCTTATTTTTAATAACAAAGATAAATTAAAATAACAAAAATAATCGTCCACGTTCAGGTGTCTTTGTTTACCTGTATGTTCTTGATGTTAAGTTTTAGGTTGATATAACTATATATTACCAAGTCAAGCAAAGAGATTTTGGTATTTAAATATTGGCATTACATTTTTGTTTGTTTACACTGATGTTAAAATTATGTTGTCAGATTTGTGACATAAATTTTTGCTAAAACACTGCTGGTCACTTTCAGAAGTTGTAGCGATGCTTTCTTTTCCCAGAAAGACTGTGAAACACATAAATGGTATCATTCTCAGTTTTTAACTCTTTTTTTTCAATATAATTTAGATAGATTTTACACACTTAAAGCAATATCGTATCGCATATTGAATATCGCATTATTTAACAAGATATTGCATACCACATTTTTCTTCAATATCGCACAGCCCTATCTCCTATTTAGTCTTTAGTTTTATCATATTTATAAAAGACAGATACGCTGTACCGATTTTATCCGAAGCTAACCTTATGGAACTATTATATGCACTTACGCGCTGATTACCAACAAAACGCAGACATTTGATGCGGTTTCACTCACTGGTTTCGACTCATGACAGGGAACAAACAAACACACTTGCAGAACTCCATTGCTGCTTCGGAAAAACAAACTGCATCCACTGTTTAACACTGGATTATTTTGGAAGCTGAACAAGGTGAACCAGAAACACTCTTTGTTTTTACTTGACATTGTTGATTTCGTGGTCTAAAAACTAAAGCTCGTTGATGTGCGCGCTCTACGTGTGCTCATCCAGGAGAAGTGCCCATACAAGCAATTATGTCAAATCAGGCCCATACTCGAAAAAAACATTCCGAAATGTGTTCGAATCTGGAAGGAGTGTATTTGACACAGAAATACTCATTTTTGAAATTTTAGCATGAGAATCCAACTCTTTAACGGTGTAAATAAGTCAGAATGCATGAAATAGTATTATACCCCACCTTTAAGGGTATAGGTAAGTGGGTACTAGAGTACCACCCAGTTAACATTTGGTTGTTTGGTTGCTTTTTTCCCCCACATGGTGGGTGAAACCCTTAAAGGGTCACCCAAAAATGCCCTTACTCGCCCTCATGTCGTTCCAAACCCGTAAGACCTTCGTTGATCTTCAGAACACAAATTAGGATATTTTTGATGAAATCCAAGAGCTCTCTGACCCCTCTATAGAGAGCAATATAAGTAAAACTTTTAAGGCCCAGAAAAGTAAAATTGTTGTTAAAATCATCCATGTGACTCCAGTGGTTCAACCTTAATTTTATGAAGTGACAAGAATACTTTTTGTGCACAAAAACAAACAAAAATAACGACTTGATTCAACAATTTCATTCTGGCCTGTGTCAGTCTCCTACGAGTCCGAGCTACATGCTGTCCGAGGAGAGGGCTCCGAGCTCGGTATTTGGCCTGAACCCAGAGTACTCCCCCCGTAGTCCTGGCTGTGGTAGGAACAAGTGGTGGAGGTGGAGGGATGCTGAAAACTGTTGAGGAATGTCAGTGGGTCGACTGTGTATATATAGGCTTCCTCTCATGTTGATAGGATAGATGTGGTAATTGCTGATGACGAGTTGTTTTGGATAGTTCATTTAAACATGCTTATCCCGAACTTTGTTAATAAAAAATTTCTGGGCCTTGAAAGTGTTAATTCTATTGCTGTCTATGGAGGGGCCAGAGAGCTCTTGGATTTCATCAAAAATATCTTCATTTGTGTTCCGAAGATGAACGAAGGTCTTACAGGTTTGGAACGATATGAAGGTGAGTAATTAATGACAGCATTTTCATTTTTGGGTGAACTAACCCTTTAAAATCAAATTATTATTTCCCAAAAAGTGGAGGTTACAAACTTAAAAATTGCCCAGTTATAATAGTGGCTCCCCTGATAAAATATTATGCACTATGCATCTGCCTTGATGTTACTCTGTAGCATCTATCTGCATAATGCATAAGCTCTACCTGGGAGTTGATTTGATCTGAGCTAGTGTGTCAGCAGACGTAGACCCACTATGGCACCGTAAACACACTCTCATCCCATCTGGAGTGCAGTCCGGCTCAGCGTCAGCACCCATTTGTCATTCCTGTAGCCCAACGTTGTGATTTAGCAGCACTGGGAACAAAAGAGAAACATCATCATGCTAACACTTGTCAGGGTTGAATTTCCTACAGATCCTTTCTAAAGATTTAATTCTCCATGCATTTCCCATGGCTTACATATACAGGGCAATGTGTTTGATGGAGCTCTTTTTATAGGACCATGTAGATATGAAAGCCAGCAGATGGACACGGAGTGGCTTTTCATTGTCGGTCTAGTACAACGTCTGCAAGGCACATGCTATAGAGAGTATTTATTTATTTATTTAACAATGAGTAGTACTTGTAGTGTCTGGATGTGCTGACTGGATTGTGGATCCTTGCTATTATTTATGGAAAAGAAAATACTACTTAATGCTACTTTAACTTAGCTTTGACAAACAGATATTTGCATACATGGGAATAACTGTTTAGTCATAACCTCCTTATCATTTCTCAGCATTTTTATTTTTAAACCGCAAAGGAGGGCATTTTCTTGAGTAGATTTTGTGCTCCTCTGTGTTATTTATCTTCTCTGCAGTCTCTAGTTTCCTATCAGAATGATTTTGGCAGGCTCCGTTTGTGGGCCAAGCTTATAACCCAGAATATTTGGTTTCCTGTAGTGTCCTCTGTCTCAACTCAATGAGCAGTGCTAAAATGCAACTGACTCAGTTCTTATAAAATTAAATGTTTATAATCTAGCTTCCTAAAGGATTTTGCTACACTCCGATTAAGAATCGAAGGAATCGTCTCCTGTAGAAGTCATAAAGGTAGATAACTCATAGAGTGACACTAGGGATGTTCATCCAATGACCCTGACCCAACACAATTCTCTAAACTTAGTTGAAATCCCAAATCATTAGTAACCCCGAGAGCAGATCGAAGGCCGGAGCAAGTCCTTGAGGCCCTCAGACCTCATTCTGTCTGACCTTGTGTTTGGTTGGTTTGAGTGATAATTTTTCTGACAGGGTCAGTTCAGCTCCTGTCGCTACAGCAGTGTTGGCTTGAATGTAACAGTAGTCATATATCAAATTTAGTCAGGTTCTCCAGAGGCCCACAGGTTTTTCAATTCAAACAGGTTTTTCAATTCTCTAAGGGGCCGTTTATAGGACACATTCAACTAAACTCGGAAAATGCTAACTTTTGAAAAAATGGGTTTCAAAGTGCACGTTTTTGAAAACTATAGTGTTATCGTCTTCTTGTAAGCTACAAAAACTTGGATTTGTGAAGATGTTAACATCATGCGCATGCGTATTACGTGTTCAGTCTATAGGCACATAGGGCCCTATCATACACCTGGCGCAATGTGATGCCAGGCACAACGTAAATGTTTTTTGCTAGTTTCAGCCTGACACAGTTATAATTTTCACGTCCGCGCCACATTGTTTCAATAGCAAATCACGCCCATCTGTTTGCCCAGGGGGGTGCTGGTCTGAACGAGTGTTCAGGCGCATTGTTGGAGCGTTTCTATTTTGAGGCGACTGAAAACGACTGCACCATTGACCAACAAAAACCTAGTCTAAAGTCAATAGCGCAGTATTTTTTTGTGTTATTTAAAATGACGCGTATAGTGTCAGTTCTGGCAGGTCACGTTAGTAAAACTCGCATCAGCTGTCTGTCAGCTGATCACGTCTACCTATAGGAATACGATGTCTATCACAGCATACATGTATATAGCTCCTCAGTACTGTCAGCAGCTATCGCGTTCTCCAGAGCTCATTTATCCTCCTCCATCCCCAGCTCCTCCTCTCATCAGTCAGGATTTGGTATTCTAATTCCCCTTGAATCAGACCAAATTCCTGAATTATTTTGTACATTTAATATCAACATTAATGATATCTGCAATACATTATGTTGGTTCTGTTCTGTTTACCCTAAGGGGGGTTATTGCTAGGCTAGGCTAGCATTATCCATGCTAAGCTGCATGGATGCGCAGGGTGTTGTTGCCCAGAACAGAACCATACCGCCAATCCAAACTACACTCACCTAAAGGATTATTAGGAACACCATACTAATACTGTGTTTGACCCCCTTTCGCCTTCAGAACTGCCTTAATTCTATGTGGCATTGATTCAACAAGGTGCTGAAAGCATTCTTTAGAAATGTTGGCCCATATTGATAGGATAGCATCTAGCAGTTGATGGAGATTTGTGGGATGCACATCCAGGGCACGAAGCTCCCGTTCCACCACATCCCAAAGATGCTCTATTGGGTTGAGATCTGGTGACTGTGGGGGCCATTTTAGTACAGTGAACTCATTGTCATGTTCAGGAAACCAATTTGAAATGATTCGAGCTTTGTGACATGGTGCATTATCCTGCTGGAAGTAGCCATCAGAGAATGGGTACATGGTGGTCATAAAGGGATGGACATGGTCAGAAACAATGCTCAGGTAGGCCGTGGCATTTAAACGATGCCCAGTTGGCACTAAGGGCCTTAAAGTGTGCCAAGAAAATATCCCCCACACCATTACACCACCACCAGCCTGCACAGTGGTAACAAGGCATGATGGATCCATGTTCTCTTTCTGTTTACGCCAAATTCTGACTCTACCATCTGAATGTCTCAACAGAAATCGAGACTCATCATACCAGGCAACATTTTTCCAGTCTTCAACTGTCCAATTTTGGTGAGCTCATGCAAATTGTAGCCTCTTTTTCTTGTAGTGGAGATGAGTGGTACCCTGTGGGGTCTTCTGCTGTTGTAGCCCATCTACCTCAAGGTTGTGCATGTTGTGGCTTCACAAATGCTTTGCTGCATACCTCGGTTGTAACGAGTGGTTATTTCAGTCAAAGTTGCTCTTCTATCAGCTTGAATCAGTCGGCCCATTCTCCTCTGACCTCTAGCATCAACAAGGCATTTTCGCCCACAGGACTGCCTTTTCACACCATTCTTTGTAAACCCTAGAAATGGTTGTGCGTGAAAATCCCAGTAACTAAGCAGATTGTGAAATACTCAGACCAGCCCGTCTGGCACTGACATTCGATTCTGACATTCGGTTTTGGAGTTCAGGAGATTGTCTTGACCAGGACCACACCCCTAAGTGCATTGAAGCAACTGCCATGTGATTGGTTGATTAGATAATTGCATTAATGAGAAATTGAACAGGTGTTCCTCATAATCCTTTAGGTGAGTGTATATGCTAATAGTCAATCAATCATATTTGACGATAGTGGTCCTGGCAGAAAGGCGTGTTAGTAATGTGCGCCTATAGGCAGGTACACAATGTGTGTACACTACTTATTACACACCCAGGGACATGCAGCAGAACACACACATTTTTAAATATTAAAAATGAAAGGATTCCTCTCTGGAGAAGTGTTCAATATTTCCGCTCACAAATTCCACCATGTAAATAGCGAATCCGCCATGGTGCGAGCGCAACTGGCTTTTAAAGGGAATGGGAGATGAGACTCTGATTGGTTTACACATTCATGACTCATTAAGATACTGGGTACAACCCTTTTGGACCATGCGTCTGGCACACCAAACATTTTTTTCATCGTTAAACTAGCAAAGACATTTTTTACAAAGTGACTACATTTTTAGTAATTTCACCAATCCTTGTGAACTGGGATTGTTTTGACAGCGTTGTCGTTTATGTGCTTTTCCGTTTTAAAGGGGTACTTCAGTGCTGGGAAGATGAATGTGTATTTAAACTGGGTCATTTATGTAGTAGAAATGTGAAATTATTTTTGAATTTGGTGCCTTCTAGACTGAGAAAAGATTAATTTATTTTTGTCTCATGTGGATGAAAGAGAACAACTCCCAGAATGCACTTGATTCGCTGCCCTACGAGACCACTCCCAAAGCCACTGGTTATCACTTTCCCACCACGACACCGCCTCCACCATCGTTTTGATTTTCATAGTAATAAAATAATTTCGTTCAGTTAGAGAATAGACACTAATTAAAAACTGAACGTGTCTTTTCAATAAAGTGTGAGTGAGCCTAACGAAAGTCACCGCACAACCGCAGAAGGAGTCAGATTACATTCATCACGAGAGCAAAGAGCTGAGCAGAGCTGAGGTAAGCGCGGCAGTCATTCGCGTCATTCATACGTCTGGCGCGTTTTCACATCATGCCTATGGAAGCTTAACTTTCATAGGAATTCATTGAAAAGTTGAAACTCTCACTGTGAGTGAGATCCCACCCCCATGGGTGGGTTGAAAACATGCGGAACTAGCTCCTACTACTGGATGTAGTCTTTAGCCTCTGTCCCAAAAAATCCTCAGATGACGCAAAATTACGATATTTGGATTTTTTCCAGAAATAAAATGCATAATTCTCTCGTCTCAGGGGGATATGAGGGGGGAAAGTACGATAATTTGAATATACTACCGGGTTTCTACTGATACAAAGTTTAATGCTAATCGTTGAAGTAACCCTTTAAGTACATTGTCGTTGTGCATACGTTCCCCAAATCATTGATTTCCAACCCCACTTTTCCTAACAATAATGATTTGATTTGATTTGATGAGAACATAAAGATTTAAAGTAATGAAAGGTCATTAAAATTAAATAATGGCTTAACAAATTGAGTTACTTTTTAAGATGTACTATACACTACCATTCAAAAGTTAGGGTCAGTAAGATTTTTTTATTTTATTTTTTTACTTTCATTCAACAAGGATACATCAAATGTGACAGTAAAGACTTTTACATTGATACAAACAAGTACATTTCAAATAAATGTGAAATAATATATTATATAAATAAATATAATAAATAAAATGTTAAATACTTTTAAATAGAAAACAGTTATTTTAAATTTTAATAATATTATTGTTTTTAATACATTATTGATCAAATAAATGCAGCCTCGAGATGTTTAAAAATCTTACTGACCTCAAACTTTTGCATGATAGATACAGTATATTTGTTAATCCATATACTACATATATATATATATATATATATATATATATATATATATATATATATATATATATATATATATATATATATATATATATATATATTCACACCATCACATTTTTCAGCCAAATGTATCACAGTAAATGCTAAAAATATCAGAATATATTGTTTTAGATATGCTGAATGCACTGGTCAGTATTATTCTTGTCGCAAGAAAGCATTCTGGCTCTATTAAGGAAACAGAAGTGTTACTTAGCCATTAATTCTATCACTGGATTTAAAGGTTTTCACCCAGTGCTCATTACTGTGAAGGATAAGTGGACTCTGTCTGGCCACAAGGTCTTGTTTACACCTCTCTTCTGCCTGGCTGTGGAGGAATTGAGAGCAGCCTTGTCACCTTCACTCTCCCACAATCCTGTGTGACTATAATCCGCAGGAGGCTCCTCTGCTGAGGGCAGAAATAGCAGTGGCCCCTTAGGTCCTGTGGTTATCACCTTACACCTTGCGCCGGATGTTACCGGCCCTTTGCTACATATTGCTCAACATTAGTGCTCTGAAGTTTCTCTGAAGAACTATCTACCTTTTTGTACTTTCAGCATTTTATTTATTCATTTTTTTAAAGTGAGTATAACTGAGTTTTTTTTTATGTGCAAATGAGAGGAATTTGTGGCAACATGTTTAAATTGTAAAAACTCAGAGTGACCTATTTTGGGGTTTGGGGATCTTCTTGTTTTTATTTGAACTGTGAAGACTGTCAAGTCATTATAAATAATATACATTTCCTTCTTAAAACTTGAATTTAATTTGAATCTAGATGTTAGCCTCCATTATAGTAATAGTTTCTACTAAAGCATGAATGAGAGGTTTCTAAGGTAGGAGCCATTAAAAACTTTAATCCTTTGTGCATGTCCTCCCCTGATCTCTGTGCATGTGGGATTACACAGCCTGTTTACATTCACCCAGAGGCCCCTCTTGCAAGTGGGCTTCCAGCCCAGCGACACCCATAAATGACAGATGAATGATGCCTGAAAGACAAATTGTCTTTTAACGGCATGTAGTTTATTCTCTTTTGAGGTGTCACCTCTGTTTATTTGAGTGTTATTGTATGTGAAAGCTTATGGGGATCTCACAGTTTTTGCGGTACAAAGAAAAGCAAAGCTTTTGGGAAAATAGCTCTCACACATTACCATAAATGCTTCTGGTTTCATGATATTGCAAAACATCTCGTATTTTCTCTTGTGTGGCTGTTATCTGCTTTTAACAGCGTCACGACTATACTGCACTCTACACTGACAAAAGACTGCTGGCTCAGAGTGTCTCGCAGAGCTGAGGGCCACACACAGAATTCAGAAAACAGCCCTGGAAGGCGGCCAGGCAGCGTGTTGCTTTGCCAAAGGAATAAGTGCTTACAATATTATCAGTGTGAGATTGAGCCACTGGAGTAGGCATAACAGCATTAATGGATCATTGTTATTCAGCTGCGGATGAAGAAAAGTCAATGAAACTCTCTATTCCAATCGACTGAAAATATGTGAAGTGGTCTTCTAGTACAAGACGTTGTTTGTTGCAGTAAAAATGCTTTTTTCAGCCCTCAGATACTTGACCAGTTTACCAATATGCTATATGTAGGCCTACTTTTTACATTATTAAATCATTTTTTAAATTTAATAACAGTGTTAAATATAATCTTTTTCAAATATCAAAAATGTATATTATCTTTTGTATTCTGTTTATTATGTTGTTGTGATGCATAATCTAGTTAGCAATCACAACCTTTTGATACAGTTTTAGTTATTAGTGTTTTGTTTTTAATTTTTGAATTTCAGTACTATTTTACAAAATATTCAAATTCAATATATTTTAGTACAGACATTGTTTGTTGCAATGAAAATGTGGTTTTCTGCACTCAGATACATTTTTACCAATACATTTCACTTTTAATTTTACTTTATTTATTTTGACAAAATAGTATCAAATTGCCGTATCAGTCATTTATCATTTATCTGCTTTAAAGTGAAAATATTTATTGACTTGTATGTGTCGGCCAGAATTGTAATATTGCTGCATCCCTAATAATTCAGTTCCAGGTGAGGGCACGTTGATAGCCACGATTTGCTGTAGGAAAGAGATAATTTCCTGCGTGAGTTTATCTGATAAGTATAACTTCCTGACACATTATGCTTGCTGATTACATTTGTCTTTTCCAACATGCACATAAAACCCTTATCAAATCCTAGTTTCCAGTCAGCTTTACCAGGTCAGACAGTTTTTTTTTTTAATAATTGTTCCTGGCTGTTGCCTGGCTCTCTTTCTCAGAGCTGTGGGAACATGGTGCTGATGAATCTGATCGCAGGCATGACAGTTCTGCCCTGCTGCCAGCATTGTAGCTGAAACAATGGAGATCAGGGTAGGGCATGTGCCCTTGCTGTTTTCAACATTTTCCCCCACTTAAATCCTTTTAGACTAAAGCGAGAACAACAGTTGCTACAGTGATTGCACAGTAATTGATTTATTCACTGGCAGAAGCCTGTTATGCATCTTTAATAGGAGGGCAATCAGCACAAAACATCCAGCCGTCATCAATACAGAAAAAGAGACAGAGCTATACAAAATACATCAATGCACAAATATTAAAATTTTGGCCAATACTAATAAAGCTATAATTATTTTTGTGTTTGGCAAATGTTAAAATACAATACTATTTTGTTTTAGCATTTATAATGATTTATTTAGAGACTATTAAAAATAAATCATTGTAAATTAAAACCAATAGCCAATTTAGGCATCACAGCATTATAAAGTCTAATATCAGCCAATAACTATGAGGTCTTCTAATGTTCATTACTTAGTGCCTTTTTATATTTTCCCCAATAGTACCCTATCAGCAAAGCTCATGCAACAGTGAACGGAGCTCTGGACCAATCCACTGCTTTCGCTGCCGGGAGGTGTGCAAAGGAGAGGTGGTACGAGTGCAACATGTCCACTTTCACATCAAATGCTTCACCTGCCAAGGTAAGAGTCTTTTGCCTATATGCTATGCATTGGAAATGCTGGTGACCTCTCAGAGCCAAACTTTTAATTATGGAAAAAGCTTGCATATTGGCTTGGATTTGTTTCAGATATACGCTTTCCAATAGATTCTATTCGGTAATAGCACTTCATTAAGAACTAAAGTAGAGCTCTCTGCTTCTGACCTAATAGCAGTTTGGCATCAGTGGTTAGAAGCAGTGGATTTCTGATTTAATGATGCTGGCTGTGCTCCTGGGGCTTCCTGAAGTAGGGACCTGTTGCATAATGAGATCCTCTGGCCTTACATCTTCAGGATGTTAGCTCAGTGATGCCCCATGGCATTGCCCTCAATTATCAGTGACATTAGTGACGTCAAGAAATTAAAATGTTAAACGAATGTGAACCAGGAATCCTCACCTTTAGATTGTTAGATTAAAAATATGGAAGTAAGACCCTTGTGTAATAGACTCATTTGTGGTTTAATGAGCTTTTATAAGGTTGCATTTGTGCTACTTTTCCTTGCTTATACTCAATCTGGTGTTGCCACATGGTCCCTGTGTTGCATTTATGGGGTTGCTGTGGTAACCGTGTGGAGGGGCACCCTGCCCCTGGTTGGTGGTTATTCTCAGCTACACTATCAAACCAACAGCCAATAGCAGCCTCCCATAGCAAACCCCAGGGCATAGTTGGGGGGAAGAGGGGGGCTCATATATGGAGAGACGGGGTAGGAGCGATTGAAAGAGAACGGCAAGCTCCTTCCCTCCCTCAATTATGACATCACGAGTTGCTTTGGAGTACATGAAGTTACTCAACAATAACAATCCTTTTCCCTTTTGCTTTCTCCCTCTTAAATTCGCCCGCTCTCAGAGGGCTGCTTATCTTCTATGAAAATGGCCTTGAGCAATAATGTATTTCACCTCTAATTCAACACCACCCCTTATCTCAAGATTTGTGCTATATATTATTGTGTGCGTTAGCCATGCACTATGCATGTAGGAAGTCCAACTGACTCATATCTCCATCATGGAACAATGAACGGTGGCTTGTTTACAGTCCAGTTGACTGATGGCTCGGCTTCTGTGCATGCTGAGTTTTGTTTGGTTGGGAGAACGAAGTGTGCTGATGAGCCATGGGGGTTTGAGGCCCAGTTAATTGGATAAAGGGGCAACATTTGTGGGGTGTTTCACAGGAATCCCAGCTCACTCAGCATGTACTGTCACAGGTCAGCGGGGTCACATTGTAGTCGCAGTTGCCGGTGTTCGTAAACATATGACAATCCGCTTTCAGCCCTCTTTGAAAGGCCAAAAACCAAACATGAATGATTTTGTATGCCCTGAGTCTGTGTATTATTTATACCCAGGTGCAAAAAAAAAGGACCGTATCTGTAACATTTCTGAACTGACACTATGTTGGTTCTTGCTTATTTTGTTACACTTTCATAGTGATATGTACAGTAAGTTGTGCTAAAAGCATGTTCAGTTTTATTCTAAACGGATGAACATGAATCTGGCCACGTTTTATTATGTTGGTTGTACGTATCACTGAAATTCAGAAATGAAATATCTGGTGAGTTGCAAAAAAAGGTTAATGCTCTAATGTATGTGAAAATAAAGTTCTGTGCCATGTAAGCTAAATGCATTGTATATGTGGTCAAATTGTTTTTAAATTGTAAAAGTGATTAGAGATCATAGCATTCTATTGTGCAAGGAACCACCCAAATATAAGTCTTTATTAATCGATAATCTGCCCCTGTAATCATAATTTGTGTGAAAAGGAATAAAAGTTGGTGTTTTACTGTCACTTTAGTGTTTATTTCAGCTGGAAACTGCAGTGTATTGTATGTACAGGTAAGTTTTTGGAGTTTTGCAAAAATGTAGTTAGAGGCGCACGTTTTTCCAATGAGCCTATATTGGTTTTATCGATCAGAGTTGCAGTTTAATCTCAAAAGGCATGTATGTTTTGACTTTGTCTTGGTAACCGGTCTAAAATCAATAGTTTGTAATGGAATTATTTGGTTTGGGCTACAATCAAGTAGCTTATATTGGTTGGCTTTACTTGACGACATGCCTTTGCAAACAGGAGGAGATGAAGAAAAGGTGATACCTTTGAAATTATAGTCTAGTTAATTGAAACAGCAAGCACTCAAGCACACAGGAAGAAACAAGTGGGCCAAGGTCATGTAGATACAGCTGAAGCTGAGGTAGTGGATACGTTTTTTTTAGTGGGAGTTTACACAGGCTTTGGCCATGAGAAGAGGTGGATGCTGTACATACAGGTATGACACAACCAGCTGTTTTCAAGGACACACCAATGATTAGTTTGTGTAAAGGGGAGGCAGCCATACATATTACCGGTACTCACTTTCTGTGTATGAAGCACATGTCCACGGTCAAACATACATAGTCATAGGCTCTGTTCCAAAACCTAGTGAGCTGCCAGCATAGACAGCTTTTTAATACTTTAAAAGCTTTGATAATTTTAATAATAAAAATAATGAAGCAATTAAATAATTAAAAGATTAAAAGCGATTTAACGGAATAAATAAATAAGAATGGTAAAAAGAAGTTCTAGATCTAATTGTAGTTATGAAGTAATTGAAACTATTTAGAATGTGCTCACATTCTCACTTATTCGTATATGTCCAATATGTCGAAATCGCAAAAGTTTCTTGTCTCATCGTCACATTCATTTATAAATTACATGAATCATGATTGTATATTTTAAATTCAATGCGGCAAAATGTCTTCAAAAGTTGAGTAGTTTGCATCACTAGTCTATTACGGTCGGTCGCTACACATTACTATTGCAAAACAGTTGTCTAATACATCCTCTTACATCCATGAACTCTCGTTGCGTTGTGACAGTAAGACCCGCCTTCTTTGATTTGATTGGCCATCTCGATCATTTTGACATTGACGAGCACTGTTAGACCACTGAGGCCAAGCAGCTTAAAAATTTAACTTTTAAAACTTTTTTGTCATTCTAACAACAAACAGCTTTACTCATTTTACACTAAAATGATAAGACAAGATGGCGAACAAAGTGGGAGAAATGTATAGATCAAATCAAATAAAAAATTAAAAACTATTTTGGCACAATATGTAAGATTGTTGTAATAAAATATCCAAAAAGCACTTGGACAGTGTGATGTATTTCATGCGGTTGTGTACTCCCATTATCCCAAAAGTTCCCAAGGATTTGTAAAATCCCGGGGCACACTCCCTCATGAGATATTTTTATTTATTTGTTTTATTCATTTATTTATTTTTGCTAAATTGTCTTTTGTAATACCATCCACACATGCAAAGTTGGTTGATAACACAACTGCATAAAAGCAATAGCATAGTTAACAATTACTTGTTTACGTAGGATATATGATGTATTTTATATAATTTAAGCACCAAGGCTAGATCCTTAACAGTTTGACATATCTTCTCTTCTCTGATAATATGTTTACTGGCAGGGCGGGACAACCTGTCACTTACATGAGATCACAGCAATAGCAAATGACAATAATCCAACTATCCAATCCATTCCTCATGGGCTAAATCATTCCCGCCCTATATTTTTTTCTTGTTCAAGAAGCAGTTTCACTTGGATATATAGTATGTCGATTCATGACAACTTCAAAAGGTATCTGTGTTGACAGTAGACAGTGAACAAAGTCCCTTTCAAGGAAAGTCTGTTCACTCTGCAACCATATTTGCAATGCCACCGGGCAGCTATTTCAGGCATCCAAGACCAAGTCCTGTATTTGAATGGGGAAATCCTGAAATCTCAAAAACTGCTTGCCGAACTCAAAATTGAATAAGATATTTCAAATCAGCAACAAAATCTGACATGAACTGTCCCATAAATGGTGTTTTATGCTCAAATACCATTTAAAAAAGCTTATTTTTCAGGCTAGACCAGCCAATGCGCACGTACAGTCCTAAGTGTGAGTCTCAGTTTTAGGACCGGTACTATGGGAACTGGAGCTTCTAACGGTAGCTGCAGTGACGCAATGACTTCACCAATCAGCGACTGGCACTTTTATCTAGAAGGCGGGACGTATTCTGCCATAATGCGCGTTGCAGTTTCTCCCATTCATAAGTAATAAAAGTGCGCTGTATTTATGCAGAGGAAGCTTTTGTAACAGAGCTCTAAAGGTTTGTTCTTTTGCTTTATTTCATCTTTCGTCACACACACAGCACACACACATATACATGCACATTCATGCATGCACACACATATTCATGCAAGGACAAATTTAGCATCTTGTTAGATGTGCAAGTACTCAAAACGTATTAAATCTCTATTTGGTTGTGCATTTATTTCCCCTATTCAAATAGGAAGAGTACTGAGACTAACAGCACTGTGCGGGGGATGGAAGTCACACACTTGTTCTGACCTCCTGACTCCTTTCTAGCTTTCTAGTTGGCTCTTCTTTCCTACATGAATGCAAACAGATAATGAACACAGCTGTGCAACTATTGATATCATAGAGACATGCATGGCTCCAAAATGTATTTGGACAGCACTTATAAAAGTTTGAATGTCATTGCATTGCAGAATGGCTGCACAAGTACACTTTTTAAGCTGGTAATTTCACAAAAAAAGAAGCAACGACATTCATATGCTCATTATTACTGTATGTGTTCAAATAATTGTTCGGGTCACTGTAGATATTATGTTAGTTTTCTGTCAAATGTGACTGTACACGCTAAAAAATGCTGGGTTAAAAACAACCCAAGTTGGGTTGAAAATGGACTAACCCAGCGATTGGGTTGTTTTAACCCAGTAAATGGGTTGTTTTAACCCAGTGGTTGGGTTAAATGTTTGCATTTTTAGAGTGTATCATATCTTTTTTTTTTTTTAAATGGGATCCATTGCTTCATTAAAATTACTTCTACATCACTATATTATTATTCATAAATCTTTATAAATTCATATGCTGTAGGGTAATACATTTAAAGGATTTAAATTAATTTTATTTCCATGGATTTATATGAATAATTAGTGCTATTTAAATCCGTTTAAAAATGACTAATTAATTGAGAAAACAGCATGACAAGCGCAGGAATAAATACTTTAGGAGAGAATGTTTATCTTCTCTCAGAACCACAAGCATATGATCACATTTTCTGGTCTCTCTTTAAGCAAATCTGCTGCTTTTTAACTAGAAGCGTGGGTTATTTGAGCTGAATGCTTGACGGGATGTCTGAGTGAAATGTCATAATAAATATCCAGACCAGCTCACCCACACTTGAGCCTCTGTAGTGGGTGACTCACAGGTATGAGCACCATCCATAAACTGTCAGACTTAAAGGTAAAGTTCATCCTAAAATGATGTTCTGTCATGTACTCACCCTCATGTTTTTCCAAACCTGTTTGAATTTCTTTCTTCTGTAAAGAAGAGATTGTAAAAAAATACCTCATTCTTCAAAATACATCAAATGTTGACAGACATTTGAGTTTTTCTTTATTTAGGTTACAGTTCCACTTGAGCTACTTTTTCTCTCTATTGCTCTTGTGTGTGATAAGGGCATTGTTCTAAGGCACCTGTGCACATTATCTCAAATTGGCAAAGTAGGACCCAGAATTCCAAGAGGATGCCCAATGTTCTTTTTAATGGAAAATTACTGATGGAAAAATTTCGATTGGCACTCAACCTCTTGACAACAGTATTTGAAACCTGATGACTTGGATCAAAATGTATTACATTACCAGTATTTTATTATTATCTATTTTTATCAGTATTGTTCAATATTGGATTTTTATTGGATATATGCACTTCTCCATTTTCAACAAGTGAATCTTTAAAAACTTTAATAATTTATTAACACAGTTGAATGTAATCTATAGCTTGAAATAAATATCCATTTTCATATTGTAGATTATGTTGGGGTGACTAATTTAACTTTTAGCATTTAATATGATTGGTTTAAATTGTTTAAATATAGAATTTTAATATCAATCATTTATAGGATAATGGCCATAACATGAAAATAGTCATCGTCCCCATCTGCAAGTCATAGTTAAATGAATCATATTTTACTGCTGAATATACTTGACTTCTACAGTTTTGTCATAGTCAACAAATTCTTCTCAGAGCTGTAACTCACAAGCAGTCAGTTTACTTTCCTAATCAAATAATGCTGCTCAGCACTGCTTCTTCAAGAGTGGCAGGTCATTAAGATGTCTGTCAAAACAGATGCCTTTGTAAAAGCTAGTTAATTGGCTGCGTAAGATGTTTTTATTTTTATTTATTTTTCCTCCAGGCATATGCAGATTCTGTTCCTATAATGATAACCCTTAGAAAAATACGTTTATTCAAGTGTGCTATTAGTATACTTTTTAAAACTAAAAATAAGAAGGTATACTTTCAGTCTAATTTTTATACTTCTCAGAAATATACTTAAAATATTTATTTATATATAATATTGATATACTTATAATATAATAATAATTTAAAAAAAAAAATCATACTATGGTAGTCAATCGCTGATGAGATCTGCTTGGTTACAAACATTCTTCCAAATATATTCTTTTGTTTTCAGCAGAAGAAATAAATGTATACAGGTTTGGAACAACTTGAGCATGACTAAATTATGACAGACTTTACATTTTTGGGTGATATTTGGCCTACTTCAAGATACTTAAAATTATAATTAAGCTTGTAGTTGTATTTTGTCTCTTTAATATATGCCTATTAAATATATTTAATAGGCATATACTTACTGATATAAAACTACTAAACTAGTAGTTTGCTGACTTTTAATATACAAAAAAAGTGTTACAAGTATTAAAATAGTAAACTACTACTATGCTTATAAGTTCACTTGTAGTACAGATTCAGTACAAATGAGAAACGTCGTTGTGTGCTTCTCAAATCTGATTGGCTAAGAGCTTTTTCCAGCCATGCAATATTCTACTAACATCCTACAATTATAAATTTACAAATCGCATCACTCCGCTTGTTCCTGCCGGCAGCATTTCTCACAGTCAGCACCAATGACGGAGGAGTAAACCCACCATGATTTTACAAATACTACTGTGTCACTATTGTGTCATAGAATGTATCGTTTCAAGAGTTTTTTTAGGCAAGAATGAAGAGAATGTATATAATTTAGCATAGATATAATTCATATTCTGTGGCTATTGATCCACAAAACTAGAAATTCTTGAACTCTCCCGAGAGTCACACAAACAAACAAACAAACAAAAAATGGACAAATAAATACCAGGTCCTCTGAACATCGAACTGCTGTAGTTGTGTACTGTAAAGCAGCTGTGATGGGGTCGATAAAAGGGTCAGTTGCTATATGTGTTGTGTGGAGCCCCTCTCTCCCTGAGTTGTCAGCCGCTGGAGGAGGAAGACTGAGCAGGATGGGAGCTTCTCGTAACTATGGCAACATATGCCCGTCCAATCATTAAGCCCATGCGATAGTTGCTGGGGAGACATTCTCCTACAGATGAAAGGACAGTGGCAGTATTAAAGACCGAATTCCCTGTGTGTTTTCCTGAAGATCTAGATAAGGTGTCAGGGATTAGCCTACTGCATGTCAACCTAGAGAAACCCCAGAATGTCTGTATTGATTTGGAATAAATTAATATGCTTTCATTCTATAACCAGTGAATAATACAAGGGGTTTTACTTTGTAATTTCCAAATAAACTCATGTCAGAGTTTACTCATACCATCTAAAGCAGTGTAGATTAAAAGATCTCAAACCAGAGAAGTTAAGCTTGGATTGGAGGAATGAATATTGCCTCTCTCTGTCTTGTACCTGGAGGGCCCCTGCATCATTAGGCATTTTTCAGAGAGGTTAGTAGGTTAATGAAAGCAGCTGAAGGAGAGACACAGCCTTGGAGGGAGAAGGAAACAGGAACAGGATTATTTATGTCTGTTTAAATCAAGTTTAGAGGTTTAACAGGAAGCAAGAAGCCACAATGTGAGAGTAGAGATAATGTACACTGATCGCAGAGATGCAATGGAGTCTGAGTGGAGGATATTTATCATTTGGTAACGTAGGTGCCTCAAAAACCAGTTCACTTTTACATGAAGGTATTAGGTATTATGTTAAATAAATATCACCAGGTTGTAAATGTGATAGCCTTTGTTTTTTACAGACTAATATTCCTACTTCACTAATATTTACATATTATTAGATACTAATATTAAATACTAATATTTATATATTATTAGGACTGGGCGATAAACGATAATGATAATTATCACACAATACAGTTTTCCTTGATACATTTATAACAAAAGTTAGATAGATGTTTGATGCAATGTCTATGCAACAAAAGTGCTACTCATTTGAACCGCGCCACACGGACCATTTGTCCACTCGGATCAAACAGCAGTGCGAGCTTACTAGAGCAGATGCGTTTATTCGCTGAGCGGTCTTGATCACGTGACCACTAAACAGCACTGTGAGATCCAGTGAGAAGCTCTTGAATTCAGCGAAAAACACAAATATCTCTGTGATTTAAACTAGTTTAAACCAGATGAAACCGTGCTGACATTTTCAACAGCACTGACGAACACGAGAAACATTGTGCCATTAACGATCCAGTTAGAAGGCTTTTCAATCTACAAATCACCATCATTTACCATGGATTTACTGTAGTAACACTAACTGGCCGGCACACATTGCACAGCGGACCACTGGGGAAACTCCCAGTGCTCCAGATGGCCAGTCCACCCCAGAACTGCACCATAATATGAACAATTTTATTGTGATCATTTTTTTTGGCCATATCGCCCAGCCCTGTATATTATTGTATATTATGTAAAATAATATAATATTAATTTAATTCATATTCTTACATTTATTTTAATTGATATTTAGTATTTTTATATTTGATTATAATATTTTGTATTATATCAATTATTTTATTGAAAAAAGAAAGCAGTGGCTGTTTTGATATAGATGACTCGTATTGTGTTGATATACAGTAGTAAGATGGTGAGCAGAATACTTTTTGTTATAGTTTTTGTTTTATTTATTTATTGAAAATGGGATAGACAGTTTTTATGACTCAGATCTGATTGGATGATGAGCAGGATAACAATTTGTATGACTTTGTTGGTGCTGTGTTGTCATTAGTTATATTTATTCATGCTTGGGAATATTAAGTTATGCCCTAGATAGACTACAGAAGATAAGTACTTAAGTGGGAGTGCCAATGTGTCTCACTTTTGAGACCTCAGCCCCTTGGATTTATTTAATTGTTATCCATAATTTCTTTGCTGTCATTCCCTTGATTTCTTGCAGTTACTCATCCACTCCACAAAAGACCATCTGGTTGCTCAGTGGAGGGCCGTGTAGGGCCCTGATGGGACTAATCACTTCCTCTTCTCTCACTATACTCTCACTCCATCTTTCATTCAGTCAAAACAGCACATTAATTACAGTTGATGAGTTTCCCATTAGCACCAGCAAGGTTGGATAGAAGCAACGCAGTAGGTAAAAAAGAGGCACAGACAGGTATAGGCAGGAAGACATGGGGGCCATTGTCTTAGGCAGAGGCATTGCTGAGCTGTGAATCATAGAGGATCATCTCTAGGGTGAGGAATCAAAAATCGGAATAAAAAATTTTGAAATCGGATACTTAGGATCGTGAATCTGATACTTGTAATAAAATTACAATTACGCTTATTGATTCCTGTGTGCGCATTTTAATGTGATTTCAAACCATTTTCAAGTGCAAGAAGATGCGAAAGATAACTCAGTTCTGCACTTGCACCACATTGCACACACTGTACATTCTTGTACATGTCTTCTTGCACTTGAATGCACAAATATACACAAAATTATGTCAAAATATTCTCGTAAACACTGTCAGTTTCATTTAAAATGAATGTAAACAGTTGAGAAAGAAAGCGTGTAACAGTATATTGGATTCTGCATGATGTCAATCATCTATCTAATAAACCTGCTGCAGTCTGTCATAACGTTAATCAAAGAACAAAAGCAAAAGAAAAATCACTCACTGATCTTGACTGAATAAACTTTGTAACATTAATAATAGGGCTGCACAATATATAGAAATTATCGAAATAACGCAAATTTACATATCACGATATGCATATTGCAACGGCACGCAATATCTGAATGATTTTAATAACTTCAACATTGTGAAAAGTGTACGTTTTAGTTTGATGCATATAGCAGAGAATAGACTGGGAACACGACTGCTTGACGTTAAAATTAGTTATTAAACGCAATAACTTGCGAAAAACAACTCCTTGCAGTCTCGCGCTGTCCGCTGTCTGACACACACACCCCGAAACGTGCGCACAAGCCGCCTCTCTGAAAGCGTGTGATCCCTTCAGTTCTTTTTTTTTGTCTTGTTACACACTCAAACTGTCAAATACACACACAGTTATGGCAAAATGGCTGTCTTGACGAGTATTCCTGTAAACTCAGTCGGTTATGCTTTAAGTGAACGATATCAGGGTAAGAAACTGAATGCATGTCAATAGGATCCGTGCATTAGGTCTTAAAGTAACAGCCTGCTAATACAGTAAACCTGCTGATACAGTAAACCTGCTGATACAGTAACCCCGCTGATACAGTGAACCCGCTGATACAGTAACCCTGCTGATACAGTAAACCTGCTAATACAGTAAACCTGCTGATACAGTAAACCTGCTGATACAGTAACCCTGCTGATACAGTAAACCTGCTAATACAGTAACCCTGCTGATACAGTAACCCTGCTGATACAGTAACCCTGCTGATACAGTAACCCCGCTGATACCTGCTGATACAGTAAACCTGCTGATACAGTAACCCTGCTGATACAGTAACCCTGCTGATACAGTAAACCTACTGATACAGTAAACCCGCTGATACAGTAAACCCACTGATACAGTTAACCTGCTAATACAGTAACCCTGCTGATACAGTAAACCCGCTAATACAGTAACCCTGCTGATACAGTAAACCTGCTAATACAGTAAACCCGCTGATACAGTAAACCTGCTAATACAGTAACCCTGCTGATACAGTAAACCTGCTGATACAGTAACCCCGCTGATACAGTAAACCTGCTGATACCTGCTTATACAGTAAACCTGCTAATACAGTAACCCTGCTGATACAGTAAACCCGCTGATACAGTAAACCCGCTGATACAGTAAACCTGCTAATACAGTAACCCTGCTGATACAGTAAACCTGCTGATACAGTAACCCCGCTGATACAGTAAACCTGCTGATACCTGCTAATACAGTAAACCTGCTAATACAGTAACCCTGCTGATACAGTAAACCTGCTGATACAGTAAACCCGCTGATACAGTAAACCTGCTAATACAGTAACCCTGCTGATACAGTAAACCTGCTGATACAGTAACCCCGCTGATACAGTAAACCTGCTGATACCTGCTGATACAGTAAACCTGCTAATACAGTAACCCTGCTGATACAGTAAACCCGCTGATACAGTAAACCCGCTGATACAGTAAACCTGCTAATACAGTAACCCTGCTGATACAGTAAACCTGCTGATACAGTAACCCCGCTGATACAGTAAACCTGCTGATACAGTAAACCCGCTAATACAGTAACCCTGCTGATACAGTAAACCTGCTAATACAGTAAACCCGCTGATACAGTAAACCTGCTAATACAGTAAGCCTGCTGATACAGTAAACCTGCTGATACAGTAACCCCACTGATACAGTAAACCTGCTGATACAGTAACCCCGCTGATACAGTAACCCTGCTGATACGGTAAACCCCGCTGATACAGTAACCCTGCTGATACAGTAAACCCGCTGATACAGTAAACCCTGCTGATACAGTAAACCCCGCTGATACAGTAACCCTGCTGATACAGTAAACCCGCTGATACAGTAAACCTTGCTGATACCTGCTGATACAGTAAACCTGCTAACACAGATACTGCTGATACAGTAAACCTGCTGATACCTGCTAACCTGCTAACACAGATACTGCTGATACAGTAAACCTGCTGATACCTGCTAACCTGCTAACACAGATACTGCTGATACAGTAAACCTGCTGATACCTGCTGATACAGTAAACCCGCTGATACAGTAACCCCGCTGATACAGTAAACCTGCTGATACAGTAAACCTGCCGCTGTGTGTCAAACAACAAAAGAAAAAGTGAAAATCACTCTTCATGCTCTTGGCTGAATAACCTTTGTAGCTTTATTATGTATCAGTGTATGTTTAATTCATGTGAAGACTACTGTTTTAGTTCTTATTTTTAATAACAAAGATAAATTAAAATAACAAAAATAATCGTCCACGGTCAGGTGTCTTTGTTTACCTGGATGTTCTTGATGTTAAGTTTTAGGTTGATATAACTATATATTAGGTTGATATAACTATATATAGTTGAGCAAAGAGTTTTTGGTATTTAAATATTGGCATTACATTTTTTGTTTGTTTACAGTGATGTTAAAATTATATTGTCAGATTTGTGACATTAATTTTTGCTAAAACACTGATGGTCACTTTCAAAAGCGTTGTAGCGATGCTTTCTTTTCCCAGAAAGACTGTGAAACACATAAATGGTATCATTCTCAGTTTTAAATTTTTAAAAAAGATATAATTTAAATAGATTTTACACACTAATAGCAGTATCGTATCACATATCAATTATCGCATTATTTAACAAGGTATTGCATGTCGCATTTTTTTTTCAATATTGTACATCCCTAATGAATAAGGATTCAAAGAATCCGTGCCACGAGATCTAGCAAGATTAAAATGTGACGAGATTTCCCGTCGAGTGAAAAGCTGCCTCGCGATATCGCCATGACAGAGCATGAGGGTGAAATACCATGGAATATGCAACACTACTTTCACATTACATTTTTTTTAATTTTTTTATAGAAATATTCAGTTGGAATTCAGTTGGATAACAAGCGCTTCAATTGTAAACTATAGTAAATGTCTGCTCTGCTCATCCAACACGAGCTGCAGCAGAGTCACACAAAGTGCAGCAGGAATCACAGTTCACTGATCACGTGACAAGAGTAAGGTGAGAAGAAAGACCATGTCTGAGGATTCGTAGCACTACAGAGCCTAAGCGTCTGATAAATGTCTTATCTTCTCAGCACCTCCGCTCCCTATACACAGGGTAAGTGCGATCACGAATCGGAAGCGAAAGTAAACACAAGCTACTTGATGCACACAAATTAAGCGACATACAATAACCTGGTTCCCAATATCAAAGATATCTTAGGCTGGGCTGTGTAGTTGTAACCACCTCTTAGTTCTTGTCTCTGTTTGCACTTTGAATATTGAGAGAGTTCTTTGATTATGGTTGCACTTACTGTTTGCACTCAATAAGATTAAGAAAAACTGTTATTTATTTTTGTTATTTATACTGTTTTTATTTCTCATTGAACTTTTTGAGTTCAATGAGGAAGTCACACACAGCCTCAATCAGAAGTTCTGGAAGCTCGTAATTTATTTACAGTAAGGTCTGAACTTTCTGTAAGGTCTGAACTCATACAGGGGAGAAGCCAGTCAGTTGAGTTTGTGGCAAAACCTTTTACAGGGCTTGAGTATTGTTGTCTTTCAATGCATTTGATAATTCATACTCAGAAAGTAGAACTGAAATGACATTCATTACAATCTCGTGTCTCAAATCGTCTTGTGAGCTAAGTGTCTCATCACACCCCTAGTTTGAAATGTAAATTAGTTAGTCCAGTTGTTTTTGCTGTGGTGTTTTGTTAAAACCATAGGAAAGTGTTTGTGTTTTTAAGTGGTCAAATTAGTGTAATTAAATTATTTAAAAATAAAACGTTTGAAACTACATTTGATAATTCAATGATGTATTTCAACAGGTCACACATGTACATTGAAACATTTATTCCCGTACAATGAATTAAAAAAGATATTGAAGTTATTACAGCGAAAAACATAAACTGAGTTATTAGTCTGCTGTTTTCCACATGCAGTGCGATCACTGTTCAGGATTTGAACACGGCCCCCTTGCAAAAAATAAATAAATAAATAAATTAGGTGCAGTGATTATTTTTACTATTGCAAAGTGAGATGAATGAGGTGTGTGTGGACACAGTGAGCACTGCTGGAAAAGGGAACTTCTGGGCATTTCCACAGAAAGTTAATTTGTAGTCAAGTGGTAGAGTGTTGGTTAATAATGTCAATGACAAGGGTTCAAATCCCAAACAAATATATATAATATATATATATATATATATATATATATATATATATATATATATATATATATATATATATATATATATATATATATATATACACACACACACACACTCACCTAAAGGATTATTAGGAACACCATACTAATGCTGTGTTTGACCCCCTTTCGCCTTCAGACCTGCCTTAATTCTACGTGGCATTGATTCAACAAGGTGCTGAAAGCATTCTTTAGAAATGTTGGCCCATATTGATAGGATAGCATCTTGCAGTTGATGGAGATTTGTGGGATGCACATCCAGGGCACGAAGCTCCCGTTCCACCACATCCCAAAGATGCTCTATTGGGTTGAGATCTGGTGACTGTGGGGGCCATTTTAGTACAGTGAACTCATTGTCATGTTCAAGAAACCAATTTGAAATGATTCGAGCTTTGTGACATGGTGCATTATCCTGCTTGAAGTAGCCATCAGAGAATGGGTTCATGGTGGTCATAAAGGGATGGACATGGTCAGAAACAATGCTCAGGTAGGCCATGGCATTTAAACGATGCCCAATTGGCACTAAGGGGCCTAAAGTGTGCCAAGAAAACATCCCCCACACCATTACACCATCACCACCAGCCTGCACAGTGGTAACAAGGCATGATGGATCCATGTTCTCATTCTGTTTACGCCAAATTCTGACTCTACCATCTGAATGTCTCAACAGAAATCGAGACTCATCAGAGCAGGCAACATTTTTCCAGTCTTCAACTGTCCAATTTTGGTGAGTTTGTGCAAATTGTAGCCTCTTTTTCCTATTTGTAGTGGAGATGAGTGGTACCCGGTGGGGTCTTCTGCTGTTGTAGCCCATCCGCCTCAAGGTTGTGCGTGTTGTGGCTTCACAAATGCTTTGCTGCATACCTCGGTTGTAATGAGTGGTTATTTCAGTCAAAGTTGCTCTTCTGTCAGCTTGAATCAGTCGGCCCATTCTCCTCTGACCTCTAGCATCAACAAGGCATTTTCGCCCACAGGACTGCCGCATACTGGATATTTTTCCCTTTTCACACCATTCTTTGTAAAACCTAGAAATGGTTGTGCGTGAAAATCCCAGTAACTGAGCAGATTGTGAAATACTCAGACCGGCCCGCCTGGCACCAACAACCATACCACGCTCAAAATTGCTTAAATCACCTTTCTTTCCCATTCTGACATTCAGTTTGGAGTTCAGGAGATTGTCTTGACCAGGACCACACCCCTAAATGCATTGAAGCAACTGCCATGTGATTGGTTGATTAGATAATTGCATTAATGAGAAATTGAACAGGTGTTCCTAATAATCCTTTAGGTGAGTGTGTATATATATATATATATATATATATATATATATATATATATATATATATATATATATATATATATATTTATTTATTTATTTATTTTTGCATTTATAAAATGACCATGCATTTCCATTTTACACGAGCAACAAATAACATCCAACAGTATGAATTTACATCTGTATAATTCCAATCGGAATTTCAACGGCAATTCTGTAAAAAAATAAATAAAAAAACCCTTTGCTACAGCAGCGTAAATAATTTAATACCTTTATTATCTACGCTTTAATAATGCTAGCCTAATGGCTAGAATAGTGTATTTAAAAGTGTTATCAATAATACATTTACAGGTTTCAATTACGTTTTCCTGGTAATCTCAGACTTTTAAACCCCACTGTATATGTATCATCAGCAAAAATGTTTTTGGAAAGAGCAAACATAATATTCTTCTTTCAGTAAAAGAGAAGGACAACAATGACATAAAGGATCTTTCTCTCTTTCTCTCTGACTTACCTGCAATGCATTGAGGACAAGCCGGACAAATGAAGATGACAAAATGGAGTTGTACCACTTGATGCAATAAAATGAAAATACTAGATCAAAAGGGTCAGGGGATGGAGGGTTGAGTAGAAGAGAAGAGGCAATGGAAGTATATTGGGTTTTGGGATAATGGAAAGTCCTGAAGAAGGGAATTTTAATAGCATCTGTTGGCTGCTGATAAATACATAATCAGCCATCCCCCCCGCTGGTCCTTAATCAGTTCTGTTTTAATGACCACAGTACTGAGCAGCAAATGCCTCAACACACACACAGAGATAGAGAGAGAGAGAGAGAGAGAGAGAGAGAGAGAGAGAGAGAGAGAGAGAGAGAGAGAGGATGAGACCATAGGTGGAGGGTGAACCAACTCCAGGGTAAAGCTAAGGAGTGAGAGTGCAGAACGTAAACAGGTCTGATTGGCCATTGCATTCGAGAATCAACAGATATGTTTGTGATTTGCTGCATTACTCAACACTGCAACAACACATTGATAGAAACATTTGATGTTCTCAAGAGAGCAAACACCAAATCTGTTTTGCCAATATGCTATTATTACGAGAAAACTGATCCTAACCCAGCAGTTATGGGGAGCTTTTACCTCTAAAAGCAATCAGAAGCAGCAGCAGTCAGTGGTTTGAGTGAGAAAATTCCAGGCTAGTCAATAAAACAAATTGATGGCTTATTTCTGCATTTCTGGCAAAATCCGGCAAAATGCTGCACTCACGAACCACTCACACTCAGCGGTAAAATGACGTTCGCTCAAATCCTGCTACTATACTTGTTGTAGCCATTAAGAAAAGGTATTTACTTTCATATTTATTATATTAAATATAAATATAATATATATATATATATATATATATATATATATATATATATATATATATATATATATATATATATATATATATATTTTTTTTTTTTTTTTTTTTTTTTTTTTTTTTTTTTTTTCTAAACCTATATATAAATATATAATATTAAATATCATCTGAATAAGTGAGCGTTCAGTTTTGGATTATGGTGGTATTTAGGAGGGCTACATTGACTATCCATCTGCTTCTGATTTAAACATAGTTACTCCAAGCTATCAAAACCCCTAGCAGACACACCCTACCTCAGAACAGGATCCTGAAGCCACACTATATGTTGCTCTAGACTTTACTGTTAGAATTGAGTCGTGCCTCCCACATGGCATGAAGATGGTCTGTTGTCTAAAAGTGACTTGGACAGCTACACAAATAAGCAGTCTCACACCTCAGGCATTTTGTATGGGACCCTGCTGTCTCTAGGGCAACCGTGGAAGGTTTAGGTTTCCTATGGCAACTGTGAAAGAGGACGTCCCTCCCACCAATCTCTCAGCCAATGAACTGCTGTTCTGTGTGCCTTTTATCAGAACCGAAATGTTCCTCACTAATTATTTGACCAGTCCATTTAAAAACCATTTAGATTCATCTGAGCAATCCATTTCAGTCAATCATAAATGCATTAGCTTAATTATATTTTTGGTGTTTTTTTTTTTTTTTTTTTTAATCATTCTTTGGTTCTTATAACACACTCCTGTGGAGATATGGAAGTGTGGTATGGAAGAATCCTCTCTTTGGGACACATCTGCGTTTTTCATTTCTGCATTTTATATAACCGGTTGGTCTTGCATACCACCAGTTAATCAATCCACTGGTACAGAAATATATTTAATAAAGTCTCTGTGAATGTGCTCTCATACTGAAATCTGAATATTCACAAGAACATTATTGCTCTATCTGGCCTTTCAGCGCCTCTGCAGGGACCAGCAGTGACCGGTTCATCTTTCTAAAAGGCCTCTGGTTATATTGTTCATGCTGAGCCTCGAAGAGCTATATCATCCTCATCCTTCTAGTTTAGCTCAGGATTATTGCCTTGTGGTCAGGGATACAAGAAGCAGGCACAGCTTCAGAACAAAGCACAGGCCCTCTGGGTCTCAGTTCATGCTGTCTCACCCTCTTAGTCTGAACCCTCTCTCAATACCACGTGGCCTAGCGTGCATGTCTGTTTGCTATGTCTCTTTGAAGAGCTGTCGGTTTGGGAACTCCATGAGCCAGCAGCATCATAGATGGGATAATGAGTCCTCGTTTCAGTAAACAGCAGCTATTCTCTGACATTCAGGTCAGAAGTAGCACATATTGTGCTTTAAAATGAGACAATTAGAGAAAAGTAACTTCGGTGCATTTCTAACTTAACTTTATTTTTCATATTGAAAATGTTTCTGTCCAGGTCTGATGCTGCCACCCTAAATGCAAAATCCGCTGTCACCCTAAATGCAAAATGCAATAATCCTCATTGTGTCGATTAATTTATGAATTATATAATTAGGTCTTTTTCTTTAAAACATACTGCCCCTTTAATTAGTTTCAGTCATTAGCTAACTACATTTTCAAAAGATTTAAAAGGTTAGTTTGGGTCAGAGGTCTCTCTTCTGCCGTAACTAGACTTACGTATACAGTCATTACTGAAAGCCAGTGATTATGGTTTATAGTGTTAGAAATATGGATATTTTTCTCACAAAAATGCAGTGCTCCACTTTAGATGGCCTTTATTAACCCACAGGAGCCATATGGATTACTTTTATGATGGATGGATGATTTTTGGAGCTTCAAAAACGCTCTATTCACTCCTATTATAAAGCTTGGAAGGGATATTAGAGATTCAAGAGTTTTATTTGTCACATACACAGTTATATACAGAATATACAACCGGCAGTGAAATGTAAACAGGTCCGCTCCATGGACAGTGCAAATTCACAGTTAAAAACACAAGGAAGAAATTATAATAGAAATAGGATATAAAAAAAGTACTATCTATATATATATATATATGTCTATATCTGTAGAATTATAAATAATCAAGTCAAGAGAAAAAAAGGTAACAAATAAGGATAAAGTGGAATAAAATAATTGAAGTAGACTTTGCAGTGAGTAAACTGTAGACTTATAAATATGTGGTTAACAAATGTATAAAGAGTATAATGTGCAAACAGGTTTATGACAGGTTGTTACACAGTAACAACGAGAACAGAAAGTGCAGTGCAATGTCAGTGTATCGATGTTTATCCTGGCGTGAAGTCACGTGATGTTAAGTGACTGAGTTCAGGAGTCTGATGGCCTGGGGAAGAAGCTCCTCCTGAGTCTCTCAGTTTTGGCCATCAGGCTTGGAAGCGCTTACCAGATGGTAGCAGCGTGAAATGAGGGTTTGCAGGGTGATTAGAGTCCTTGATGATCTTGGTAGCTCTACCTTTGCAGCGTTTGGTGTAGGCGTCCTGCAGAGGCGGAGAGCTGACCCTGAGATACGCTCGGATAAGCGCACTACTCTTTGCAGGGCTTTGCGGTCATGACTGGTGCTGTTCCCATACCACGCTGTGATGCACTGAGTTAAAACACTTTCTATCGCCCCTAAATAGAAAGTTTTCAGGATAGCTGGTGAAACCCTGAATTTCCTCAGCTGGCGCAGGTGGTACAGTCTTTGCCTGGCTTTTTCACCTGTGTCTGAATGTGAGCAGTCCAGGTCAGGTCCTCGGAGATGTTTACTCCCAGGTACTTGAAGCTGCTCACTCTCTCTACTGGTGACCCGCTGATCATGGGGAGTATGTCCGTTGCTGTCTCTTCCTGAAGTCCACAATCATTTCTTTGGTCTTGCCAACATTCAGAGAGAGACAGTTGTCCTGGCACCATGATGTTAGATGCTCCACCTCGTCCAAGTATGCCGTCTCATTGTTGTTGGAAATGAGGCCCAGGACAACAGTATCATCAGCAAATTTGATGATAGAGGTGGAGCTGTGTGTGGACAAACAGTCATGCGTGTAGAGAGAGTAGAGCAGGGGCTCAGGACACAGCCCTGTGGAGCTCCCACACTCAGGGTGATGGAGGTGGAGGTGGACTGGCCTATTCTCACCACCTGAGGCCTGCCAGTGAGGAAGTCCTCAATCCAGTGGCAGAGAGAAGGATTCAGGCCGAGATCCAGGAGTTTGGAGGTTAGCTTGGTGGGAACTATGGTGTTAAAGGCTGAGCTATAGTCAATAAATAGCAGTCTTACGTAGTTCCCACTTTTGCTGTCGATGTGAGTGAGGGAGGAGTGGAGGACATGAGAGATGGCATCTTCAGTCGATCTATTGGGACGATAGGCAAACTGAAGAGGGTCCAAAGTGTCAGGAATGAAGGCGCAAATGGTGTTTTTAATGAGTCTCTCAAAGACCTTCATGACTATAGACGTGAGAGCCACTGGACGATAGTCATTTAGGCAAGAGGGTTTACTGTTCTTAGGGACAGGGATGATGGTGGATTTTTTGAAGGAGGTGGGGACCACAGATGTAGCGAGGGACTCATTAAAGATAGATGTAAACAACCCGGTGAGCTGATCAGCACAGGACCGCAGAACACGACCTGAAATACCATCCGGCCCAGCAGCTTTCCTGACGTCCACACGCTTGAGTGCTCTCCGAACTTCATCCTCCGAGACAGAGATCACGTGATTGTTGCTGCTCTGAGTAATTCCCTCTGACGCGCCACTTGGCGGAGTCGCGTTGCCGCGGTTACAGTCAAAGCGAGCATAGAAAGAGTTTAACTCGTTCACGAGCAACGGATCAGCGCTCACCTCTGCAGAGGATTTAGATCCAAAGGAGCAGATGGACCTCAGACCTTGCCACATGCGCCGCGAGTCGTTGAGTTGGAAATGAGACTCCACTCGGTCTTTATAACGGAGTTTTGCGGCTTTAACTGCTCGTCTGAGAGCATAGCAGGACGATCTGTATTCATTCATATTCCCTGAATGGAGACCGGCGTTGTAAGCAGCAGTGCGTGCGTTCACTGCCGCGCGGATTGAATTGTCCACCCACGGTTTCTGATTTGAGAAGGACGTTATTGTTATTGTTTGCGTGGCTTGCTCTGTAAGCGTGTTGATGAAGCAAAGCGCCACATCTGTGAACTCGCCACGTCAGCTGAACTCGCTCGGAACATGTCCCAATCCACATCGCCCAGAGCTGCCTGTAGCGCGGTCTCTGAGTGGGGTGACCAGCGCTTAACTCCCGCCTCACCGGGGTTCCTGGAGGAGCTTTTGTTTGTATTCGGGAGTGAGGAAAATGGCGGCATGATCCGATTTGCCAAGCGCTGGAAGTGACCGCGCTTTATAGGCGTTCTTAAGCGGAGAGTAGCAGTGATCCAGTGTGTTTGCTCCTCGTGTGGGGCAGGAGGCGTGCTGGTGAAAGTTTGGCAGGACTTTCTTTAGGTTTGCTTTGTTAAAATCGCCCGCGACAATGAATGCCGCGTCGGGATGTTGGTTTATGACGCCGCTGGCAACATCATGAAGGCCAGATAAAGCCAGCGCTGTGTCTGCCTGCGGTGGGATGTAAACGGCGGTCGCGACAACCGCAGAAAACTCCCTCGGCAGATAGAATGGGCGGCAGATGATTGTTAAATGTTCCAGATGAGGTGAGCAGGACCGCGAGAGAATGGTGATGTTCCTGGGATCGCACCATTTCTTGTTGATCATGAAACACACTCCACCGCCTTTGGATTTACCGGCCTCGGCTGTTCTGTCCATCCGAAAAACAGAGAAGTTCTCCGGCGGCGTCACAGCTGTGTCCGGGACGCGGGCGTGAGCCATGTTTCAGACAAACAATAGATATTACAGTCTCTCATGTCCCGTTGAAAACTTATCCTGGCTCTAAGATCGTCCATCTTATTATCCAAGGATTGAACATTTGCTAGAAGAATGCTCGGGAGAGGAGGTCTGAATGCCCTTTTCCTCAGTCTGTTACGGATACCAGCACGTTTTCCACGGTGTTTCTTTGTTCTACGCCGCTGGCTCTGTCCATTGTTCAACTCGGCGTTCCGAAGAATCTCAGATGGCCACAGAGGATCGGCGAAAGTGTCCTGAAACAGTCCAGTGTAGAGGTAACCAATGTCCAAAAGAGTTTTGCTGTCGTAGTAGATCAATGCAGATGATAAGTTTGTAAAAACTGAGAGTAAAAGAAAGTAAAATAGTAAATAAAAGCACAGTCTTCGCGGAGCGACCTGAACGGCGACCAAACACAGCGGCGCCATTTTGGAGCAGATGGCGCCACTAATATTAAATATTATTTAATGATGGCGCCACATAATATTAAATATTATTTAATAACTCCATTGTGTTTGGTTGAAACAAGAAAGTCATATACACCTAGGATGGCTTGAGGGTGAGTAAATTATGGGATAATTTTCACATTTGGGTGAACTAACCCTTTGCATGTAGTTTACTACTTTAAATTATGAATGATGGTTACAAAACAACTTGCCCAACAACGAGAACCCTTTGTGTATCCTTAATGTGTCATGGGTTTTGTAATACAGTTCATGCTTTTTATATATACACTCAGCTAAAGGATTATTAGGAACACCTGTTCAATTTCTCATTAATGCAATTATCTAATCAACCAATCACATGGCAGTTGCTTCAATGCATTTAGGGGTGTGGTCCTGGTCAAGACAATCTCCTGAACTCCAAACTGAATGTCAGAATGGGAAAGAAATGTGATTTAAGTAATTTTGAGCGTGGCATGGTTGTTGGTGCCAGACGGGCCGGTCTGAGTATTTCACAATCTGCTCAGTTACTGGGGTTTTCACGCACAACCATTTCTAGGGTTTACAAAGAATGGTGTGAAAAGGGAAAAATATCCAGTATGCGGCAGTCCTGTGGGCGAAAAATGCCTTGTTGATGCTAGAGGTCAGAGGAGAATGGGCCGACTGATTCAAGCTGACAGAAGAGCAACTTTGACTGAAATAACCACTCGTTACAACCGAGGTATGCAGCAAAGCATTTGTGAAGCCACAACATGCACAGCCTTGAGGCGGATGGGCTACAACAGCAGAAGACCCCACCGGGTACCACTCATCTCCACTACAAATAGGAAAAAGAGACTACAATTTGCATGAGCTCATCAAAATTGGACAGTTGAAGACTGGAAAAATGTTGCCTGGTCTGATGAGTCTCGATTTCTGTTGAGACATTCAGATGGTAGAGTCAGAATTTGGCGTAAACAGAATGAGAACATGGATCCATCATGCCTTGTTACCACTGTGCAGGCTGGTGGTGATGGTGTAATGGTGTGGGGGATGTTTTCTTGGCACATTTTAGGCCGCTTAGTGCCAACTGGGCATCGTTTAAATGCCACGGCCTACCTGAGCATTGTTTCTGACCATGTCCATCCCTTTATGACCACCATGTACCCATTCTCTGATGGCTACTTCCAGCAGGATAATGCACCATGTCGCAAAGCTCGAATCATTTCAAATTGGTTTCTTGAACATGACAATGAGTTCACTGTACTAAAATGGCCCCCACAGTCACCAGATCCCAACCCAATAGAGCATCTTTGGGATGTGGTGGAACGGGAGCTTCGTGCCCTGGATGTGCATCCCACAAATCTCCATCAACTGCAAGATGCTATCCTATCAATATGGGCCAACATTTCTAAAGAATGCTTTCAGCACCTTGTTGAATCAATGCCACGTAGAATTAAGGCAGTTCTGAAGGCGAAAGGGGGTCAAACACAGTATTAGTATGATGTTCCTAATAATCCTTTAGGTGAGTGTATTTTTGAAGCAGAAATGTTAATTCTGTCTGTCTCTGGAAGTTATTTGAGTTGAAAAGGCCTTTTTTATTTTCCATTAGGCTTCAAATGTCATGTGCTCCAGAGTTTTCTCTTTTATTGCAGGGTTTCAATCCATTTGGGCCATTTGAAGCAACATGCCATTGTTTTGTGGTAGTCTGAAATGCGGCTGCCTGGCACAGAGTCTATCTTACACACGCATACACACAGACATTCACAGCAGGGCTATAATTTCCCTGCACATGTGGTTACACTGCCAAAGACTCCAGATTTCTGTCAAAGTCCCAGTTCTGTTTGGAGCTGCTGGCCTTTCGCGGCAGTCCTAGTGCCCATTGGCAATATAATATATTCTGATAAGTCTTTTGGCCTTTCTTTGTGGGGAATCTTCTTTTTTGTTTATTCTTTTATCCTGCCTCTATTCACAGTGTATTTTGTCTTTTCACCTCAATCTTGTTCATCTTACCAGTAAAATATTATTTGTATGACCTAAAATATACAACTTATCACAATATATGGCAATCTACATATATTATTAAAAACTATATATTATTGTAACAGTTTAAAGTATATATTATTAATACATAGTGTGATGACATGGCCTTATTGATGGCCAAATCAAAAGTGCATGCAATTCACAATGTTGTACAATTTTACCTTCCCACCAAAATCATTGTAAATATATTCAGATTTTCATATATTTAATTGCCCAATCCATGCAGCTATTCAGTGTTATAGCAGCAGTTAAATTACATAGTGATAACACCAGGACAGAAAATTCTTTTCACTCCTGCATGGGTTCTTTCAATCAGAAGCCAACCAAGGAGAATCATAGAGGCCTTATTATGATCAACGAGCATCAGATTTCATCTCCTAATTTACCGTTATTTCTCTAAATGTCCTGCTTGAGTTTCTCAGCAGAAGGTTGTGCCTGAGAATACAGGACTAAGAAGACATACACATGACTTGCAAGGATATTTGACTTTGAATTAATGATTTATAGTACAGTGACATATTTTGTAAAAGGCAATCATTGCCAATTCCACGAGCCAATATCAACTGTCATTGCAAGGATGATGGATGCTGAGGGCTGGGACTGTGTGTGTGTGTGTGTGTGTGTGTGTGTGTGTGTGTGTGTGTGTGTGTGTGTGTGTGTGTGTGTGTGTGTGTGTGTGTGTGTGTGTGTGTGTGTGCGCGTGCATGTGTGTGTATATTTGAGTGTGTGTATATGATGTGGTAACAGTATGCCATGTGAGTCCTGCTGAGATCAGGGAGATTCACAGGCATGCATACATGTGATCACCGGCATGCATTCTGAAATGGTCATTCATGCAGTGTCGCATCTCACCCGGGGGTTAAAGCGTTACGTATATCTGTCACCATAAGAAGAAGCTTAAAAAGTTATTCTCACTTCTAGTATGTGTCAACAAAATGGCATTGTCACAGTTCTTTGGCCATGTACCTTCATTTTTGGTTTTTGTTGTTCTTAAAGTTTCTGAGTCTATACTGTGTGTGTGTGTGTGTGTGTGTGTGTGTGTGTGTGTGTGTGTGTGTGTGTGTGTGTGTGTTTGAGTTATTTTGGATCACATTATTTCTCAAGTTTCTCACAAATCTTTTATTAACTGTTTTCATGTTGTTAGTTTGCATGCTGCTAGTCCTCAGGAAGATGTACCTCAAACTGTACCTCAAACTGTAATTATCACCTAATTATTGGGAAAACCCCAAAGGGATGACACTGGGAGGCATAAAATCCCTACATTGTAGAGGTTTTATATCTTCAGTTTTGGGTTTGTAGGTTGAATTATTTGTATGTGCTGTAATAATGATACCTTTGTTTGTTACAGCTACAACGCTTTTTTTTTACTGCGTAACCTGTGTTTTTACTGTCATGATGCCTCTGTTTTTCAGCCCATGCTACCCCACGCAACGCATTACAGTACACATAATTTTCACACTGCTCCCCTTAATGCAGCACTTCCTGTAAGTGAGCATGTCAGCAAGCAACCAAGCCATCTTTAGTTCAGATTATGCAATCAATGCTTTCTCTCTCTGTACAGTGTGCTACAGTGTAGAGTTGAGACGGTGTAGTGAGGGTGACAGTTGGGTCCAAACAGGGACCAATATTGAAAAAAAAAACTTTTATTTTTTTGCATCTAATTGAGTAAATCTTTCCATTAAAATTTTATAATCAGCAATCAATCAACAATATGATTGAAAACTGCACCTAAAATGTACATAACATTTGCATGAACACCACAAGTTTGTGTAAGACCTGATGATCATGTTCAGTCCAGCATCTTGAGCTTTAATGGAAGTAAGAACATCTGGCTGTGGCTTGGTGCACAAAAAATTAGGTCTTAATAAAGTCTAATTGGTTCTCTTTTATTGTTTACATCTGCTTTAACTAGCTTAAAAAATAAATATAGTCTTAAAAATTTTTTTTTTTTTGTCTTTTGTCTGTGTTGAATCAAGGCCACTATGCAAATATAAATGTAATATAAATGTTGAGCCGTGGAGCTTATATTGGCAGCACAAGTTCAATCCTGGCTTGCAACATCCCTTAATCCCATTCCCTCTCTTTCTCCCTGTTTTTTCCTCTACTATAAATAACATGGCAATGATCTCATGTCGATTTCTATTCCTTTCTCTCTCTGTTTCTGCCAGTGTGCGGCTGTGATTTGGCACATTCCGGATTCTTCCAGAAGAGCGGCGAGTACATTTGCACAGCAGACTACCAGCGCCTGTATGGCACAAAGTGTGACAGCTGTGGGGACTTTATCTCAGGGGAGGTGGTCTCTGCACTGGGCCGCACATATCATCCACAGTGTTTCGTCTGCAGCGTGTGCAGGTGAGCCCTCTACTACACAGACTACTAACGTGTCATTATGGAAATACACCCATCAATACACCGGATTCTGGTAAATTAAGCTCATTTACTAATGTGCTGATGACTGAAACTCATTAATTCAACCGCTGACAGCTATACGCACCCCCACTCATCTACATACTAAGCAATTATACCACAGTTAGTTCCGGTCTTCTAATTTGATCAGCCAAGCAACGTTCCAAAACAGCTGATATTTATATAATTTTCTCTGAAAGAAATTCAATGTCTGTGACAGGTAAAATAGTTTAGACATGAGGAATGTCTTTAGTTTACCTAGTTTAAGGGATTTAATGGACCACGTGTAAAAAGTGGGTAGGCAAAGGTGACCTCTTGACTTGTTTTGCCATTCTCTTGCTTTTAATCCTGTAAAAGTAAAACTTTTTAAGTTTATGCTATTTTAAAGGCTCCTGATTTAGTTTTGGAGGTCTCCTACAACAGGGTTACATGCATCAAAAGTCAAAAAACACTTTCATTTTCTCATAATACACATTTATAAGAATATGCTCAATATGCATAATATGCACATAACCACATTGTTCAATGATTCTCAAATGACTCAATGAATGATTCAGTCTCTCTAAATTCCTCCTTTCCGAGAGCTACTCTGCTCTGATTGGTCAGATGGCCCAGTCTGTTGTGATTGGTCTACCGCTCACAGTGTGTAATGTCTTTCAGAGGGCTTGAAGTCTGCCCAGATGAGAAACAGAAAACAGGAGGCAAGAAGGAAAACACGAGACAATTGAACTGGTAGTCCCACGAGTCTTTATAGATGTTTCACACAATTTAGCACATTCTTCACATACATGTAAAAGAGCGAGGAAAAGAAAACACTCTGATAAATGTAATATCATATCATATCAAAGAAGAAGAATAACATTATTACGCTGTAACATCAGTCAGCAGTAAAGTAGTCATCTCTCTCGTCACACAAGCATTCTCTCACCCTCTCTGTTCGTGCACGCTCACATGAGAACAGCGTACACACTGCAACGTATTCCATAGAAGAGGTTATCTTAAAGTCATTAACGTCATGAACAGTATGTAACATGATTTAGGTGGCCGTTACAAGTGCACGTCAGAAACAAGCACCCATTACCATAAACTTCAGCTCAGTGCGGAGGCTTCCTAAAGCTCAGCAATTGTACACACTGTAAAGACAGTAACAATGATGTCGATTTTACCATATCAGTTTGAGCATGAGTCCGATGATGAAACATTGGAAGAAGTAGTTATTCGAACCTCCATCACAAGGACGACTTGAGCAGGATGTTTCTCAGTGATACTCATTTTGAGGTACATTATAAGATGTTGCAACTGTATTTCCTCACCATCAGCAATAACAAGTGTATGTCCATCAACAAACCCATGCATATATTTCTAATTTATTGCAGTGCACATGTGAGAACTGTATTAGGGTATATTGCAGGTTAGAGCTCCCAGTGAGTCAATGTATAGAACATTTATTTTTTATTAATTTAAATATACTTATAAATACAAACCCGATTCCAAAAAAGTTGGGACACTGTACAAATTGTGAATAAAAACAGAATGCAATGATGTGGAAGTTTCAAATTTCAATATTTTATTCAGAATACAACACAGATGACATATCAAATGTTTAAACTGAGAAAATGTATAATTTTAAGGGAAAAATAAGTTGATTTTAAATTTCATGGCATCAACAAATCTCAAAAAAGTTGGGACAAGGCCATGTTTCCCACTGTGTGGCATCCCCTCTTCTTTTTATAACAGTCTGCAAACATCTGTGGACTGAGGAGACAAGTTGCTCAAGTTTAGGAATAGGAATGTTGTCCCATTCTTGTCTAATACAGGCTTCTAGTTGCTCAACTGTCTTAGGTCTTCTTTGTCGCATCTTCCTCTTTATGATGCACCAAATGTTTTCTATGGGTGAAAGATCTGGACTGCAGGCTGGCCATTTCAGTACCCGGATCCTTCTTCTACGCAGCCATGATGTTGTAATTGATGCAGTATGTGGTCTGGCATTGTCATGTTGAAAATGCAAGGTCTTCCCTGAAAGAGACGACGTCTGGATGGGAGCATAAGTTGTTCTAGAACTTGGATATACCTTTCAGCATTGATGGTGACTTTCCAGATGTGTAAGCTGCCCATGCCACATGCACTCATGCAACCCCATACCATCAGAGATGCAGGCTTTGATGACATGAAAAAAAATGACATGGTGTCCCAGTTTTCCAAAAAGAACTTCAAATTTTGATTGGTCTGACCACAGAACAGTTTTCCACTTTGCCACAGTCCATTTTAAATGAGCCTTGGCCCAGAGAAAATGCCTGCGCTTCTGGATCATGTTTAGATATGGCTTCTTTTTTGACCTATAGAGTTTTAGCCGGCAACGGCGAATGGCACGGTGGATTGTGTTCACCGACAATGTTTTCTGGAAGTATTCCTGAGCCCATGTTGTAATTTCCATTACAGTAGCATTCCTGTATGTGATGCAGTCCCGTCTAAGGGCCCGGGCCCAGTTGCATGAAAGCCCTTAAGAAAAGTTAAGAAAACCCTTAGTTATAAAGTTAGGGGGTACCCTTAGAGAAACTTGGGTTGCAAGAAAAAACCCTAAGGGTCCACTTAAGGAATCTTAAGGCTGACACTAAGTATTTCCCTTAAATGCTTAAGTTTTCCCTTAAGTTCTGTTATGTGTTGCAACAAAGTCCTTAGTAACCATTTAGCCCTTGAAAAATTAAGGGATCAAAATAGGTCCCTTAAGTCATCTGCTGAACTCAAACACGATAGATGATTTCATGTTAATTGAGAAAGAAAGTACCGATGTGCATTTTTACCAATCAATTAAAATAAGCCAGTTGAAAGTATGACATGACACACAGTGTATATTGATTAAATACACATTCAACACCAAAGTTTTCATATTTTTTTCATTACTTCCACTGTGCACTTGAGTTAATTATTTCATGGCAGGCTTTCATCTTGTGCGCAAGAGTTACTGATTAGTGGCAGGCTTGGGTGTTTTTCCCCTGTCTTTAAAAAAAATGCTGTTTGTCCGTGGTCCAGTTTCGTTATATTTTTTTGTTTCCATTACTGTAAAGCCGGTTAGTACACATTGCGTCTAGGACACCATACGCTTCATTCAATGAATAATCACCAAACTGAAGTTGTGAACAAAGTGGCGTTGATGCATGAGTACAATACAATAACAACGAGTTGGACATATATAATCAGGATTTTGAACATCCTCCGGTCAGGTGTCGTAGCTGGACTCATAAAAACAATGTGCTCGAGGACACGCACTGTGTCTTCCCTCAGACCGCATTTAATATTCTCCATAACTCAAATATTGTAGTACAGCTGTATAGTTTAGTAAATGTCAAACTTGTTTTAAAAGTCAGTGCTCTGTTATGTTCGTAACTATAGCAACCGCTTCTCCATTGCCGTGTTTTGCCTGACACTATCGCAAAATGCTTAGTATAAACACTTAGGTAAGGGTGATGGTTAAAACATTTGTTGCAATACTCTTAAAGAAATCCCTTACCTCAGGGATTTTTCCCCCTTAGGGATACAACCACTTAAGAGGTTTCATGCAACCGGGCCCCGAAGATCACCGGCACCGGAGATTGTTCCAGATTCTCTGAATCTTTGGATGATATTATATGCACTGTAGATGATGATAACTTCAAACTCTTTGCAGTTTTTCTCTGAGAAACTCCTTTCTGATATTGCTCCACTATTTTTGGCCGCAGCATTGGGGGAGTTGGTGATCCTCTGCCCATCTTGACTTCTGAGAGACACTGCCACTCTGAGAGGCTCTTTTTATACCCAATCATGTTGCCAATTGACCTAATAAGTTGCAAATTGGTCCTCCAGCTGTTCCTTATATGTACATTTAACTTTTCCGGCCTCTTATTGCTACCTGTCCCAACTTTTTTGGAATGTGTAGCTCTCACGAAATCAAAAATGAGCCAATATTTGGCATGACATTTCAAAATGTCTCACTTTCAACATTTGATATGTTATCTATATTCAATTGTGAATAAAATAAGTTTATGACATTTGTAAATTATTGCATTCCTTTTTTATTTACAATTTATACAGTGTCCCAACTTTTTTGGAATCGGGTTTGTACGCTACTAAGGCTTCTGCAGTCGTTTTTGTGAGAAAATGTTACTTCTGCATTTAAAAATGCCAAAAACGGAAGTGACGTAACAGGAGGGAGTGTGGTCATTTTTAACAATAGGAAAACAATGGATAGCAATAACAGTTTGGATGCTGTGAAAATTGTAAATGTTTATTCATACTCATATCATGGACCACAGCCATACAATTATGACAGGCAATTAGGGAGAGGCCAGGATTAGACAGAACAACGATTAGAGTTGATATACTGTGTTGTGGTGTGAGGGGAACCAGTGGAGAACAGAGCAGGTGTCTCGGTGAGAGACCAGTGTTAGCTTATAGATATATACACGCTAGATACGATATGTAACACTGTGCTCAGATCACAATACTGTACAGATTATTATCATGTATCAAGCAATAGCAAATATGGGCTTGGTCATCTAGGAGTATTGATGATTACCAAGAAACTAATAAGCTTTGATCAGGCGTATGTCACACTCGTTAATATCCATCCACACTAAACGTTACGTGATTCTAACCTTACATGATGTACACTCACCTAAAGGATTATTAGGAACACCATACTAATACTGTGTTTGACCCCCTTTCACCTTCAGAACTGCCTTAATTCTGTGTGGCATTGATTCAACAAGGTGCTGAAAGCATTCTTTAGAAATGTTGGCCCATATTGATAGGATAGCATCTTGCAGTTGATGGAGATTCGTGGGATGCACATCCAGGGCACGAAGCTCCCGTTCCACCACATCCCAAAGATGCTCTATTGGGTTGAGATCTGGTGACTATGGGGGCCATTTTAGTACAGTGAACTCATTGTCATGTTCAAGAAACCAATTTGAAATGATTCGAGCTTTGTGACATGGTGCATTATCCTGCTGGAAGTAGCCGTCAGAGAATGGGTACATGGTGGTCATAAAGGGATGGACATGGTCAGAAATAATGCTCAGGTAGGCCGTAGCATTTAAACGATGCCCAATTGGCACTAAGGGGTCTAAAGTGTGCCAAGAAAACATCCCCCACACCATTACACCACCACCACCAGCCTGCACAGTGGTAACAAGGCATGATGGATCCATGTTCTCATTCTGTTTACGCCAAATTCTGACTCTACCATCTGAATGTCTCAACAGAAATCGAGACTCATCAGACCAGGCAACATTTTTCCAGTCTTCAACTGTCCAATTTTGGTGAGCTTGTGCAAATTGTAGCCTCTTTTTCCTATTTGTAGTGGAGATGAGTGGTACCCGGTGGGGTCTTCTGCTGTTGTAGCCCATCCGCCTCAAGGTTGTGCGTGTTGTGGCTTCACAAATGCTTTGCTGCATACCTCGGTTGTAACAGTGGTTATTTCAGTCAAAGTTGCTCTTCTATCAGCTTGAATCAGTCGGCCCATTCTCCTCTGACCTCTAGCATCAACAAGGCATTTTCGCCCCACAGGACTGCCGCATACTGGATGTTTTTCCCTTTTCACACCATTCTTTGTAAACCCTAGAAATGGTTGTGCGTGAAAACCCCAGTAACTGAGCAGATTGTGAAATACTCAGACCGGCCCATCTGGCACCAACAACCATGCCACGCTCAAAATTGCTTAAATCACCTTTCTTTCCCATTCTGACATTCAGTTTGGAGTTCAGGAGATTGTCTTGACCAGGACCACACCCCTAAATGCATTGAAGCAACTGCCATGTGATTGGTTGATTAGATAATTGCATTAATGAGAAATTGAACAGGTGTTCCTAATAATCCTTTAGGTGAGTGTATAATGTTAGCGGTTTCTCATCACGACTTATTTGGTAGTTTAAAAACCAAGACTTACGGTGCAAAGTTCACGTTTTCTTTGCGCTGCATCTCTGACGGATCCAAGATTCAAGATTCAAGAGTTTTGTCACATACACAGTTATATAAATAATATACAACCGGCAGTGAAATGGAAACAGGTCCGCTCCATGGACAGTGCAAATTCACAGTTAAAAACACAAGGAGGAAATTATAATAGAAATAGAATAAAAAAGTACTATATATATCTGTATAATTATAAATAAATCAAGTAGAAAAAAAAAAAAATAAAGAAGTGGAATAAAATAAGTGAAATAAACTGTGCAGTGAGTAAACTGTAGACTTATATATATGTGATTAACAGAAATGTACAAAGTATAATGTGCAAACAGGTTTATAACAGGTTGTTACACAGTAATAACGAGAACAGAAAGTGCAGTGCAATGTCAGTATATCGATGTTTATCCTGAAGTGAAGTCACGTGATGTTAAGTGACTGAGATCAGGAGTCTGATGGCCTGGGGGAAGAAGCTCCTCCTGAGTTTCTCAGTTTTGGCCATCAGGCTTCGGAAACGCTTACCAGATGGCAGCAGCGTGAAATGAGGGTTTGCAGGGTGATTAGAGTCCTTGATGATCTTAGTAGCTCTACCTTTGCAGCGTTTGGTGTAGACGTCCTGCAGAGACGGGAGAGCTGACCCTGAGATACGCTCGGATAAGCGCACAAAGTGCAGGGCTTTGCAGTCATGACTGGTGCTGTTCCCATACCACGCTGTGATGCACTGAGTTAATACACTTTCTATCGCCCCTAAATAGAAAGTTTTCAGGATAGCTGGTGAAACTCTGAATTTCCTCAGCTGGCGCAGGTGGTACAGTCTTTGCCTGGCTTTTTTCACCTGTGTCTGAATGTGTGCAGTCCAGGTCAGGTCCTCGGAGATGTTTACACCCAGGTACTTGAAGCTGCTTACTCTCTCTACTGGTGACCCGCTGATCATGAGAGGGAGTATGTCCGTTGCTGTCTCTTCCTGAAGTCCACAATCAGTTCTTTGGTCTTGCCAATATTCAGAGAGAGACAGTTGTCCTGGCACCATGATGTTAGTTGCTCCACCTCGTCCAAGTATGCCGTCTCGTTGTTGGAAATGAGGCCCAGGACAACAGTATCATCAGCAAATTTGATGATAGAGGTGGAGCTGTGTGTGGACAAACAGTCATGCGTGTAGAGAGAGTAGAGCAGGGGACTCAGGACACAACCCTGTGGAGCTCCCACACTCAGGGTGATGGAGGTGGAGGTGAGCTGGCCTACTCTCACCACCTGAGGCCTGCCAGTGAGGAAGTCTTCAATCCAGTGGCAGAGAGAAGAATTCAGGCCGAGATTCAGGAGTTTGACGGTTAGCTTAATGGGAACTATGGTGTTAAAGGCTGAGCTATAGTCAATAAATAGCAGTCTTACGTAGTTCCCACTTTTGGGGGAAGAGTGGAGGACATGAGAGATGGCATCTTCAGTCGATCTATTGGGATGATAGGCAAACTGAAGAGGGTCCAAAGTGTCAGGAATGAAGGAGCAAATGGTGTTTTTAATGAGTCTCTCAAAGACCTTCATGACTATAGACGTGAGAGCCACTGGACGATAGTCATTTAGGCAAGAGGGTTTACTGTTCTTAGGGACAGGGATGATAGTGGATTTTTTGAAGGAGGTGGGGACCACAGATGTAGCGAGGGACTCATTAAAGATAGATGTAAACAACCCGGCGAGCTGATCAGCACAGGACCGCAGAACACGACCTGAAATACCATCCAGCCCGGCAGCTTTCCTTACGTCCACACGCTTGAGTGCCCTCCGAACTTCATCCTCCGAGACAGAGATCACGTGGTTTTTGCTGCTCTGAGTAATTCCCTCTGACGCGCCACTTTGCGGAGTTGTGCTGCCGCGATTACAATCAAAGCAAGCGAAGAAAGAGTTTAACTCATTCATAAGCAACGGATCAGCTCTCACCTCTGCAGAGGATTTAGATCCAAAAGATGGTCCTCAGTCCCTGCCACATGCGCCGGGAGTCGTTGAGTTGGAAATCATCGTCGGAGAGCATAGCAGGATGATTTGTAGTCATTCATATTCCCTGTTAGGAGACCGGCATTGTATGCGGGAGTGTGTGTGTTCACTGCAGCGCAGATTGAATTGTCCACCCACGGTTTCTGATTTGAGAAGGACGTTATTGTTATTGTTTGTGTGGCTTGCTCTGTAAGCGTGTTGATGAAGCAAAGCGCCACATCCGTGAACTCGCTAACGTCAGATGAACTCACCCGGAACATGTCCCAGTCGACGTCATCAAGAGCTGCCTGTAGCGTGGTCTCTGAATGGGGTGACCAGCGTTTAACTTCCCGCCTCACCGGGGGTTCCTGAACGAGCCTTTGTCTGTATTCAGGTGTGAGGAAAATGGCGGCATGATCCGATTTGCCAAAAGCTGGAAGTTAACAAGCTTTATAGGCGTGTTCTTAAACAGAGAGTAGTAATGATCCAGTGTGTTTGCTCCTTGTGTAGGACAGGAGACGTGCTGGTGAAAGTTTGGCAAGACTTTCTTTAGGTTTGCTTTGTTAAAATCGCCCGCGACGATGAAAGCAGCATCGGGGTGTTTGTTTATGAAGCCGCTGGTAACATCATGAAGGCCAGATAAAGCCAGCCCTGTGTCTGCCTGTGGTGGAATGTAAACGGCAGTGGCGATGACCGAGGAAAACTCCCTCGGCAGATAGAATGGGTGGCAAATGATTGTTAAATGTTCCAGATGAGGCGAGCAGAATCACAAAAGAATGGTGATGTTCATCCATGACCGTCACATGTCCCGACGGAGGCCGAACCACAGACACTATAGTGTTATTGTTGTATGTGTTTAATGTTATCCTTTATTCATTAATTCTGTGTTATGAGTTTATTTTGTGCCGATTCACAGATAGTGTGAGGATATATATGACAGCATGAGTATGTAATTGAGTGAACTTGAATGTACATACATGGCATGAATAAAATATTTACCAGTTAGTTACATAATTCAAAACTGTTTTGAAAAGTATGAGACTATGCATTTGTTAATGTACATACTTTGTATTCATCGATGTTGAAATTGATTCACGTAAAAACAGTGGCAAAGAAGCATCGCGTGTGGATGTTTATTCATTTAATATCATCCTTGAGTATGACACATGAGTATTACAATGTTGAACTTCATCATATCACCGGGATGATAATCCTCCGGTCTAAAGTGAACGCTACACATCACCGCGTTTTCCAAAGCAGATGCAGAAGTGAAGTCCCATCTCTATACCGGCACAAAACGCCACCGATGCAGGTTTCCTAACTTTTATTTTTGTTAGGAAACCTGTGGACTCGATGTCCTGACAGGCTGGACACAATAATTTACCATGACGATGATAAATTGAAACAAAAAAAACTACCGAAAGCACGCTGACTCCTACTGAATACCAACCTATTCTGCACGGACTGACTGAGCCAACTCTTGTGACGTAATATGACGCGATGTTCAAAAAGAGAGAAGCGTTTTTTTACAAACAGTCAAAAAAACGGTCACTTTATCTACTAAATTTGTGTCCTTGTGTCTTTTTAAATGAAATGTGCCCTTGTGTCTTTTTAAAACTTTTTAAAACTTTAAAAAAAAAATTAAATCCTGCATTAACTTTTCATATGGTATTTTCATACAAGTTTATATATTCATTTAGATTTTTTTTCCTGCAGTATGCCATTTAAAAACTGTATCAATAACAGTGCATGTTAGCCAAGCACTAACGTGAATGACTGATGTAACATTAACTCTCTACTGCACAGCGTTGCCCTCAGGCAACGGAAAGTTTTCTTAAGCCCCATGTTTCTTTAAATTATTGAAACAATTAGAATGGTCCAAAAAAGTATCAAAGAACAGTCCAATAAGGTGTGGGAGTCACTATCAAGCACCATTTGAAGAATGGTTTATTGATAAAACAAAAAATGTATCAATAAAAATGTTTCCAAATGAACCAAGAAATGATTTGGAATCATTTGTATCACGTAGCATCAAAATGTGTGCAGTAGAGGGTTAAAGTTTGCAAAACAAATCTTTATCCATCCTTTAACTTTACTCAAAGTAGTAATAATGACAGATAATCTGCATTAATAGACAGGTAATGGCCCACAGCTGATTTGCAGAAGCATTTCAATAAGACATTGTGGCGAGGTAGACGAGCGAGAGACATGGGAGGAGCGAGTGAGACTGGTGTGTGATTGAGAACGAGAAGTCTTTTAAATGTTTGCTGGATCCCGCCTCCTTCTTCCCATAACAACGAACTACGTTACAGACAGTAATAACGTAAGTTGATCACAGGCGGACAGCGTACAACATAGACGGGCATTATGCAAATATAATTCTAGTGATGAGAAGAGTCAATTCTTTCTTTTTCTCAGACAATAACTTTTTTTATTGTGCACTTTTGACTTTACAACTTTGCAGAATGTCTACATTCCCAAACACAAACAGCTATAATACACACAGCATGAAAGGGAATATTCAAAAAACCATAATAGGGGCACTTTAATTAACCTTCCAATAGAGAGAGAAAACTTGCCATTAAATTCTATTCACATATCACTACTCAGATATTAAAAAAGCAGGGTCTATAGTTCTTATATTTAATGCAAGCATTATGTTTCAACTTGTCAAAGCACATTTTTACTTGAATTTGCCACTTGGTGGGTGTTTATTTTGGACGCTGTGTGTAGGCATCTTCACTTCTCTTGACTAAATTGTTCTAGAGAGTATAATACACCACAAGAGAAGAGGGAGCGATCAATGCAGAACTGAGCAGGATATTGTAACACGAGTCCAGGCGGAAGAAAGTTGAGGTTTTGAGCTCAAAATATGCAATAGTGCCCAGAAAGTAAGCAGAGATGGGAGAAAAAGTGTAAATTGAGAAGCTGCTGAGGCCAGAGGTAGATATTTGCCTCACAGACTGAAAGGAGCAGATGAAGTTAAAGGCAGCGGTGGAAAAGCATCATCTCGTGTTCTTAATGTATGGGTTATTCTCAGACTGACAAGCAAGAAAATGAGAGACATCCCTGTGGGGACACATTATCTGCCCAACACTGACACACTGTTATTCGAATCCCATTGCTTTTTTTTATTGTAGTAGGAAAAAATGGGTTTATACAACTGGATATTTTCTACATTTACTGTACTGCTTTAGTATTCACATTGGCTGACTGCTCTTTCCTTTCTCTTATATGCTTTTCCTTCCTTTTTTCCTATTCTTTCTTAAGCTTTTTTTTTTAACACTTTAGCTGCTAATTTGTCTCTGTTATCTCCCATTTATAATTACAGTGTGTTTGGTCTGTTCTGATCTACAGGAAATTAGTTCCACTAAATAACTTGCCTCTTCTCCTTTAGTTTATTAGCACACCGAAAAAGAGAGAACACTGCTTGATGAATTTATGTGGGTAGGAAAAAGCATTTTCATGGAGGACTGGGATTGCTTTGTTGGACTGTGTTGCCAATTGGGCTACTAAATGGCCCAATGGGATGCTCTTGGCAGGAGTAACCTAAACATTTATCGGCCTGACCAAGAAGTAAACAGTCAACAGGAGAGCTAGATTATGTTACATTTAATATTTAGACCATCTGTGTGGGGACTAAGCTCTAGATTTAGTGGGCTATCATCCCAGTAGTGCTGTCAGTGATAATTCATAAGTCACAGCCCTCAGCAATATATTGAGTACTTTGATGACCGTACAACTCATATTTTTGTGCGAAATTTGGGGCCTTTAATTGATATTTTGAGGAACTGTTGCAGTTCACTAAGATTGTGTGGAGGAGTGATGCTTGATTGGCTTGATTTACATTTATACAATTATTGCAGAATTGTATTGAAAAAAACAAAATTCTTGAAATTTGCAAAATAATAATAATAATTTAATTTAAAAGGAATAATGAGGTAAGAAGATAAGACTTTTGACAAATCTCATTATTCCTTTTATATTAAATTATTATTATTATTTTGCAAATTTCAAGAATTTTGTACTAAGAATTAAAAAAAAATCCTGAAATGGAGTGCACAGGTTAATTTTTGTGTCCTGTAAGAGTCACAGTATTGTGTTTGTAGACTGAATAAAAGCAGCAAAAAACAAAAACTGTAAATTTTTAAAGAGCAAGAAAAGCTGACAATGCTGTGTGTGTCTGGAGGGAGTGTGATGTGGCGGTGATGCCAAGGTCACATAAAGACTGCATGAAAAGACACGCACAGAGCCTCATGAGGAAGCCCACATAGTTTTCACATACAAATATAGAATGAAGTAGGTTGTGTGAAAGAGGAGCAATAAAATACAGAGACAGAGAGAATGAAGGAGATGATGAAGTAAGAGTAGATCTAGAGACCCTGATTTTATTGGCTCCAGCTTTCCTGAAACACTGGAGAAACCAAAGGAATTATTCCACCCATGTGTCTGACACGGGCTTTGTAAGTGCTTCTGTTGTCTGCCCACTTACCCTGTCATCGTTCACTCTCGATTTCAAAGACATCTTTGTGTGTATGGTCTCAATAGTGGAGGAGTTTGTCATGCCATACTTCACATAGCCCAGTGAACAATGTGTTGGTTTGTGTGTTAATGTACAAATGTGTCACTGCACCATGCAGTGTTAAGATACACAAATGCTAAATTTCCAGCTGAAAACCAAAAAGTGCTTGATATTATATAATCTTGACATTTGCATTAATCTTAATTTAATAATTAATACTTAAATAATAATAAAAAATTATAATTAAAAAAAAGTAATTAATGATTATCTATAAGTGTTCTTAGTAAGGTTAAAACTGATTAACAGTGGCAGTGTGACAGAAATAATACAGGATCTGTTTTTAAAGGACCTGTTCTGTAATCGTATAAAGTGGCAGAGCCGGTGCTCCTCTAAGGTCATGGTTCAATGTAAATGGATTGTTTCATAATTGCTGCATTAGTATAGGAATAGTCTACTGTAATAGGATTTGTCTCGTAGTGTAGAAGCTTCCAGTCATGCTGATTACTGAGCAGATAAAGCAGTGCTGTGGACACAATGGATTATGTGAGCTGTCATGAGACATGTGGGCATGTGCTTTAAAGAGACACATGCATTTATCAACATAAAACATAATCTATTCACCACAAACAGGATCTAAGCTTATGTATATAGTGGAACATTGCCTTGTTCTTGGTTTGCAAAAGCCTTTGGTAAAAGTTTTGAAGAATAATGAAGAATAACCCAAAGACCATCTTAAACTACAATGGATTTCCAGATGGGTCCCCAGGTTGGATTATACTGGACTCTCTGGTGGATCAGCAAAGCCATGTTGCTCACCAGCCAAGTAGAGATCCCACCTTGTCCTTCCTTATTAACCCCATAACTCTTTACTTTACTTTGTAAAGATTACTTTGACCTTTTATTTCAGTGATGTTTGTTTCTTGAGTGTGTCTGAACGGAAGATTCTATTTGGGATTTAATGTTACCTGAACCCTGTCTGCTTTCCATTATTCGTGAATCCTTATTTGTTTGGCTCCCATTACTAAACCTGTCAATTACCATTTAGATTTTTCATTACAATATATTTACGCCACAGTTTAAAAATTATGGGTTTTGATATATGCTTGCTCACCAATCAAAAATTCAGTAAAACAGTAATTATGCTATTACAATTTAAAATAATACCTTTATATATATATACACTCACCTAAAGGATTATTAGGAACACCTGTTCAATTTCTCATTAATGCAATTATCTAATCAACCAATCACATGGCAGTTGCTTCAATGCATTTAGGGGTGTGGTCCTGGTCAAGACAATCTCCTGAACTCCAAACTGAATGTCAGAATGGGAAAGAAAGGTGATTTAAGCAATTTTGAGCGTGGCGTGGTTGTTGGTGCCAGACGGGCCGGTCTGAGTATTTCACAATCTGCTCAGTTACTGGGATTTTCATGCACAACCATTTCTAGGGTTTACAAAGAATGGTGTGAAAAGGGAAAAACATCCAGTATGCGGCAGTCCTGTGGGCGAAAATGCCTTGTTGATGCTAGAGGTCAGAGGAGAATGGGCCGACTGATTCAAGCTGACAGAAGAGCAACTTTGACTGAAATAACCACTCATTACAACCGAGGTATGCAGCAAAGCATTTGTGAAGCCACAACACGCACAACCTTGAGGCGGATGGGCTACAACAGCAGGAGACCCCACCAGGTACCACTCATCTCCACTACAAATAGGAAAAAGAGGCTACAATTTGCACAAGCTCACCAAAATTGGACAGTTGAAGACTGGAAAAATGTTGCCTGGTCTGATGAGTCTCGATTTCTGTTGAGACATTCAGATGGTAGAGTCAGAATTTGGCGTAAACAGAATGAGAACATGGATCCATCATGCCTTGTTACCACTGTGCAGGCTGGTGGTGGTGGTGTAATGGTGTGGGGGATGTTTTCTTGGCACACTTTAGGCCCCTTAGTGCCAATTGGGCATTGTATGTGACAAATAAAACTCTTGAATCTTGTTTAAATGTCACGGCCTACCTGAGCATTGTTTCTGACCATGTCCATCCCTTTATGACCACCATGTACCCATTCTCTGATGGCTACTTCCAACAGGATAATGCACCATGTCACAAAGCTCGAATCATTTCAGATTGGTTTCTTGAACATGACAATGAGTTCACTGTACTAAAATGGCCCCCACAGTCACCAGATCTCAACCCAATAGAGCATCTTTGGGATGTGGTGGAACGGGAGCTTCGTGCCCTGGATGTGCATCCCACAAATCTCCATCAACTGCAAGATTCTATCCTATCAATATGGGCCAAGATTTCTAAAGAATGCTTTCAGCACCTTGTTGAATCAATGCCATGTAGAATTAAGGCAGTTCTGAAGGCGAAAGGGGGTCAAACACAGTATTAGTATGGTGTTCCTAATAATCCTTTAGGTGAGTGTGTGTGTGTATATATATATATATATATATATATATATATATATATATATATATATATATATATATATATATATATATATTTTTTTTTTTTTATGTTTTATGTGATTTGTCCCTGTGATGGCAAAGCTGAATTTTCAGTATCATTACTTCAGTCTTCAGTATCACATGATCCTTCAGAAATCATTCTAATATGATTATTTGGTGCTCAAGAAACATTATTATAAATGTTGAAAACAGTTCTGTTGCTTAATATTTTTGTGCAACCGGGATACATTTTTCTTCATTGGATTTCTTTGGATAAATTGAAAGTTCAAAAGCATTTTTGTAACAGTGTAAACGTACTGTCACTTTTGATAAATGTAATGTGCACTAAAACTTAGATCTTACAATTGCTGTTTAAATATCGGCAGTTTGGTGGTGTATGTAGATCAGGTTTTGCCTACATTGTGGGAACCTGCCAATACTTTTCTCTACTATGTAATTTAGTCGTCCTTGTAAGCGTTCTGGATTTATCTGATCTTTTTTAATCTGGACTTTAATAGGCTATGGTTTACCTATGTGTGTGTGCTATGTTTAATAACATGTTATCTGTCTATCTTTCCCTCTCTAGGAAACCTTTTCCAATTGGGGACAGAGTGACATTCAGTGGTAAAGAATGTGTCTGTCAGCAATGTTCCCTCAAGCTGGTTAATTCCAATGAGCCAATCAAAATCCATGGGCCCAGTCGTAAGTCTCAACCCTCAGTTTAAACATTTGCATAACATGTGGTCCACATGTGTGTGTGTGTGTGGATTAGGACCAGCCAACAGTCCTAACATGGCAAAAAGGCATAGTAAATTATATATTATTGTTTATGTATTCATATATTTATTATTTAATTTTTTTATTCTTCATGTATTAAGTCTGTCATTCAGAGTTTGTATTTATTTATTTATTTATTTATTTATTTAAATGTTGGATATTATTATTTGTTATTTTCACTTTTTAGTGTTTTCAGTAGTCTTTTTTTCTGAAAGCCCAGGAGCTACAACCCTCCATAATGCTGTATTGGCCTGCATGTCTCTGAGGGGAGATGACAGACCCCTGTTCAACAGATTAAAGTGTGTGTATTGTCTGGGTAAACAGAGGCAGAATGCTGTGATGTTTTATAAAGGCCAGAGGTGAAGAGCGTCTGAGCTTTGTGTCTGTGTTTACTCTTTGAACAAATGTATAGAGTCCGAACTGGGAAATTTCTGCAATGCCTTCTTTCCAATTTTATAAATTGTATAAAATATTAATGTTTTTAAATATGGGAATCATATTATTTCAAAATTGGCCATTCTTATTTTTTTATATAATATTGTAGTTTAATATTTGATTTATCTGTGCAGTTCATAATTTTTTTTTTAAAAATTTGAATCATAATCTTTAATCAAGAAAATAAATAAATTGTTGGAGTAGAAGTGTGAAAGCGTTCTGTAATATCTGTCTCTGTCTAAAGATTGACCTGACTGATCAGGCAGGTGAACTGAAAAAATCTGAGCTCTGTGTTTGGATGCAAATACTCTAAACATAGCTGAACATCTTCCAAATAAACACAAACGATGCACTGACCTTTTAGTGCTCAAAATCATGTTACAGTCATGCATCATGCTGCCCTACCCATCCTACACAGCTCAATAAAGTGTGTGTATATCTGATTTAGAAAAAAGAAGTAACCTTCATAACAATTTTTGTCAATTTTTACAAGGACACAGGAAAGACTTATGAACCTTAAGTCCATTATATAACCTCTCTTCCCTTCCTCGTGACTCGTTTTAGATTGTGCAGGTTGTAAGGAGGAGATCAAACAGGGTCAGTCTCTGCTGGCGCTAGAGAAACAGTGGCACGTCAGCTGCTTCAGGTGTCAGACCTGCGGCCTGGTCCTGACGGGAGAGTACATCAGCAAGTGAGTGACCGCTTCTGTTGACCTGTTGGCTTTCTTTCAGCCACACATCACACACATTGTGTTGCACAAAGAAGCCTGTTTCTCATGTTTGAAACCACATTAACTCTGCACATTTAATAAATATTTAATGACTAATATTTACACATTATACACAAAATAATAGGCCTATGTGTAATTTTTATATGTGGATAAATATAGAATTTTTTAGATTAGGCAATTTGTGTGTACATTTTCTCTATAAACACTATAGTTCAAAAGTCATGTGACATTGAAGACTGGAGTAATGGCTGCTGGAAATTCTGCTTTGCCATCACACAAATAAATTACATTTTAAAATATTTTTTGATCAGTAATGTGTATGCATATATACATGATTTACTGATAAGCAGCTACTCTTGTTAGGGACTTTTGTATTTTGAATTTTGAAGAGCTCAAAATAGATGTATAATATAGTATATGTAGTATATTGTAGATGAGGGAGACACATTCCTGTGTACACCTGGTGTTTTAATTAATCTCTTTTGTCCATTTTCAACCACTGTCCACTTTTCAAACTTCTGTCCTGATTTCTTTGAGGGGAGGGTCTATGGTCTATGAGTTTTTTCAGATCTTTCTATCTAATGGACAAAATAAGCTCGCTCAATTTACATATGAACACGCCCAGAGACGACTGGAAAACATGCAGAGAGCAGCAGCTTTCATTTCTGCTCTGATAGCCGCAAGATCATGACGAACTCTGTGAGTGCATGTTATAAATCAGGAGTGGTGAGAGAGAACATTGTGCTTGATACGTTTTTCGTCTTCAAACCAAACTTGGATCTTCAGATGATAAAGTTTAAATCCTGTCTATCTAGCGCGCTTCCCATAATGTTTCTGCATTAGCTCAGTAGGAGGAGAGTAGGCAGTCTTCTGTGGCTGTTTCGAACACTTTTGACCACATGAGCGTATACACTACAAAAGCAATCCGGTCGAATGTGTACTACCTCTGGAAGAGGTCAAAAGTGGACAAGCTCAAAATGTTTTAGACCCCTTTTACACCTGCATTTAGCGCTGTCCACTTGTGATCCAATCAACCAAAGCACATCTTAATACCAGGTGTAAACAGGGCCAAAAAGTCACAGAGGTCATAGTTTTCTGGTTTTGTAAAACCTGAATACCTGTGTTTTATTTTTGGTAACAGTATCAGAATGTGTTCATTCATGTGAGTCTTATTTTGCATGCAGAGACGGCATTCCTTACTGTGAGTCAGACTACCATGCCCAGTTTGGGATAAAGTGTGAAACATGCGACAGATACATCAGTGGACGTGTGCTGGAGGTGAGTCTACACCCTGCCTGCTTACATCCCGCCATTAGACCAGTATCCAACAACCCTCCCAACCTAGACGCTTAATGTTACTCTTCATAACATTACACTACCATTCAAACATCTGGGGTTAGTAATTTTATTCAGCAAGGGCACATTAAATTGATCAAAAATGACAGTATAAAGACATTTAATGCTACAGAAGAGTTCTATTACAAATAAATTCTGTTCTGTATTCCTCGATTTATAAATCGTGCGCACAATTTAGCCTACTATTTTTGCATGTCACGTGAGGGGCTCAGTACATTAGAAATGTCATGAACGTTTAATTCATGTCCACAGACTCCTGTAATAACTTTGTGGAACCCCTGTAGTGAACACTGGACCTGAGCAATTGACTCATTATACACACATGTAGTAGTTCTTTGTGATGAGTGACTCATCTTTGGTTGTTATTGACTCTGAATTACCTCAAAACTCGGCTGAATAGACAGCGATTGTGTTGAGTTATACCTGAAATAAACATGAATTGATCCATAAAGCGGGCCAGGCAAGAACCCTCTGTTATTAAATGTTCAAGGGCTAAATATGAGGAGATGAATCGAAGCCCAGACAGACAGGGAATAAAACCACCATTTGAAGCACTCTTCCCTTAGACACATATTTTTCTCTCTCAAAACACTTTCAACATTTATGGTTAACAGATGGCAAAGAATACACCTTGGAGAGATGAGTAGAGGAGAAGGCTTTGAGAGAATAAACAAGTGAGGCAAGCAACATTTTTATTGTTTCTGATATTTATTTTTCTCGTTCTTCCTTCTAAGAAGACACAGGGAAAAATTTCCCCGGTCTCCTAACGGGGAATATGACTGAATACAGATCGTCCTGCTATGCTCTCAGACGAGCAGTTAAAGCCGCAAAACTCCGTTATAAAGACCGAGTGGAGTCTCATTTCCAACTCAACGACTCGCGGCGCATGTGGCAGGGTCTGAGGTCCATCTGCTCTTTTGGATCTAAATCCTCTGCAGAGGTGAGCGCTGATCCGTCGCTTGTGAATGAGTTAAACTCTTTCTACGCCGCTTTGACTGTAACAGCGGCAACGCCGACTCCGCCAAGTGGTGGCGCGTCAGAGGGAATTACTCAGAGCAGCAACAACCACGTGATCTCTGTCTCGGAGGATGAAGTTCGGAGGGCACCTGCCGCGTGTGGACGCCAGGAAAGCTGCTGGGCCAGATGGTATTTCAGGTCGTGTTCTGCGGTCCTGTGCTGATCAGCTCGCCGGGTTGTTTACATCTATCTTTAATGAGTCCCTTGCTACATCTGTGGTCCCCACCTCCTTCAAAAAATCCACCATCATCCCTGTCCCTAAGATCAGTAAACCCTCTTGCCTAAATGACTATCGTCCAGTGGCTCTCACATCTATAGTCATGAAGGTCTTTGAGAGACTCATTAAAAACACCATTTGCGCCTACATTCCTGACACTTTGGACCCTCTTCAGTTTGCCTATCGTCCCAATAGATCGACTGAAGATGCCATCTCTCATGTCCTCCACTCCTCCCTCACTCACATCGACAGCAAAAGTGGGAACTACGTAAGGCTGCTATTTATTGACTATAGCTCAGCCTTTAACACCATAGTTCCCATTAAGCTAACCGCCAAACTCCTGGATCTCGGCCTGAATCCTTCTCTCTGCCACTGGATTGAGGACTTCCTCACTGGCAGGCCTCAGGTGGTGAGAATAGGCCAGTCCATCTCCACCTCCATCACCCTGAGTGTGGGAGCTCCACAGGGCTGTGTCCTGAGTCCCCTGCTCTACTCTCTCTACACGCATGACTGTTTGTCCACACACAGCTCCACCTCTATCATCAAATTTGCTGATGATACTGTTGTCCTGGGCCTCATTTCCAACAACAATGAGACGGCATACTTGGACGAGGTGGAGCATCTAACATCATGGTGCCAGGACAACTGTCTCTCTCTGAATGTTGGCAAGACCAAAGAAATGATTGTGGACTTCAGGAAGAGACAGCAACGGACATACTCCCCCCTCATGATCAGCGGGTCACCAGTAGAGAGAGTGAGCAGCTTCAAGTACCTGGGTGTAAACATCTCCGAGGACCTGACCTGGACTGCACACATTCAGACACAGGTGAAAAAAGCCAGGCAAAGACTGTACCACCTGCGCCAGCTGAGGAAATTCAGGGTTTCACCAGCTATCCTGAAAACGTTCTATTTAGGGGCGATAGAAAGTGTATTAACTCAGTGCATCACAGCGTGGTATGGGAACAGCACCAGTCATGACTGCAAAGCCCTGCAAAGAGTCGTGCGCTTATCCGAGCGCATCTCAGGGTCAGCTCTCCCATCTCTGCAGGACGTCTATACCAAACGCTGCAAAGGTAGAGCTACTAAGATCATCAAGGACTCTAATCACCCTGCAAACCCTCATTTCACGCTGCTGCCATCTGGTAGCGCTCCAAGCCTAATGGCCAAAACTGAGAGACTCAGGAGGAGCTTCTTCCCCAGGCCATCAGACTCCTGAACTCAGTCACTTAACATCACGTGACTTCACTTCAGGATAAACATCGATACACTGACATTGCACTGCACTTTCTGTTCTCGTTGTTACTGTGTAACAACCTGTTATAAACCTGTTTGCACATTATACTCTTTGTACATTTGTTAACCACATATTAATAAGTCTACAGTTTACTCACTGCACAGTTTACCTCACTTATTTTATTCCGCTTCTTTATTCTTATTTTTAGTACTTTTTTATCCTATTTCTATTATAATTTCCTCCTTGTGTTTTTAACTGTGAATTTGCACTGTCCATGGAGCGGACCTGTTTACATTTCACTCCCGGTTGTATATTCTGTATATAACTGTGTATGTGACAAATAAAACTCTTGAATTAAAATTGTTGCATCTTCTACTATACAGTAGCTTACCATTTGAGCTATGGACTATGCCATGATCAAACCTAAAGTTTCTCCCAGAAGATGATAACATAGCGTAGTCCAACACCCTAGAAACCACTCACAACATCTTATAAACCTCATAGACTCTTTAGCAAAATGGTTGAAACAAATTCGAAATCTGAGCAAGTTGTTTTTTATTTATTTTTTTTTATTTTTTTTTATGGACAAACACTGCTTACTAGATAGATAGACAGACAGACAGACAGACAGACAGACCACTACTGTTTCAATGTGTAGTTACTGAGATAATGAGTGATGTAGCTAATGAAGAGCCAGTGGGTTGCCCTGCCTTTAGTTTTCCTCCCCAGTGGCTCATCCTTCAAAAGAATGGCCTAATATTCTGGCCTTTGATGCTTCATAAGCAGGAATGATTCTTTTGGCAGGTACCCCTGGCACCCTTTCTTTTGTTGATTTGCTATTGCTCCTGTGACACTCCTGAACAGGGTTGTGGAGTCATGGAGTTGGAGAGAGAGAGAGAGACAGAGAGACTTTAAGTAATGTGACGGTCATGGGGAAGAGAAACATGATGAGCTAGTTTACATACAAATAAGGAGATAATTTGTCAGCCAAGAGTTCCAAAGCTGAGAAAGCTTAATGCTAATATACACCATTTAAAAGGAACTTGTGTGAGATTGTGTACTCACACAAACTAAGTCATTCCTGCCGCTCTGTTTGCTCTGATCCCGGTCTGATTGGCTGGTGTGAAGTGTTCCGTGTTCCAGCGAGAGCTCAAGTCAGGTTATTTATAGCTAGTGGGACACAAGCTGATTTATCTTTATCTGCCTGTTTGATTTGCACTCATTCCCCCTGGGAGACACCTAGTGATACTGCATGCCTCTGAGCACTTAGAAACTGACAGCTCGCTGATTCCTGGAGCAATGACAGCATACACTGGGTCTCTAACTCATAAACTGGCCTTCTCTTGCCACCTGCTCTGTGCCTCCTCTCCAATGCGCCCCTTTCTTCTTTGGACTTCCTAGTGAGACAACATTTGGTGTATTTGCAATATTTGTCTATAAATAGCAACTTGTCTAAGAACTACTTGCATTTTAGACACATTATGGGCAATTAATTTTTCTGTAAATAGTTCCAAATGAAGCCATAGGTTAATTAGTGTCTCTGAGCAACACACAGTAGTTCTTGAAAGAATCAGTGTTTCAAAAAGTTGGTTAAATTCAGAATGAATCAGAATGAATGAACAAATTGATTGAGGGAATTAATTAAATGACTTACTCATAAAGATTCACGTTTTGTTCCAGAATGAATCAGTGTTTTGAATAAATATTTTGATTGACTCAGTTGCTCATTCATAAAGATCAAGAGTCACATATTTAATTCTTAAATTAATCAGTTTTGCATGAATTGCAAGAGATTAAATGATTGAATGACTCGTTCATGAAGACAATCACGTTTTACTCTTGAATGAATCAATGCTTTGAACAAATTGTTTTAGTAGCTGATTCAGTGACTCATTCATAAAGATACTCGCATTTCATTTTAGACTAATTTCCAATGAATCAGTTTTGAACAAATCAGTGACTCGTTCATAAGTGACTCATTCATAAAGACAGTGTCTGAATCCGAAATCGCTCCCTAAACCCTCAATCACTATTCCTTACTTTTGTCCACTAATACAGTTCACTTGAAGGAGTGAATGAAAACAAGTGAGCGAATTCGGACAGCCTCTGAACAGCCAGCTGTACACTTGTTATTGTGGTGCAATGTGGGATAGAACGAGTGCACTCAGAAACGTACACTATGGTTTTGGACACCTCTACAAATGGCTGTCCCCTCAAATAGTGCCCTATTTAAGGGTATAGGGGTTCATTTTGGATTCAGCCAGTCATATGTGTTGTCCCTGCATGAATCATTGTTTTGAACAAATCTGATTCAATAAATTGCTCATAAAGACAGTCACTTGTCGCCACCTACTGCCATAACATATTTAATTCCTAAATGAATCAGTTTTACATGAATTGCAAGAGATTAAATGTTTGATGACAGTCACATATTTTGTTCCTGAACGAATCAGTGCTTTGAACAAATTGTTTTAGTAGCTGATCCAGTGACTCATTCATAAATACACTCACGTTTAATTTCCGAATAATTTCCAATAAATCAGTTTTGAACAAATCATTGACTCGTTCATAAAGATAGTCACATGTGTTGTTCCTGCATGAATCATTGTTTTGAACAAATCTGATTCAATGAATCACTCATGAAGACAGTCACTTGTCGCCACCTTCTGCCATAACAATGTAAATACAAACTTTACATTCTTTGAACTGTTATATCAGAACTGTTACAACACTGCCCAACCAATCAGATTCAGGGACTGGAACTTACAGTTGTATGATTATAATCATAATACATACAGTAAATAGTTGTTTTCACCCCTGCTACTGATAATTTTCTTTTTAATTTGGGGGCATCATCTTTAGCTCAATTAACTCTAAATAAACATTGCAAATTTTTTCCTTCTCTGCAGTTCCATCAACAAACTCTCCTTGTTTTAAATGTCCCAGAGGAACAGTTCTCTCAATTACTGATTTTTGGCACCTGAAGGATCTCTGTAAGCTTTAAATGTGTGTACGGTGAGCAAGAGAGTCATTAAAAGTCTGTAGAGCTCAAATGAGTCTTGATCAGTATTAAAACGGCAATAAAAGAGAAGTGCTCTATTGCTTAATATGGGGGACACTGTTGAGACAAGCATGTGTTCACTATGTTTATTACACTCATGATAATGGGTTCAACAGGTGGAGCTTTTATGTGCTTGTATATATTGTTTTAAAATCCTCTAGACTAGAGTATCCTCCAACATTTTTTCATTGTTCTGTTTGTCACTTTCTTTCTCTGTCCAGGCTGGTGGGAAGCACTACCACCCCACTTGTGCTCGCTGTGCCCGGTGTCAGATGATGTTTACAGAAGGAGAGGAGATGTATCTCACAGGTGAGGAGAGGTTACAGAGGGCCAACAGCTGGCACTTTCCATGAATAGGGTGCAAAATAGGGCCTGAAACTCTTCCAAATAAGGAAGTGATTATTTTTCAACCAATGGTCAGTGAAAGTTGCTTAACTTTCAGAAAATGCTGATTGTCAACCTCAGGTGGTAAAACGAATTATATATAATTTTCTAGGAACTTGCAGTTGCAAAAATGTGCCAAAATGCAAAAATGTTTAAAACATTTAAAAATAAACCTTATGAAATAAGATCAACATGGAATGAGAATATTCACTCGTTTTACTGCAATGTAGAAAGTGTCCAAATAATGATACTTCTTGGGTGTCTCTATCTGAAATTTGTATTATACTTTTGGTGAAATTGGGCATGAGTCTTCCATAAAGTGTATGCAATGACATAAGGGCTCTCAAATGCTTCAGATGCTTGTGGGATTTGAATTGGTGACAAAGAACTTACAGCCCAGACAACTGAACACAGAAAGTGAAAAGAAGACATTCAGTGGTATACAGTAAAGAAAAAAAATACATTAATGTGAGTTTAGGAGAATTATTTTGACTTTTTATTGCTGACCTTGGCAATTGTTGTGACTGACCTTGTGAGAGACTTCACCTGTAACACCAGAGGAAACACATATTAGGTTAAAATGTAAAAAAAAAAAAAAAAAAAAAAGTTTTTTATTAGTTTTTTTTTCTTTTTTCCCACAAAATTCTCAAAATTTACCAATTGAGGAACAGATGAGGACTTTTCTAATAAAGGGGCTCTTTTAGAATATTATATGACAATCTTTCATATTTAGCTCCATACCCAGAACACCATGAACTGTATGCAAGATTCATGTGGGAGATAAAGGCTTATTGGGAAGACCTTAAAGAAACTGCTGTTATTCCTCAGAGAGACTCATCTTGACCCATCTTAATGCCCCATTCAGTAGATTTCCATGTGTGATCAATCATATGACTTTTAGTGCCAGCGGCTGGTGGAAATTAGAATGCGCCGCAGGTCTTTCTGTGTGTTTGTCTGTTCTGTTTCACATTCAGCACTGAGATGTGTAAGTGTGTTACAGGCTAGCGAACACGCCTCGAGGTAAATGCGTTTAAAAGTCAGCAGAGCCAGGCATCAGCACATTACTATAATGCAAAAAGAGAGAGATACGTAGGGAGCGAAAACTGGAGAGAATGAGCAAGACAGAGACAGAGCAGCGGATTAAAAAAAAAACATCAATCTGAAATTGAAACACTGCAGTTGAATGAATGCTCTCTGGCCTTTATTCTCCTAGAGTGATTACATTAAATGTATTTGCCTTAGCTTGAGTCTATCCATCTGGTTCCAAATCTCGAACTCACCTGCGAGGTCAGGAGTGATGTGATTGGCTGCAGACCTTAGATGCCAAACTGAAGAAAACTCAGAATAAAAATCTCATTGTGCAAATACATTGCAGACATTTTCTTCAAGGAGGACATGGCTTCGTTGCCTACTCAAAAAATGGCAATGATGGCAAAGCTGAATTTCATCATTTTATTATTATTATTATTTAATGTTGAAAACGTCTCAGGTTATGACTGTAACCCTTGTTCCCCGAGAAGGGAACGAGACACTGCGTCGTTGAGTGACGACACTCTGGGAATGCCCTCAGTGTAGCGCGTCTGAAGCATGAATGAAATTTATCCAACCCTGATTTGTGCTGCGTCATGACGTAGTAGATGACGGCATAAGTGGAAGCTACAAAGGGGACGTTGGCACACAAACACATTAGCTTATTTGCGATGAAGCGAGCGCTCTGCCCGTGATAGGTGTGGCGATGAGACGCAGTGTCTCGTTCCATTCTCGGGGAACAAGGGTTACAGTCATAACCCGAGACGTTCCCCTTCGAGGGTACTCGCACTGCGTTGTCGAGTGATGACACTCTGGGAACGAACTACCCACTATGCCACACCGTAATCACGCCCGTCCTAGTGTGAAGCTGGGAGACCAGGCACACTTATGACGCGAGCACCCTGGCACCAGGCTTCACCGGGAGTTGCAGACTGTAGAATCTTATGAAGGTGTGCGGGGTGGCCCACCTGGCCACCTCGCAAATGGCCTCCTGAGGGAGGGCCACCGAGGAGGCCATGCCCCTGGTGGAATGAAGCCTCACGGCCATCGGTGAAGGAAAATTGCACACCTGATAAGCCGTGGCTATAGCCTGGACAATCCAATTGCTGATTGTCTGTTTCAGTGCAGGCAGCCCCTTCTTGGGTGAGCCAAAGCACACCAACAACGGGTCTGACTTTCTCCACTGGGAAGACTTCTCCAGGTAAATTCTTAGAGCGGAGCAGGTGAAGTCTTCCCTCTTCTGCCGTCACGTGAGGTGGAGGATGAAAGGCCTGAAGAACCACTGACCGTGCCACATTAGATGGCACCTTGGGCACCTTGGCCTTCACCACCTCTGGGTGAAGTCGCCACTCCCCGGGCCTCAGCCCCTGCCTCGACAGGACGTCTGCTCCCTGGTTTTGATCCCCTGGGATATACATCGCTCTGAGAGACGACAGGTTCCCCTGGGACCACAGGAGGCTCTGTTGTGCCAGTCTGCATAGAGAGCACGACCTCAGACCCCCCTGATGATTCCGATACGAAGTTACAGACATATTGTCTGATCGTATCAGGACATGGTGGCCGTGGAGGTCTGGGAAAAAGCTCATCAGAGCTTTGTAGACCGCCAGCATTTCCAGGTGATTTATATGCCGGGAAGGATGCCGGGTCTCCTATAAACCTCTCGCAAATCGGCCTTCCATGACTGCGTCCCAACCAGTGAGGGAGGCATCTGTTGAAACGGTTTTCCGGCAACATGACGCTCCCAACACTAGCCCCTGGGACAGAAACCAAGGTTTCTTCCATATGATGAGGGAACGAGGCCATCTGCGCGTTACCTTGAACATACGGAACAGATTTCCCCTCGGGGAAATCCCTTGGTTTTCAGCCAGCACTGTAGGGGTCTCATGTATAACAGGCCGAACAGAATTCTGTTGGGCGCTGCTGCCATGAGCCCCAGCAGTCTCTGGAACTGCTTCACAGTGAGGTTGCGGCCTAATTTTGCTCTGGAGACCATCACCTGTATGGACTCGATACATGCAGGGGATAATTGTGCCCTCATCGTAGTCGAGTCCCATACAAACTCAAGGGTTCTCTGGGAAGGCGTTAAGTCTCAGCCCCAAGCACCATATATGGACCAGAACGACACCTCAGTGCCGAACTGGCATTCCTCGAGACTGGGCCAATATGAGCCAGTCGTCAATAGAATTCAGTAAACGGATGCCCTTGGGGAAAGAGCTAGGCCGAAAAAGAACCTGATATTGGTAGGCGCCGCCCCCGAAAGCGGACCTCAGGAACTTCCTGTGAAATGGAAGGATGGATACATGGAAGTATGCGTCTTTAGATCATGACGAACCAGTCCTCAAACTGAATCTGACTCACGATGGCTGGAATTGTGAGCATCTTGAACCTGAATCTCCTCAGAGAATGATTCAAGTGCCTCAGATCTAATATTGGACGCAACTCCCCCATCCCTCTTGGGAACTATGAAGTACCGGCTGTAGAACCCGGACTCCCTGTCTGGCAGAGGGCTGTATGGTCTCCTTATCAACAGGGAGTGAACTTCCTGTTCCATAACCCGCACCACCACAGTCCAGACCACCCCATTAAACTTCGGGGAAGAGTAACCGAACTGCAGTCTGTATCCCTTTTCTACAGTCGCAGGGCCCACGAAGATATATTCGGCATGACCATACGCCGAGATAATCTGCGAAGGGAACCAGCCTCTCAAGGCTGGCCTCGGGTGTCAACCGAGCCTCATTCCGACCCCCTGAAGCGGCTGACCAGCAGGGGGTAGACAAGAAAGATTTTCAGTGTGTGCGGACGTGTTTGCTACCCAGCCGCAGGTCTCTCTAGAGGCGGATGGAGCAGCGTGCGTTTGCTGGAAATCGATGTGGCCCGAACGTCATGGACAGCGGAATCACAACATCGACTTCCAAAGAGTTCTACAGAGGAGGCAACTCGATCGCTCCTACCCGGAAGGGGGGCTGGCCAGCAGGAGCCTCATCTAAGTTAGCAACTCGACATGAGGCAGCGAGAACAACATTCTCTTTTACTACTTCACTCCCTCGATGCTGTGCATGTCTAATCCCTCGGAATCAGACAGCTCAAGCATCGGGTTCTCCACCCCAGGGGAATGACGAGGGAGAACATCTGAACTGTCAGATGGGGACTGAGAAAATGCCTCAGCAACGAGACCCTAAAGAAAGTCCTGCCAAACTTTCACCAGCATCGCCTCCTGCCCCCACACGAGGAGCAAACACACTGGATCACTGCTACTCTCCGTTTAAGAACGCCTATAAAGCTGGTCACTTCCCAGCGTTGGCAAATCGGATCATGCCGCCATTTTCCTCACTCCCGAATACAAACAAAAGTCTCCAGGAACCCCGGTGAGGCGGGAGCGCTGTCACCCTCAGAGACCGCGCTACAGGCAGCTCTGGGCGATGTGGATTGGGACATGTTCCGGAGCGAGTTCAGCTGACGTAAGCGAAGTTCACAGACGTGGCGCTTTGCTTCATCAACACGCTTACAGAGCAAGCCACGAATCTAACGCCCTTCTCAAATCAGAAACCGTGGGAATGATTCAAGCTGCCAGTGAACGCGACGCACTGCTGCTACAACGCCGGTCTCCATTCAGGGATGACTGAATACAGATCGTCCTGCTATGCTCTCAGACGAGCAGTTCTCCGTTATAAAGACCGAGTGGAGTCTCATTTCAACTCAACGACTCATGGCGCATGTGGCAAGGTCTGAGGTCCATCTGCTCCTTTGATCTAAATCCTCTGCAGAGGCTCGTGAACGAGTTAAACTCTTTCTGGCAGACTGTAACCGCGGCACGCGACTCCTAAGTGGCGCGGAGGAAATTACTCAGAGCAGCAACAATCACGTGATCTCTGTCTCCGGAGGATGAAGTTCGGAGAGCACTCAAGCGTGTGGACGCCAGGAAAGCTGCTGGGCCGGATGGTATTTCAGGTCGTGTTCTGCGGTCCTGTGCTGATCAGCTCACACTCACAGAAAATCCACCATCTCCCTAAGAACAGTAAACCCTCTTCTAAATGACTATCGCCCAAGAGTCATGAAGGTCTTTGAGAGACTCATTAAAAACACCATTTGCGAACTTCATTCTGACACTTTGGACCCTCTTCAGTCCCAATTTCTGAAGATGCCATCTCTCATGTCCTCCACTCCTCTCACTCAGATCGACAGCAAAAGTGGGCATTTATTGACTATAGCTCACTTTAACACCATAGTTCCCACCAAGCTAACCTCCAAACTCCTGATCTCGAGATCTCTCTGCCACTGGATTGAGGACTTCTCACTGGCAGGGGTGAGAATGAGGCCAGCTCCCTCCACCTCCTCTGAGTGTGGGAGTCCACAGGGCTGTGTCCTGAGCCCCTGCTCTATACACGCATGACTGTTTGTCCACAGCGGCTGACCAGCTGATGATACTGTTGTCCTGGGCCTCATTTCCAACAACATGGCATACTTGGACGAGGTGGAGATCTAACATCATGGTGCCACAACTGTCTCTCTGGAGACCAAAGAAATGTTTGGACTTCAGGAAAGCCAGCGGACATACTCTAGAGGTCACCAGTAGAGAGAGTGAGCAGCTTCAAGTACCTTGCTCCGAAATCGATGCTCACATTCAGACACAGGTGAAAATCAGGCAAATGGACAGCGGAAATCACAAGCTATCCTGAAAACTTTCTATTTAGGGGCGATAGAAAGTGTTTTTAACTCTACAGAGGCATGGGAACAGCACCAGTCATGACCGCAAACGCTTATCCGAGCGCTGCCAGGTCAGCTCTCCCGCTCTCTGCAGGACGTCTACACAGCAAAGGTAGAGCTACCAAGATCATCTAATCACCTGCAAACCTTCATTTCAGCAACTCGACAAAACTGAGAGACTCAGGAGGAGCTTCTTCCCCAGGCCATCAGACTCCTGAACTCAGTCACTTAACTCACGTGACTTCACTTCAGGATAAACATCGATACCTCATTGATGCACTCGTTGTTACTGTGTAACAACCTGTCATAAACCTGTTTGCACATTATACTCTTTTATACATTTGTTAACCACATATTTATAAGTCTACAATCACTGCAAAGCTCTTCAATTATTTTAGCACTTTATCCTTATTTGTTACCTTTTTCTCTCTTGACTTGATTATTTATAATTCTACAGATATAGACATATATATATATACCCTATATATATATATATATATATATATATATATATATGAGTACTTTTTTTATATATCCTATTTCTATTATAATTTCTTCCTTGTGAGAACACTGTCCATGGAGCGGACCTGTTTACATTTCAGATGGGGATTCTGTATATAACTGTGTATGTGACAAATAAAACTCTCTTGAATCTTGAATGAATCTTGAGACCCGCTGACAAGTCCATCCGGGAGCCCTATGATCTAAGCCACCGCGCTGCCTCAATAGGCGGGACCAGAACCACAGGGCTCGCAAGCCTGATTGGCTCACTACAGGCAGCCCCCTCGAGAGCTATCTGAGCGTTCTTATTTTATGAATGAAGCGGCGTGTCTGGGGCTTTAATGTCACCCGCCTCGATGCTGAGCACATCTGACAGCTCGAGCATCGGGTTCTCCACCCCGGGGAAAGAAGCCGCAGCGCGGGCTTCCACTCGGGGAGGGAGAACATCTGAACTGTCAGATAAGGACTGAAAAAGTGCCATCTAAGCCACCGCGCTGCCTCAACAGATGCGGGACAGAACCACGGGGCTCATGAGCCTGCCGACTTCACAAAATACTCTCTTTTTTGGACAAACAACACCAAATAGACAGACAATTTCAACACAGAGCGCTTGCTGAAGAGCAAAAAGCTAATGTGTTTGTCCCCTTTGTAGCGTCCGCTTATGCCGTCATCTACTACGTCATGATGCAGCACCAATTAGGGTTGGATAGATTTCATTCATGCTTCAGACGCGCTACGCTGAGGGCGTCCCCAGAGTGTCGTCACTCGACGACGCAGTGCGAGTTCCCTCGAAGGGGAACAGTGATACATTCAACGGTACAGTTTTTCAACTTTTGAATGGTAGTGTACTTGCAACTGAAAACTACATGGTTAAATCTTCTACCTCCTTTTTATTTCTTAAAAAAAGTCATCTTAAGGTGTCTTGAAGTTTTGTGTACTCTAATGTTCTCCTCTTATTTGTTTGGCTCTGTGTCTCAGGTTCAGAAGTGTGGCATCCTGTGTGTAAACAGACATCTCGAGCAGAGAGGAAACTGAGAGTGAGTTTTTTCTTCTTCTTTTTAACAAGTACAGACTGAATTTTAAAATGCCTTCAGATCTCACTCTGAAGCTCTGCTAATTTCTTCCTTATTTTATTTTACAGCTCAGGCGCACATCAGAAACCTCCATCTCTCCTCCAGGCTCCAGCATTAGTTCACCCAGCAGAGTCATCTGTGTAAGTAGCTCACATGTCATAATTGTGATAATAAATTAGTGATTATTTTGACATAATGTGTACATGTTAATGTACAAGTTAAAGGGACAGTTCACCCAAAAATGTTATTCTGTCATCACTTACTAACCTTCATTTCGACCAAATCTGCATTTTCTTCTGTGGAAAACAGTTTTAAGTTGGTCATTTTATGGGGTTTATTTCAAGCTTCAAATAGGATGCAAAAACACCATAAAATTCTCATCAGTGTTACAGTCATTAAAACCGTGACCTATATTCCAAATCTTCTGAAGCTTTGTATGAAAAACAGATCAAAATTGATTATATAAATTATGACAGAACATCCATTTTTAGTGAACTCTTTTTTTAATGTTACATTTATTTATTTTTTATGTTACACTGATGTTTGACATACACTACCATTCAAAAGTTTGGGGTCAGTAAGATATTTATTTAAAGAAATTAATACTTTTATTCAGAAAACATTAAATTACTCAAAAGTGACAATAAAGACATTTGTAATGTTACAAATCATTTCTATTTCAACTGTCCTTTTGAACTTTCTATTCAAACTTGGAAAAAATGTATAACAGTTTCCACAAAAATATTAAGCAGCACATTTGTTTGTTTTTTTAACATTGATAATAATAAGAAATGTTTCTTGAGCACTGAATCAGCATATTAGAATGATTTCTGAAGGTCCATGTGACTCTGAAGACCGGAGTAATGACTGCTATAAATGCAGATTTGCCATCACAGGAATAAAAAATAAACATTTAAAAAGTCTTATCAAACCCAAATGTTTTAACGGTAGTGTAAAGTGCATTTGGACCACAAAAGTTACAGGTTTAATTTCCAGAGAATGCATGTACTTATAAAATGTATACCTTGAATGCACTAAAGGTTGCTTTGGATAAAACTAAAGAATCTGTCAAATGCATAAATGTAAGTATTATTGGCCATCCCAAGATGGATGACTCTTGTGCTTGTGTTTATTGGCTTGTTCATAATGTGTTTGTGTGTGTTCTGCAGTGGTGTGGTCATTAACATCACATGTGGAAGTGAAGGCTGGTCTGAGTGTGTAACCTTTGTTCTGTGTGTGATTGATGTATGCATAATGTAGTGTAAGCATATGTGCTGTCAAGCCCTGGAGGTCCATACTCGGCTTAAGGTCAAGTGTGAGACTGTACATGCATGCGATAACAATTCAATTAGAAATGAAAACCTTAAAACACTATCTGGGATTGGAGGTAAATGAAGTCACCCAACTTCATTCCAAATTCATGGTTCACCCGAATATGAAAATGTGTTCCAAACCTGTCTGACTTTCTTTATTCTACTGAATACAAAATAATTTAAACTGTTTTTGTCCATTCAATGAAAGTCAATGGTGTCCCAAACAGCTTTGGACTCCATTGATTTTCATTGTATGTAGAAGAAAAAAAAAAGTACAGTACTACAGTACACTCATTTTCACCAGATGGTCCAGTTGTGACGTTTTGAATGAACAATTAGTCATTAAAAAAAATTAATCTATACATTGGTGAATTGTTCCCACTTCACAGAAACATCTATAACATGCATTTAGACAATAACTAGGAATTTTCATTTCATGTCGACTTAACAAAGACAATTCTACTTGCTCCAAAAAATAATATCATAAACATCATGACATTTTTGTATCATTTATGTGTTAAATTACACTTTCAGTTATGAGATCTATTGTATTTTAACAGCACTTGCTTTAAAGGTTTTTTTTTAAGTGTGAAAACCGTGACGCAGGCTCATTCCCACACTTAATTGTGTTGTTGATGTTGTCGTCGCCTGTCATGATTGCTGTTTTTTGCAGGCCTGCTCATTGGGTTTGACGTGTGAGTGTGTGTATCTGTCATGTGTCCCTCTCCTCAGGCAAAAATGGAGAACGAGATCCTTGATTACAAAGACTTGGCAGCGCTGCCTAAGGTTAAAGCCATTTATGAAGTGCAGAGACCAGACTTCTGGTCCTGTGAGCCCAGTCACAGATACTGCTCCGATGACAGGCTAGAGCGTCTCAGCTATGGGGAGGTACTGCCCTACAGGACCACTAGAGCCACTCTGGGTCTACTTTTAGCATGTCTCCCCCTGTCGTCGGATCTACTGGCCTGGTCCTAGTTGAGCTTAGCATAGCTTTGCTTTGAGTTTTTCATCTATGTCGCATTCCGTTGGCTGGCTGTATGCTTTTGTTTGCTAAAAATCTATGTTTGTGCATTCTCCCACTATTAATAGTCAATATGAGTGCTTTCGGTTGAGCCTTCTTGCTTTAGTTTGCTTTTTGGAAAGCTCTGAAAAAATGCTAGCGATTTATGTGATGTTGCTTAAAGGGATAGTTCACCCAAAAATTACAGTTCTATCATTTACTAACCCTCATGTTGTTCCAAACCTGTATGATGTTTAGGGGACACAAAAGGAGATGTTTAACAGAATGTCGATGCTATTCTTTACATTAGTGGATGGGGACCACGGGCTACCTAATAAATTAGCTTGTAATCAATAGAAGTATGACATGAGTAAATGATGACAGGATCTTCATTTCTGGGTGAACTGTCCATTCAATTCTTGCTTGCTGAGAAAATATTGAGTTCTACAGTTCAACAAGAAACACAAAGTAGGTTGTTCAGACCACAGTGGCTCCTTCACCTCCATCCTCTTGCTCTTCTCACTTCCCTCACACATCAGATGTCATGGAGGAAGAGACCGAAGGTTTATCTTTGATTTACTGTTATTCTGACTCTCTCTCCCCCCCCCCTTTTTTTGTTTTCACAGTCTTTGGGCACACTCTCCCCTTATTCTCAGGTAGAGGTTTTTACTCAGATTTACTGTTAAAAGGTATATATATATATATATATATATATATATATATATATATATATATATATATATATATATATAAATATATAGCGTGGCGCTAGCAACGCTAAGGTCATGGGTTCGATTCCCAGGGAAAGCAAGAACTGACAAAAATTTAAAAATGTGTACCTTGAATGCAATGTAAGTTGCTTTGGATAAAAACGTCTGCCAAATGCATAAATGTAAAATGTAAATGTAAATATATTAGGGCTGTCAATCAATCAATAATGTAATAAAATTAATAGCAATATATCAGTATATGCTGCGAAAAAAACCTCAAATGAAAATAATTCAGATGTTTTTGTGGCAGACGTGTAAATCATTTAATAGACATTATAATTTTTTAATAAAAATCATAATACAGTGGCAGGAATAAGTTTGTGTACCCTTTCAAAATATCAGGATTTATGCATTGATTACTCATAAATTATGCTATTTAATTTTATTTAATTATAGACACAATCTAATAGTATCATTGAGATACAAGTAAAATAATTTTTTTTTTTTTTTTTTCATGATTTCAGTTTTAGTTAACTAGAAGAACCTTAATTATACACAACCAATTGTACTTCACATTTTTTCTTGGAATACCTTTAATGATCATTCACAGTGCAGCAGAGTGGTGAAAGTAAGTGAACCCCTTATTTAGTAACTCGTAGAATCTCCTTTAGCAGCAAAACCTTCATCAAATGTTATCTTTTCGGGATGTCTGCTCCTAGGGAGAGTAGCAACAGTCCAGAATTGTATACATTTGTAAACTTGGTATCTCACCATGGATTTATGATCTTTATCAATGATTTTGTAGCCTTTTCTAGCTTTGTGCATCACTGTAATGTATTTTAAAATAAAGCTTTTGGGATCAAGGCATGGTTCATACACAATCTTTTGTAAAAAAACTGATTTCTTAGTAGCCAAGCTTTATTTGTCTTTATTTGAAGGGCAGTCCACCTGTAATGGTACAACTTTTTGTGTGTTATTAGTTTAGTCAGATTGTGTTTGTCTATAATTGTGACCAGATCAGACCACATTTTATGAATTATCAATGTAGAAGATATTTTAAGGGTTCACATACTTATTCTTGCCACTGTATTGTTTATTTCCATATCGTTGAACAAAAGCCAATCACTGACCCTCAGTCAAAAGCAATATGTTTTGCAACCAAATTATTAATCTGTCTGACATATATTTAGCACATAATTGTGTGATTAAGTGTGTTAAATTGACACTCCTACTAAAAGTATGCCATTTTATTTTGCATGTTGCTCTATGAATACATTTTGGTCACTGTGCAGATGAAAATGGGTGGTTCTCACAATCAGAGTTAAAAATAACAACATTTTATGTGAATAGGACATGTACGACGGTATGGACATGAGGCTGAGAAGATCCTCCAGTCCAGGGTATATAGACTCCCCCACCTACAGCAGGCAGGGCATGTCTCCCATCATGCCCCGCTCTCCACAGCATTACTACAGATACGGTGAGTTCCTTCTGCCAAGCTCACAGCAGTACAGAAAATACATTCTCATTCCTGATTCATGGAATGCTGATGTCAACCAGCTTCCAGCGTCATCAGAAAGACTATGCAAGTTGACCAGCATTTCTTGCTGGTAAACAACATGGATAGTGGACCAGCACTAACCATCTTGAACCAGCATACTGGTCTAAGCTGGTGTTTTCAGCAGGAATGGCTTGAAAATATTATACTGAATATGCAGTATATTGGAAAATATACGATATAATGTATTTCAGTCAGGTCCACTTAAGTCAAAAACACCATAGACAAACTTTTAGTCTACTTTTTATTGGCATATTTTGCATAAAATTTACATTTGGCGATATGGCTCTGTTCTAAATTCCCTATCCTTTTCATGAGCTCCATGAAAAGCCAAGACAGGGAACAGCAGCAAATTCTGGGGACAACCTCCCATTTTTAAACTGCAAGGGCAGTGAAACCCCCATTTAGAACAGTATGCATCAATGACAACATAATGAGTTAAACACAGTTTAAGGAGGAGCTGGGGTGGAGGTGGGTTGCAAAGCAGCTTGCAGCAGAAGCAGCCAAGCAGCAGATTGAACTGAAGCTACGCTTAAGTAAGGCACCCTGTTTGAGAGTTGCCAATTGAGTGCATAGGAATCAGATCAGCTGATATGGGTGGGGTTGGAATTTTTCCAATCACCTGATAGCAGAGCTTGACTACGTGGCCTGCCTGAACTAATGCAGAATGCTTAAATTTCTTGCTTTGCCTTCTATATACTTAAAAAGTGTGGTTTGCAGCTACATAGCAAGAACATAGCTGAGTGACTGATAGTGATTTAGTGAGTATTGATTTTAGTCAACATGAAATAATATTCACAACCATTTTTACTTCTGTAATGTAAAGTGAAATGGGATATTTTGAGTGACAAAAAGAGGAACGACCAGTGTTATGTTATTTTAGAATTAGTTATACACTCACCTAAAGGATTATTAGGAACACCTGTTCAATTTCTCATCAATGCAATTATCTAATCAACCAATCACATGGCAGTTGCTTCAATGCATTTAGGGGTGTGGTCCTGGTTAAGACAATCTCCTGAACTCCAAACTGAATGTCAGAATGGGAAAGAAAGGTGATTTAAGCAATTTTGAGCGTGGCATGGTTGTTGGTGCCAGACGGGCCGGTCTGAGTATTTCACAATCTGCTCAGTTACTGGGATTTTCACGCACAACCATTTCTAGGGTTTACAAAGAATGGTGTGAAAAGGGAAAAACATCCAGTATGCGGCAGTCCTGTGGGCGAAAATGCCTTGTTGATGCTAGAGGTCAGAGGTGAATGGGCCGACTGATTCAAGCTGATAGAAGAGCAACTTTGACTGAAATAACCACTCGTTACAACCGAGGTATGCAGCAAAGCATTTGTGAAGCCACAATACGCATAGCCTTGAGGCAGATGGGCTACAACAGCAGAAAACCCCACCGGGTACCACTCATCTCCACTACAAATAGGAAAAAAAGACTACAATTTGCACGAGCTCACTAAAAGTGGACAGTTGAAGACTGGACAAATGTTGCCTGGTCTGATGAGTCTCGATTTCTGTTGAGACATTCAGATGGTAGAGTCAGAATTTGGCGTAAACAGAATGAGAACATGGATCCATCATGCCTTGTTACCACCGTGCAGGCTGGTGGTGGTGGTGGTGGTGGTGTAATGGTGTGGGGGATGTTTTCTTGGCACACTTTAGGCCCCTTAGTGCCAATTGGGCATCGTTTAAATGCCACGGCCTACCTGAGCATTGTTTCTGACCATGTCCATCCCTTTATGACCACCATGTACCCATTCTCTGATGGCTACTTCCAGCAGGATAATGCACCATGTCACAAAACTCGAATCATTTCAAATTGGTTTCTTGAACATGACAATGAGTTCACTGTACTAAAATGGCCCCCACAGTCACCAGATCTCAACCCAACAGAGCATCTTTGGGATGTGTTGGAACGGGAGCTTCGTGCCCTGGATGTGCATCCCACAAATCTCCATCAACTGCAAGATGCTATCCTATCAATATGGGCCAACATTTCTAAAGAATGCTTTCAGCACCTTGTTGAATCAATGCCACATAGAATTAAGGCAGTTCTGAAGGCGAAAGGGGGTCAAACACAGTATTAGTATGGTGTTCCTAATAATCCTTTAGGTGAGTGTATACTGTTAGAGTATTATTAATGTTTTGAATTGTTTTGTTTTTTTTCCCCACAATTTATTTTTAGTAATTTTGTCAAATTGTCAACCATTTTTTTTTCTAATAGAAATGTATTTCAAGAGAGCTTGCTAATTTCACCCAAATTTTTTTTTTTTTTTTTTTTTGGGGTTTTTTAATGATGAAGACGTGATGAATCATATACAAGAGCACAATAACATATTTTTATTTCATGTTGACTTTAACAAAAACAAAGCTATATAGGCTTTTTGCAGGGGATATTTATAGGGTGCGTGTCCCACCATTTCACCTACATCCTATGCACCCGTCTGTCTGGCACAGTATGTCTTTTTCTCTGTTTTGAAATGCATACTGTCCCTGCCTGGCTAATCTTGGATCATTGATCTGATGATTGAGTGTGTGTGCGTGTGTGTGGTTAGGGCGCACAGGAAGTGTGCACTCATGCTCTGGTTCTGTTACTGTCATTGGCTTGGGGCTTGCTGCAGGCACTGAGAGTGGCAGAAGTTCACCCTATTACAATCAGCTAGATGCCCGGTCCAGCACTCCCACCACAAACCAAGCTCCCAAGCATTTCCATGTGCCAGGTAGGCCAGGCCTCAACATTCACCTCATTGGCTGCTATCATCACTTTCATGTTCATCCAGCAGTATATTTGAATATAAATTAAAATCTCATTAATGGATCAAAGTCTCTGTAACTGTTTGAACCTGTCTATACTATACATGTATAGTATGACTACTCCTTTTTTGTGTTCTCCTCAACCATTCCACTCTCCTTCACATTACCCTAAAGGTCCCAGGAAGCCTGAAGAGGATGTACAAAAAAAACATATCCTGCCTAGTTTTTGCCTTCTTCTGCCTGTCACTTACATCTCCTCCGTTTTATTTCTAATCTCTTCCTTTCTTCTCAGCTACAGGGGAGCCCAACATCTACAGGAAGCCTCCCATCTATAAGAGACATGGTATAGTGTGCTCGGCCTGCCCCGGCCTGTTTTCCCTCATGCTCAGACCTGAGGCAGTGTGGGCTCATGGGAAAGATGTGTCTGATTAGTGTTAGTGTCCTCCATAACTGTCCTCCAGTAAACCCTTTAGTCCAGAAGCCTTTAATAAAAGTAATTCGCAATTAAGGGAAAGAAAAACACTATTGGATTTGGCGGGCACAAACTAAGTATATACCATGTTACGTGTTTTAGAAGTTGCCTAATACAGTTGCAAGGAAAGGTATGTGGACATTTTGGATTGAACTAAGTTTCTGAATAAATTGGTTGTTGAAATTGATCTAATCAGAATCAGAATCAGAATTAGATAATCTTTATCTAAATCATAACAATAGATGAATACAGTCTGCTTAAACAAATAAGACACCAGCTATTAAGTCTACACTGAACCAGAGCAAGATGGAAAAAGTATGTGAGCACTTATACATAGAAAGCTGCAGCAATAACATCCACCAAATGCTTTCTATAATTGCAGTTCAGACCTGCACAACAGTCATGAGAAATGTTGTCTGTTTGTTTAAGCAGTTTGTGTTTATCTACTGTTGTGACTTATTTGTGGATCAGGTCAAATTTTATGAGCAATATATACAGAAGTCCTTGTAAATCAAAAGGATTCACATACTTTTCCCTGCAACTGTATGTCAGGTGGAACGAGATAAGAAGTTGTCTCCTTTGCTCAAGTATTAGAGTGCATCCCGCTTTCCGTTCCTTGCATGCCAGAAGAATGTAGAACTGGCGCGGACGCATCCTTCCTTCCACAGGAGGGTGATGAAAAAAGGATGAGGCTTGCTGAGGCATGATTAAAGCTTGTCATGTCCCCCCTCTGCTTTAGATCAACTGGGAAGTGGCCGCATTAGATGCCACAGAGAAGCCCCACTGAATGCTAAGTTAAGCTCAACCGCTGTTAGGAAAGCAAACCTGTTTAAGCATGAAATGAGCAAATGTAAACATAACCTACTCTGCTAATTCACAGAGTTTAAGTGGCAGCCATATTGTTTCTCTAACTTCAGTTGACAGCACATTGAATGTTGTAGGGACTAGGCAGTCTAATAGACTAGACCTGTTAGATTACATCTTGTGCAAATCCTTTAAAAGTTGGTTGTTTATGTGCATATCTCTATTATGTGCACATCTTTAATTCATAAATTTACAATATCACATCTTTTTGTCAAGTATACTGGTTAGTATCTCCTCAAAATGCCATGAACTCTAACCCCTTTTTACTAAACAATAGTAATAGTACATCTTTCCCTTAACTGCATGTCTCTGTGTGTGTATTTGTATGTGTATATTCTGTATGTATGTGCATTACAGGCTTGTGCAATTTTCCAAAGCATTAATGATTTTTATTTATGATTAATTATTTATAAAATAAAATTGTATACCAAATCAATTATCATGGATAATACAGTGATCAACATTAAGGATTTTATCTGGGCTCAACAGGTTAAAATTTCTGCCATTCCAACATTTTCACCCCACTACAAAAAAGTGCTGTTTATATAAAAATAATACAAAAATTAATATCAAGTCAAAGTATTTTTTTTTTTCAATAATAAAAATGACAAAAGTTAATACTACTACTACTACTACTACTACTACTACTACTAATAATAATAATAATAAATTAAACAGGTTTTATGTAGACAAATATAAAAGGCAAACTTCCACATGGATAGCTTGAAACTACAGTATCTTATATTAAGTCTTGTAATATACACTATATTGCCAAAAGTTTTGGGACACCTGCCTTTACATGCACATGAACTTTAACATTCTTAATTCGTAGGGTTTCATTTGGAGTTGGCACACCCTTTGCAGCTATAACAGCTTCAACTCTTCAGGGAAGGCTTTCCACAAGGTCTAGGAGTGTGTTTATGGGAGTGTTTGACCATTCTTCTAGAAGCGCATTTGCACACTGATGTTGGACGAGAATGCGTGGCTTACAGTCTCCGCTCTAATTCATCCCAAAGGTGTTCTGTTGGGTTGAGGTCAGGACTCTGTGCAGGCCAGTCAAGTTCCTCCACACCAAACTTGCTCAGCCATGTCTTTATGGACCTTGCTTTGTGCACTGGTGTGCAGTCATGTTGGAACAGGAAGGGGCCATCCCCAAACTGTTCCCACAAAGTTGGGAGCATGAAATTGTCCAAAATGTCTTGGTATGCTGAAGCATTAAGATTTCCTTTCACTGGAACTAAGGGGCCAAGCCCAACCCCTGAAAAACAACCTCACACCATAATCCCCCCTCCACCAAACTTTACACTTGGCACAATGCAGTCAGACAAGTACCGTTCTCCTGGCAACCGCCAAACCCAGACTCGTCCATCGGATTGCCAGACAGAGAAGCATGATTTGTCACTCTAGTTTGCTTGATTTTATACTCCTGTGGCCATGGAAGTGATTGGAACACCTGAATTAATTTTTTTGGAAGGATGTCCCAATACTTGTGGCAATATAGTGTATATCCAGGCCCAGAAGGAATCTGTTGACATTTTTGAAATTTTCTATTCAGAATTTTAAGAGGAAACTGTGAAATGGCTTTAAACGTGGTATGGATGTGCAAAATTGTATGAATGATGGTTGTTCCAATCCTGCAGAAATTTCCTGTGCAGTTCTGGCCTTTTTTGGGGGGTAAAATCTGTAAATTGCAGAATAAATTTAAGCATAGTAAAACACTAAACATTGTTGCTGACAGCATTAATTAGCTAAAATGTTTAAAAGACAAACACACAAGGGCCAAGGGATGTATAGAACTTTGTGAATGATGCCGTTCGAGTACTTCAAAGCTTCTGGCACAGGTTCTGTGTAGGCCTGCCAATTAGCACAATGTACAACCACAGAGATCTAGAGATGCATTTTTTTCAGAGTTTTCCACAGAGCTGCACTAATACTGTCAATGTATTTAGTGGTCAGCTCAGATACTTGTGCAGTCCATCAAGTTTTCTCTAAGAAAGGTCAGAACCACCTCTGACAGCTTGTTGGCTCAGTTTACATTTGTGTGTTAAGTGTGTATTTGTGTTTATCTTTGTATCACAAGCCTGTAATGAACACTTTACAAGGACTAATTTGCTACCCATATGGTGGATCTGCATCTGTAAGTGAAATGTGTTTTATTGTTATAGATGTCTAACTGTGTTCGTGCAGAAGAGACACGTACTGTTGTAATGCAGATCATTTGCTTCTCTGCCATATGGGTACCAAACTTAAAATCTCACTGAAGAGTTATTGGGATCCAAATATTTCCTCCCTTATTCTTTTTTCCCCTGTTTTTTTTTCTTTTTTTTTTTTTTCTTTCCCTTGCCACCTTAAATACAATTCCCTCCACCTCTACTTTCCTCGGTCACCATTTACTCTGTAAGTATTCTCTCCCTGTACACATCTGTCTGTCTGCGATTTTGGTTGTGTTTGTTCGATCTCTAGTCCCTCCCTTGCTTTCCGTCTTTTCCATTCAGTATTGTTACTATCGTGTGAGGCCTGTGCTTCTATATTTGTGTTGAATCGTCTTGTGTGTGTTTTATATGAATGGGAGTTCAGTGCGGTTTCTGACTGGTTTTGCTTTAGATGTATAAGGCAATATATCGATATATGTGTAGTTTCTAATAAGACTCGCAGATGAGTAGTTTTAAAGTGCTTTTTTTGTGTGCTTATTCAACATCTCATTTATCTGAATGCAGATGCTTTACATTGAGTGTTGTGGATTGTATTTTCTTCTGAGCTGTTATATGTGAACTTTCTTTCTTTCTTTCTTTCTTTCTTTCTTTCTAGAAAGGCCCCCTTAAAGGAACACACCAACCTTTTGGGACTTTAGCTTATTCACTGTATCCCCCAGAGTTAGATAAGTCCATACATACCATTCTCATCTCTGTGCATGCGTTACCATGGGTGCAACGGCACAATGATATTACAACATAACCAACCTGCTTGCACAGAGAGCGTGCTGGGGACTATTTTCAGGCGCTGTGTAATATCATTGGTACGGCAGTAAAGTTCCCTAATTATTACGCAGGAATGAGAGTATAGTCCCTAGCCAGATCGGTCTAGAAAATCGCAACTTTTCATTTTCCGTCGGTCTTAGTACACGATGTAACTATACACATCACAACATGTAAATAGGAAAATGTTGGTGTTATTTTGTCACTTATTGAGCAGTAGGCTAGCTGGAACCGTTTACCTCCAGTCTTTGTGCTAAGCTAGGCTAGCGGTGGGTGCGTCAGACAGAGTTATGGCATGATGAGAATGGTATGTATGGACTTATCTAACTCTGGGGGATACGGTGAATAACGTAAAGTCCCAAAAAGTCGGCGTGTTCCTTTAACACCTAACATTAAAGGATTAGTTCACTTTAAAATTAAAATGACCCCATGATTTACTCACTGAAGTAAGTCATATACACCTAGGATGGCTTGAGGGTGAGTAAATCATGGGGTCATTTTTATTTTAAAGTGAACTAACCCTTTAACATGTTTCATATATCTAGATATTGTTAGCGAATTGTGATTCACTCCAATACATCTATAGTGTGATTAAACAGAGATCCAATATATAATCTTGCACAAAATGGAAAATGTTGCTGAATTTTTAAAATATTGATGGATAATTCAGAATGTAATATTATGTTTTTATTTTATTTATTTCATTTTTTTCAGATTATGTTTTTGACAAAAAAAAAAAAAAAAAAAAAAAACACAAAAAAACAATATAGTATTTTTGGATCGAAAATAAGGTATGTGGTCTACTGTGTTTGCCTGTTAGAAACATTTCGCTAGTAAAGGATGGAATAGAAGAGAAGAAAATAGGACAAAAAGTTTTAAATTGTCCAAATGAAAATATGCTGATTTGGAAAGAGAAACGAGATTCCAAATGCAATTAATTAAATATTGGTCATTAAATCAAGTGATCAGATTGCAGGGCCTGACAAAAGTAGGTCATCACAGAGCATTTTGGGTGCTCTTACACCTGTCTTTTTTTTTTAATTTTTTTTTTATGTGGATTGTGTGATCACTGAAAATGCATTCTAATGTTAGGTGTAAAGGGGGCCTGATTGTACTGCTATGTGCTGTTATATCACTGGCTTTTCCTAAGTTGTGATCCTGACATACTCTCCCCACAGACAATCACTGCAATCCAGCAACTAAGAGCAAAACCAGTGAGGACATTCTCCAATCCTCCAAGTTCACATCAGCCTACTCGCCTGAACACTACCAGCACTCAGAGTCTGATTACTACCATTACACCAGCTCTCCTAAATGTAGGTGATAAATATATTCATAATGTCCTCTGTATGCGTTCAGTTCACTGGCTTCACAGCGCTTTCCTGCCGGCAGCCACAATGATGCTAAATGTTTCCACATACAGGGATGTCAGTAAAGATCCTATAGTCCCTGATTGTGGAAACAGTCAGTAGGACTAGAATTATTTGGTATGTTGTAATAATAATGTACAAACCCGATTCCAAAAAAGTTGGGGCACTGTACAAATTGTGAATAAAAACAGAATGCAATGATGTGGAAGTTTCAAATTTCAATATTTTATTCAGAATACAACACAGATGACATATCAAATGTTTAAACTGAGAAAATGTATAATTTTAAAGGAAAAATAAGTTGATTTTAAATTTCATGGCATCAACACATCTCAAAAAAGTTGGGACAAGGCCATGTTTCCCACTGTGTGGCATCCCCTCTTCTTTTTATAACAGTCTGCAAACATCTGTGGACTGAGGAGACAAGTTGCTCAAGTTTAGGAATAGGAATGTTGTCCCATTCTTGTCTAATACAGGCTTCTAGTTGCTCGACTGTCTTAGGTCTTCTTTGTCGCATCTTCCTCTTTATGATGCACCAAATGTTTTCTATGGGTGAAAGATCTGGACTGCAGGCTGGCCATTTCAGTACCCGGATCCTTCTTCTACGCAGCCATGATGTTGTAATTGATGCAGTATGTGGTCTGGCATTGTCATGTTGGAAAATGCAAGGTCTTCCCTGAAAGAGAGGATGTCTGGATGGGAGCATATGTTGTTCTAGAACTTGGATATACCTTTCAGCATTGATGGTGCCTTTCCAGATGTGTAAGCTGCCCATGCCACACGCACTCATGCAACCCCATACCATCAGAGATGCAGGCTTCTGAACGTAGCGCTGAGAACAACTTGGGTTGTCCTTGTCCTCTTTAGTCCGGATGACATGGCGTCCCAGTTTTCCAAAAACAACTTCAAATTTTGATTCGTCTGACCACAGAACAGTTTTCCACTTTGCCACAGTCCATTTTAAATGAGCCTTGGCCCAGAGAAAACGCCTGTGGTTCTGGATCATGTTTAGATATGGCTTCTTTTTTGACCTATAGAGTTTTAGCCGGCAACGGTGAATGGCACGGTGGATTGTATTCTCCGACAATGTTTTCTGGAAGTATTCCTGAGCCCATGTTGTGATTTCCATTACAGTAGCATTCCTGTATGTGATGCAGTGCCGTCTAAGGGCCCGAAGATCACAGGCATCCAGTATGGTTTTCCGGCCTTGACCCTTACGCACAGAGATTGTTCCAGATTCTCTGAATCTTTGGATGATATTATGCACTGTAGATGATGATAACTTCAAACTCTTTGCAGTTTTTCTCTGAGAAACTCCTTTCTGATATTGCTCCACTATTTTTGGCCGCAGCATTGGGGGAATTGGTGATCCTCTGCCCATCTTGACTTCTGAGAGACACTGCCACTCTGAGAGGCTCTTTTTATACCCAATCATGTTGCCAATTGACCTAATAAGTTTCAAATTGGTCCTCCAGCTGTTCCTTATATGCACATTTAACTTTTCCGGCCTCTTATTGCTACCTGTCCCAACTTTTTTGGAATGTGTAGCTCTCATGAAATCCAAAATGAGCCAATATTTGGCATGACATTTCAAAATGTCTCACTTTCAACATTTTATATGTTATCTATATTCTATTGTGAATAAAATATATGTTTATCTTTATGAGATTTGTAAATTATTGCATTCCTTTTTATTCACAATTTGTCCAGTACACAAATTTGTACACAAATTTGTACACAAATTTGTACACAATATGTCCGATTCCAACTTTTTTGGAATCGGGTTTGTATTATATTGCTGAGAAGTTCACTTTCCTTTAGAGCAGCCCTATTTCGGTCACACTTTATATTAGGTGTGTTTAATGGTGCTGCTAATGAGGTAGGATACGGTTACGGTTAGGACAGGTTTGGTGATATGGGTAGGTTTAATGGTGGGTTAAGGGGTAATGGAAGACTCAGTATAATTACAGCTGTAATTGCATGCAGGTATTTTTAAAATATAAGTACAATGTAAAACATGTATGTACACAATAAGTGCATAGTATCAAATTATTAATTTAAATGATAGTTCATAGTAGTTAAAGACTAAATATATATTGGGATCTGTCTTTCTTTTAAAATACTTTTTAGAAACAAACTTCCTTTTTAGGATTGTTACCCATTTTTTACTGAATAATGCATAGCATTATGCAATAATGAATAGCACATAGTTTATGAAACTAGTCTTTGTCAAGAACATCTTGACAAACATAATAAAAATCTTTTTTATTATTTCAGTAAAAACATTTTTATTTCTTTACAAAGAGTCATTTAAATGCACAAACCACATTTATTGTTACCATTTTATTATGCTTTAAATCGTCCATGGAATAGTCCATTCTATTAAAAACGGCTAGGCTATAAGACAATTATAAAAAAAGAGTATTGTATTTCGACAGATTTTATAGTTTAAACATATTGTGTGCGAGACTAACAAACTAATATTCAAATATCAACTCACTGAATGAATATTCAAATATTCTGGTCCAGCCCTACATTGTACATTTTACATTTTCTAAGATTTAGCTCCTACATCTATTGTAGTAAATCCATAGCTAAAATATATACGATTCATTTACTAAATACAAAATAATACAGAAGCAGTGTGTGAGATATTATAATATGCTTAAAGTCATTAATATTATCCAGGAAAAATGCACTTTTTGCTTTTGTTGTGTCTTTTATGAGTTCTTTAACATTTATTTTTGCACAAATTGTATTGTGCTATCAATACACTTTGGGACAAGATAAAACACTTAAGGACTGTGTTGTATCCCAATCATGAATATATGAATTTTCAATGTTTGACCAAAGGATCACAGGTGGGTGCAGGTTCTGGCCCAAAAGGTGGCTTTTTCTTTTTTGTTGGAATCCCATACTAAATTTGAGCCAAAAATGATTTGCAGATTAGAAGGATGAAAGATTGCATATATATTTTATAGCATATTTTTGCTGTCAGTCAATAATATGCTGTATGACTCCCTTTAGATGCTTAAACTATTCTGTTTTGTGCTTCATCTTGAAGTCCTCTTTCTCACTCTCGCTTTCTCAATTTTTTATCTTCCTCAGCTTTACGTGCTCCTCGTAGAAGGTACTCATCAGGTGGAGAAGAGGATGGCTGGAGTCACGGCCTTCAAAGAGTAAGCCAACAAAGCACGCTGTCTCTTTTCACAGTATGATTCTCTGCCCTCTAACTAGTAATTAAAGCTTTAATTAGACAAACCTCACCTAGTTTTGATGATCAGCAATCAGCCAAGTTATAGCCTATCTCTCTGCTCAGAGATTCATTTAAAGGTGCAGTAAGCAACTTCTGAAAATCACTGTTGAAATTTTTAATCAACACCTTGTTGTGAATATTTGCTACATGTCTGTTCTGTGTGTGTGCTGGAAAAAATGTGTATGTACACAGTCCTAGCTGTGTAAATAGAAGGAAAAAAACAAAGTGGATCAGTCTGATCCACGGAGCATCCAAACACTTATGTAGCCAATCAGCAATAGAGGACGATTATGTTGAGGGAGGAGAGAGAGTGAGCAAGTGGGACATTTGTAGAAAGACTGTGCAACAGAGATGGCTGAGATATTACCACAGAGGAAAAGGTCAGAGTAATATAATTGGAAGAAGGGTTACGATCAGGCAAGATCTAGGATCCGCATTAATTTTGGAAAAGCTTTCCAGCACGAACGGAGAATGGGAAGGCCTGAAAACGGACACGGAGGTTGCTTTGTTTTTACTTGATACATGTGTAACATTGTTTGGATCAATTACTTTCTGCCCTACTTGTTTCTGCTAATACAACATTCATCACCACATACACTCCTCAAGCTCCAGTACTTTGTAACGTTATACAGAAATATTGGCATGTTTTACAATCACACCCTCACCCAAATCTTTCTAAAACCCTTGAATGGAGATCTCCATTGACGTCATTTCAAAAAGCAAAGCATTTAAACAACTCTTTAGGCTGATGTATGCACAAGTCCTTCCAAGTAACTATAAATGTGTAAACTGCGCTCAATGTATACTAAGGTGGAAATATATCTTGCATCCTAGAACAGGTAAAAATATATTTATAAAAAATGTCATTACTTGTATTTAATGTAATGCCATTTATGCTATACGCTGTCCATGTGGAATGTTATATGTTGAAAAAACATCAAGAGAATTGAGAATCTGTATATGTGAAGATTGTAGTGCCATAAGATGTGGGGATGTTAGTAACCTTGTAGCACAGGGTTCCTCAAATCTGGTCCTGGAGGGCCACTGACAACCTGAACACACCTGAACAAGCTAGTCAAGGCCTTCAGAGTTATAGGGCTGCATTCCACTCCAAATGTATATGCCTTTCACTCGCTAACTTCCCTCCGGATGTGCGTCATTGCTTATATTGCACAAGTGTCCACTACTGGCGGAACTCGTGCGCACTGCAAGGTTTAAATGAAAAGCCCTTGATCACTTGGAGTTCACTATGGAGCTGATTTATTATTTAAACCCCCTTTTTTACTTATTAATTTGTTTTATGCACCATTCTACACTCACCTAAAGGATTATTAGGAACACCATACTAATACTGTGTTTGACCGCCTTTCGCCTTCAGAACTGCCTTAATTCTACGTGGCATTGATTCAAAAAGGTGCTGAAAGCATTCTTTAGAAATGTTGGCCCATATTGATAGGATAGCATCTTGCAGTTGATGGAGATTTGTGGGATGCACATCCAGAGCACGAAGCTCCCGTTCCACCACATCCCAAAGATGCTCTATTGGGTTGAGATCTGGTGACTGTGGGGGCCATTTTAGTACAGTGAACTCATTGTCATGTTCAAGAAACCAATTTGAAATGATTTGAGCTTTGTGACATGGTGCATTATCCTGCTGGAAGTAGCCATCAGAGAATGGATACATGGTGGTCATAAAGGGATGGACATGGTCAGAAACAATGCTCAGGTAGGCCGTGGCATTTAAACGATGCCCAATTGGCATTAAGGGGCCTAAAGTGTGCCAAGAAAACATCCCCCACACCATTACACCACCACCACCAGCCTGCACAGCGGTAACAAGGCATGATGGATCCATGTTCTCATTCTGTTTACGTCAAATTCTGACTCTACCATCTGAATGTCTCAACAAAAATCGAGACTCATCAGACCAGGCAACATTTTTCCAGTCTTCAACTGTCCAATTTTGGTGAGCTTGTGCAAATTGTAGCCTCTTTTTCCTATTTGTAGTGGAGATGAGTGGTACCCGTGGGGTCTTCTGCTGTTGTAGCCCATCTGCCTCAAGGTTGTGCGTGTTGTGGCTTCACAAATGCTTTGCTGCATACCTCGGTTGTAACGAGTGGTTATTTCAGTCAAAGTTGCTCTTCTATCAGCTTGAATCAGTCGGCCCATTCTCCTCTGACCTCTAGCATCAACAAGACATTTTCGCCCACAGGACTGCCGTGATACTGGATGTTTTTCCTTTTCACACCATTCTTTGTAAACCCTAGAAATGGTTGTGCGTGAAAATCCCAGTAACTGAGCAGATTGTGAAATACTCAGACCGGCCCGTCTGGCACCAACAACCATGCCACGCTCAAAATTGCTTAAATCACCTTTCTTTCCCATTCTGACATTCAGTTTGGAGTTCAGGAGATTGTCTTGACCAGGACCACACCCCTAAATGCGTTGAAGCAACTGCCATGTGATTGGTTGATTAGATAATTGCATTAATGAGAAATTGAACAGGTGTTCCTAATAATCCTTTAGGTGAGTGTATATGCATATAAGTTGTTGGAGAAAAATAAAATTACACAAATGAGTAGTATAAACTTTGACTGTGAACATAAGGTAGATGCAAGTATTATGCGATTAAATCTCAACATAATTCATATATTATACACTATCATGTGATTAATTCTCAAAATAATTAATATATCATACACTTCAGTTAATCTGCTATGATGTCACAATCAAGTTGAATTGTGGGATATAGAGTGTACAGTGTACTTGAAGTGTACATTGGTTTAGACTCGAATCGAGGGGGGCGAGGGTCTGTCCATATAAACTTTCACGAAGTGGAACGATCTTCAAAATGGCGGCGGGGATTGCTTAGGGAAGTTTGAGTGTGTATCTAAAAATGGAGTGGAACGCAGCCCTAGAAAATTTTAGGTAAGCGAGTTTGATCATGGTTTGGCTAAACTCTGCAGGAGAGTGGCCCTCCAGGGCTGGATTTGAGGGACCTTGCTGTAGCACAACATTTTAAAAAGGATATTGGTATTTTAAAGAGATATTGACGTGAAGTGTAAATCCAGAGAAACGTTTTGGATTTTTACTTTTAAACACATTGTTTCCCAAAGGTTTGAATCGGGAAATTGATTATAGTATGTTTAATTGATCTTTTGCCTTCTCTTCTCGTCTTCTTTTTTTTCTCCCCCCTTTCTCTTTTCTCTTTCTCCTTTCTCCTTTTCCCTAATCTTGTTAGGAAATCACTTCTACAGTTTTTAGAGTAGCACACCTGTTGCTAATTGAGTGTTCAAAGCAGTATGTGATCTTGTTGCTCTTGATGTCTGATGAAGGCCTTGTCAATGGCAAAAACGTCACGCGTTTTTTAATCAAGCATTTTTTTTCCAATTAACATTGTTGTTTTTTTTCACAGAACCAAAATATGCTGCTGCTGTTGTTGTTGTTGAATCACAGCTAATTCATCCATAACAGCTGTTAGTGGTTACCTGTGTTGCATAGTGTGTTCGTTATTTTGGGGGCAGAGCAATGAAGGGAGTGTGTTTATTTGGGTGTAGATTTCAAATATCATCAGTGTTTCTCAGAAATGCCTACTGCACCTTTAACCATTTTTGCATCTGATCTCTTGCTATAACAGGATGCTCACTCATTATTCCTTTTGTTTCTGTCTTCCTCTCTCTCTGTGTGTGTCTTAGATTCAGGGTGGTATCGGTAGGATGATCCTGAAGGAAGAGATGAAAGCCCGCTCCGGTTCCTATGACAACGACCCCTGGGGCAGCGCACGGAACTCCCGCAGTGGGAGCAGGGAGATGTTGCACAGCATGGGCCACAACAACACAGTTAACGGCTGTAAGTGCTCCACTAGAGCTGCTGTACAAACCACAGATTATAGAGATGTGTGTTCGGAGGTGGTTGCAGTAGTGTCATCAGAAACAGAGCGTGGCTTGAGTGTGGCATTTCACATTGGTCACTATATTTGATCCTTCAAAGCCAAACCTACCTTTTGTGTTTAAGACCACCTTTTCCCTTCCACAGTCTGCTCTGGGGAACATGCATGACAGCAACAGGTGCGGCGTGGTTTTGACCGTATGCAGTATGGGAGTTGCTTTGCTTGCCTTCAGTATGACTGTCATTATTTAGCATAGGCCGGTGTGGTCAATGAAGTCGTGGCACCGAGCCATCTAATTAAGGCAGTGGAACACGTTACAGTGAAGGCAGGCTTGAGTCAACAGTGACAGCCAGCATATGCTGATACAGGACTGTGATGCTGGGAGGGGGAATTCTAAAGGTTTTCAGGAATAGTGCATACACAGCAAAAAAAAGAAAAAAACTATTACAACACTACAGCTGATGCAGTGCCATGCACCTGTTCTTGCTCTTGTTCTTTTTCACATACACAGACTCACTGTGACCTTTCTATACCTAACACCCTAAGGTTTTAGGGCTGTCAACACGTGATGCGTTTAATTCAAAATCCTAAAAATAGGTTAAAATAATTGAACGCAAGTACTAAAGCACGTGAAATTACGGCATTAATGTAATTTACATCCCTAACTGGGATCTAGAAGCCTAAAAGTAGGAATAGGAAATTTCTATTCAAACAATTTAACCCAATTTTTGTGATCAGATCATTTTAAGATACTAAACTCCGAGAAGGTTTTCAGTCCAATGATCCAGTAAGTGAATTCATTCAAACAATCAGTCCAAAACAGCGCTAATGTAAAAAAATAAATACATAAAACAGGCTTGCATTTTCAGTGAATCCAGCCGTAGGCAGGTAGGTTTTGAGGGAGTTCAGGCATATGGTCCCCTGAGATAATTTAGATTTCACTGATCATATGTGCATTTTAAGACTTTGAACCAGTGGGAAGATTATTTGTCAATACCTGCTCTCTCCTTATTTCATTCACTCTCCTTATCGTGCCATGTCTCTTCCCCTGCTAAAGCTGAGAAGCTGAGCTTTGACTGACAGTCGTTTCATTTTCGTTTGTATCAGTAAAGAAAGTAAACATGGGGTCAACTGATATTGCCTATAGGCTGTTTTAGTAATCATTTTCTTAGACAAGTTAATTTATTGACGGTTACTGTTGCGCTATACACATACTATTCACTCTCAATTTTGTTTTTTTTCATGGGTGCTTTGGTGTGCATAGTGTATATTTATGAATTATATGGACACCTTATGTGTTAACCTCAGTTTGTTATTTGGTGTCCTTTTTTGGAAAGACACCTAAATTTACCTTGAATCAAGCTGGCAGAAATTGCAGTTTTGTGAGAATCACCCTACAATCTGATGATTTACTTTGCACTATCAGTGTGCTATATATTGCATTTAATTGCACAAAAATGTCATTAAAAATTGTAATCTATCTATAGTAATTGCAAAGTAGCTGACACTAGTGATGCAATATACTGTATATAGAGATTTTTACATTTATTGGTAACAGTCAATATTGAATTTAAAAATAGCAGATATCGGATATTTACTGTATTTGCACATGCTCATTTTCCTTATTTTTACAAAATAATATGCTTTGCTTTGCCATTTATCTAATACTGCTTAAAGTTAATCTTGATGAACACTAATACTTTATTAACATTGTTATATGTAATCTGTTAAAAATGTAACTGTATTAATTTTTAAATACATTTCCTAAATTCAGAACTCTTCATTTCAATTGTTAGCGTTTTATTGTGAATTTATTCATAAAAATAGTATAGAATTTCAATGTCTGCCATTTATCAGTTATTGGCCGTGACATTAAAATAATTATCAGCTGTGTGCATTAGTCTTAAATATTAATGTCAGCGCATCCCAATAACATCATTTATAAACATGACTTTATACAATATTTAGTAAATAATATATACATTTTCATTGCATCACAGTGGAATATTCTCCATGTTTATTTGATAAATAGGCATGGTAACTGTATCCATCACAACAACCAATCTTTCTGCTCTTTTCCATCTTTCCTGTTCCTATTTCTCCATCCCTCCTGATGTGCATGTGAGCAGGCTGCTCTCCTTAATTCTATTTCTGTGTATCTCATGGGGAAGTGCACAAAGCATCTGGAATTTTCCCTTCATCCCCTCCCTCTCTTTAGTTCCCTGTTTTCCTCCTCTTTCCATACATGGATCTGGCTCTGCTATTCCTGCTTCGCCCTCCCCCATATCCATCGCTACTCTTCACAATGCCTGGTGCAGCCCGTGCTGTGTTACATCCATGTCTTTTATTCATGAATATAAATGGGTGGAATTTACTGTACAGAACATGAAATAGATCAAGGGGAAGTTTAGGAGTGAGATTGTAGATCCAATTTACACATCTGAGATAATAGACTGGATTACAGCAGTGACGTCATGGAAGGTTAAGACAACCAGGTAATGAACACCTAATGCTGCTGATGATAAAACACTCCCACACAAGACAGATTGTGGGTAAGACTTTGCAGAGATAAATAAAACATGGACAGAAAGTTGAAAGACTGTGGAAATTTTATCATAATTTTGTGTACCCATGAAAAAGGAGATGTTGAAGCAGTTGGTTATTCTAGTTTTTCCATAAAAATAAATAAATAAATAAATAATAATAAAAAAATTATATATATTATATATATATTTAATTTGTATAATGAAATAAGTATATTTATTATTCATTAACATCAAAAGTTTGGGGTTATTTTTATGTATTTTTGGAGCGAGAGAGAGAGAAATTTATACTTTTTCTTTTTTTTTCTTCAGCAAGGATGCATTATATTGATCAAAAGTAACAGTAAAGACTAGTAATTCAAATAAATACTGTTGTTTTGAACATTATATTTATCAAGGAATAATGAAAAATATATTGTATCACGGTTTCCACAAGAAAATGAAGCAGCAAACGATTGAGGATTTTTGAAGGATAATGTGCACTGTAAGAAACAATACATACAAAAACAAATAATTTCTTGGCATAAAAACAATGCAATGTGTAATTAAAAATATGGGTAAAACACCTGTGAAAAATCAATACAGAGTTCCTTCATGTTAACAGTCCATTTGACTATTATTTTTACAGGCTTTTCTTAGAGTGTGACACTAAAGACCAGAGTAATGGCTGCTAAAAATAATCAGCATGGCAATCTAAATGACATTTTAAAATATTACATTTATATAGTTATTTTAAACTGTAATAATATTTCAGAATATTTTTTTCTGATGCAGCACTGCATGGTGAGCAAACGGTAGCTCAAGCATTAGAGCATAACGCTAGCAATGTCAAGGTCATGAATGCATGAACTGATTATATGTATAGCTTGGATGTGATGTAAGTCACTCTGGATAAAAGCGTCTGTCAAATGCATAAACGTAAATAAAAGGTTTATTTCTAAGACATTAAAAAAAAAGCTTACCAACCCCAAACTGATGTTCCATCAGTTGCAGTATATATTTCAGCCTCTTTTGCTTCTTTTTAAAAAAAAATTATGTACTCCCTTTTCATCCATAACTTTCCTCTTATTTCCCTAGAATTTTCCTTTTATTTTCACTGCCATGGCTTTTTTCCCCCCTTTCATCAACATTCTTCAGGCTCATTGAGCACTTTGATGTGCCGTGTTTCTGTGTGGCTGGTGAGCAGCTTGCTCTCCGCTCTATTAGTTGACTGTTTTGAGACTTTTCCAGTGGTTCTTTCAGAGTTCCCAAATCTCAAGGGACCGATGGCATACATGATGAGCGCAGTTCCAGTCTAAACACAGCACAAAATACACCAATAACTGCATATTTGCTCATTCCACACTATGATGTGCATGACAGTTAGTTTAAGGGGAAATGTTTCTTACAGTGCACTGTTATTGTATTGGATGTATTGTATTGCTGAGTCCCACTTAATATTAATAGAGAATTGGTTATCAAAATACTAAAGAGATTATAATGTTTCTTTCTCTTTTCTTTAGCTCCTCGGACAAACTTTGCTGCGGAGAATGGTGAGTGACTCTTGAGGTTTTTCAGTGTCCACTATGCAAAAAAAAAATGATGTGAAGGTTTTTGTTTTAAAATAAAAGCATGACCTGCTTTTGGATTTAACAAAGTCAGGGATTAGTATTGGAGGAGGAAATTAAACATTGCAGTTAAGTTTTATTATAGCCTATGCTATTATTATTATATACACAAGATTATGGAACCTAAAGGTCCTAGAGTCAAAATGCTGGATGCTTATATCTTATTCAAGATTCAAGATTCAAGAGTTTTATTTGTCACATACACAGTTATATACAGAATATACAACCGGCAGTGAAATGTAAACAACCGGCAGTGAAATTATTGGCAAGATATAAACTTCTCATAATTTTTTGTCAAGGTTTTTAACCCCTTGGGGGAATGTATATGTTGTGTGTGCATAAAATAACCGATAAATATTTGCAGTGTAGGCAACACAGATTCTGGCCTGGTTACTAGCGCCCTCTACTGTGCACTAATGGACAAGGCAGTCAAAATTGAACAGGCTTAATCTCCTATACTGAGGTTATTTTACACATTCATGTTTATTGTTTGTTGTTTTTGAAGACTACATAGCCAAGTCCGCCTCTTTGCCAGGATATGGAAGAAATGGATTACACAGGGTAAGTTACCATTTTGTAACTAACAAATGCCTTTACTTAAAACTTTAGTTTGTTGCTTGTTTGTTTTTTTAACATATCTGTATTAATTGTTCAGTAACTGGATGGACAGATATCTTAAACCCTTAGCCACTATTTGTTTGCCTGTTTGTTTGTTTTCCAGCCACAAAGCGCAGACTACTATCAGTATGACAGTGGCAGTGAAGTCAACTGGGGAATCAGAGGTAAGTAAAGGAGTTACTTGATGATGATTTTGTTGACATATTTGGGAGTATTATTATTTTTACAGAAATTAGTTCTGACTTTAAAAGTTTATTTTTCTTTCTTTCCCAACAGAATACAAGGTAAGAAAGATGGTTTAACATTACCAGATGATTAAAGAGGGCCCAGAGAGACACTAAAGACACCTCTGAAACATTAGCCCACTGTCGACTCCAGAGGAAAGTCGGTCTAATGAACCCCTATGGGTCAAAGCAACGTCCTGCTGGTCAAAGTATGTGGAAACTAGAGGATGGAGAAATTAGTGCTTCCAGGTCATAAGGCCACTGTATAATTCCCCAGCTGGCTCTTAGTGACTTGAAGACTGCAGGGGCCATGGAGAGGGCAGGGGTTTGTCTGACCCTTTTGCTCTTGGTTGGTCAGGGACTATATTGTTCTGCTTGGTGCCGCTTCCTGTCTCGGTTACAGCTACTGAGCCAGAGGCTCTGTGATTTCCTTTCACTGTTGTAAGTGAGAGGAAAAGGAGGTCCACCAATGAAGTCTGCTCTGAGATGCTTAATGCTTAGTTAGCTTTCCATTACCAATCTAAGGAATCTATAGATAATCTTAGAATATTAGGCTGATTCTTTAAAGTTTATAATAAATTGCATTGCTAACTTTCGTTACAGATCTACCCATACGAAGCACTTCTTGTGACCACTAGGGGGCGGAACAGGTTGCCAAAGGATGTAGACCGGGCCAGATTGGAGGTAAACTAAAACAGTTTATTTGTAATAACAATATATAATAATATTATTATGTTAAATTATAAACTATATACATATTTTATTACACTACTGTTCAAAGTTTGGGGTCAGTAAGAAATTAAGCAGGCATTAAATTGATCAAAAGTGACAGTAAAGGCATTTATGATTTTTTTATTATTATGGTTTCCACAATAATATTAAGCAGCACAACTCTTTTTAAAGGGATAGTTCACCCAAAAATGATAATTTACACCCAGAATGGCTTGAGGGTGAGTAAATCATGGGGTAATTTTCATTTTTGGGTGAACTATCCCTTTAACATTGATAATGAGAAGAAATGTGTATTTAGCACTATATTAGAATGATTGTTTTATATATATATATATATACACTCACCTAAAGGATTATTAGGAACACCTGTTCAATTTCTCATTAATGCAATTATCTAATCAACCAATCACATGGCAGTTGCTTCAATGCATTTAGGGGTGTGGTCCTGGTCAAGCCAATCTCCTGAACTCCAAACTGAATGTCAGAATGGGAAAGAAAGGTGATTTAAGCAGTTTTGAGCGTGGCATGGTTGTTGGTGCCAGACGGGCCGGTCTGAGTATTTCACAATCTGCTCAGTTACTGGGATTTTCACGCACAACCATTTCTAGGGTTTACAAGAATGGTGTGAAAAGGGAAAAACATCCAGTATGCGGCAGTCCTCTGGGCGAAAATGCCTTGTTGATGCTAGAGGTCAGAGGAGAATGGGCCGACTGATTCAAGCTGACAGAAGAGCAACTTTGACTGAAATAACCACTCGTTACAACCGAGGTATACAGCAAAGCATTTGTGAAGCCACAACACGCACAACCTTGAGGCGGATGGGCTACAACAGCAGAAGACCCCACCGGGTACCACTCATCTCCACTACAAATAGGAAAAAGAGGCTACAATTTGCACGAGCTCACCAAAATTGGACAGTTGAAGACTGGAAAAATGTTGCCTGGTCTGATGAGTCTCGATTTCTGTTGAGACATTCAGATGGTAGAGTCAGAATTTGGCGTAAACAGAATGAGAACATGGATCCATCATGCCTTGTTACCACTGTGCAGGCTGGTGGTGGTGGTGTAATGGTGTGGGGGATGTTTTCTTGGCACACTTTAGGCCCCTTAGTGCCAATTGGGCATTGTTTAAATGCCATGGCCTACCTGAGCATTGTTTCTGACCATGTCCATCCCTTTATGACCACCATGTACCCATTCTCTGATGGCTACTTCCAGCAGGATAATGCACCATGTCACATTTCAAATTGGTTTTTTGAACATGACAATGAGTTCACTGTACTAAAATGGCCCCCACAGTCAACAGATCTCAACCCAATAGAGCATCTTTGGGATGTGGTGGAACGGGAGCTTCGTGCCCAGGATGTGCATCCCACAAATCTCCATCAACTGCAAGATGCTATCCTATCAATATGGGCCAACATTTCTAAAGAATGCTTTCAGCACCTTGTTGAATCAATGCCACATACACACACATATATATATATATATATGTATATATGTGTGTATGTGTGTATGTGTGTGTGTGTGTGTGTGTGAATGTTTAACAATATTTAATGATTACTTAAAAATGTTATACGTGGACGATTAGATGGACACAGTGAGTGATAAGTTTCCTTTTCATTTTAGCGGCATCTTTCCCCTGAAGAGTTCTATCAAGTGTTTGGGATGACGATGGTAGAGTTTGACCGTCTGGCACTGTGGAAAAGGAATGAGATGAAGAAACAAGCCCGGCTGTTCTAGCGTTCCTGCCCCACACACACACACACACACACACACACACACACACACACACACACACACACACACACACACACACACACACACACACACACACACACACACACACACACACACACACACACACAGAGAGAGAGACCTGAATACCTGTTCCAGTCTAACTAAACAAACACATCCTGTGTCTCAGACATACAGTCATGCCTGGACTGTACCTACACATTGTGCAACTGTCCTTTGCGACGGAGGTATATAAATGATCAGACAGGCTAGAATAACTGACAAAGAAAGAGAAATAAACAGAATGGTGGGAACATTTTGGTTTTTACTTGCGTGTAAAGTGGTTCTTATTTTCTTTCTGAATGACAAAAATAAGGAATCAGGAATTATAAGGATTTAGAATTTTGCCTTATGTTCTCTATTAATTTATGCACCAGCAAAGTGAGTGAAAAGAATGTAAATATGATTAATACAACTATATTGAGAGTGGATGAATTGTCTGACATCATCCATTAAGTACATTATTAGGTAATATTTAATTGTAAAGGTTATAAAATAATATTTTTCAGTTCTTTTAGTTCACTATTATACTACATAAGCTTAGGTGGGCTTAAAAATAAGCGATGATTTGCTTGACAATGAATACCAAAGTCTGACTGTTATTTGTGAAGTTAGCAGATGAATGCACTATGGTGCTGTACTTTGTTCAGGTCATTTTCAGTGGGTAACAAATACTGAATGTACACTTTTCTCACAAGAAGACTTTAGGATGATTTGACTAATTATGATGAAACATACATTGTATATTGTGATGGTAGAAATAAATATGGCTTGTGTTTGATACAGATGATAAAGACAAAACATACTGTAGTAGGAAAGAATTATGGTGCAATGTTTTTCTCTTCTTTTTTTCCCCCAGATGTTTGCCCATAAAAAAGAGATCTGTTGTTTAGATTAGGGCAGTTTACTTTCATCACTCCTGTTAGGATGGATCAGGAAATGCTGTGATACCTTAAGTGGGTTTATTATATTTTTGAGTCATGTCAGGCGAATACGTCACCTAATTTGATGATAAAATGAATGCAGAGGAGTAAACATAGATTGTATGGCCAATGAAAGGAATAACATGTTCACACTCATGTATTGTTTGATGGAAATATACATTACCACACCATTGAAGCAAGTGACAATAACAAACTGTAACCTTGATTAGGACCTAACAGTGACCATTGGGTCTTTAATGCCAAGGGATACTGACAGTAGTTTTGTACCTCATTAACAAACAGGTGAAACCATCATGTTTTCTGCCTTTGTGTGTAGTGTTTACAACCTGTTTGCCCAATAGATTGTTATGAAGTGTTCTATTAATTTCAAAGTGAAGGAAGAGAGCTAGAGTATAACCATATTTTTGATTCTCTTTTTTAATCACTACTGCTACCTTGCTAACTTTATTTATCTGTCAGTTTCAACAGACTATGTACATCTTATATTGCAATAAAAGTTTGTTTTCTTGTGTAAAACTGGTGTTCTTTTTGTGATGGGTGGCAGTCTGTCATCAGACCCGGTCGGAGGCAGCACTAGGACCCAGCGGGATAATGGAGGGAAGTCGGTCTCTGTAACTTCATTGAGAATCTTTCAATGCAGTTAGTGTCTGTCATTTAAGTAGCATACATAACATCGATGGGTTCACGGGCTGCAATGTGCGTTTCCAACACGTCAAGGAGTTCTGTTTGAGTCTTCTGATATGGAAATAAACAACAAACGTGAGTAAAATGACAGCATGGTTAAATAATTTTTGTTTAAAAATGATTGCATAAAATGTAAGTTTGTTTACCTAAACTAACCCAAACCACTGACGCTAGACTAGTTTAATAAAGTTCACTTCTACTTTGTCATCTCATGCATGGACTGCATCTGTTGTTGCACACAGATCATTTATCAATGTTCTGAGAGCGCAAATAAAACATTTAACGTGTTATTGAAGGTGCACTGCACAAACAGCATCCCTGTTTGCTTATTAGCGATGTTTGAGTCATGAACGAATCGTTCTTTTGAGTCGGATCTTTTTGATGAATCGAGCTATTGTCGAGTCAGCAGTTCGCTGACTATTTGATACTTTTCAATCGGATTTGTACAATTCGTGATAGTCGGGTGTCTAAAAATAAAGCTATTTTGAGTGAACCGAGAATTTCACTTATGTGCAAAAAAAAAAAAAAGTTATGCAACAAAATACTACTTGATTGTATGACATTTATGGGTTATGACAATTGGGTTGAATGACTGTTTTTTTTTTAATAAACAGAAAATGTTTCTACATGTTGCGATAATGTTTTGGTATAAAGGCTGAGTTTTTGAACCGATTCGTTGAAACGAATTGTACAAAAGAACCGATTCGCGAAATTCCTGTTACTATCCCCATCAGATCCCCTGCAGTGCTTTAAGGCACTTATACCAGAGATATGTAGCCTACATCCTCAAACTCTAGCTTTGAGCAGCTGCTGTATCTCTCATATTGTTTCTCATCAGTTATGTTCCACAAGAATCTACTGTTTTAAACTTAATGTTGATCTATTTCATACAGACCCTCAACTTCAAAGGTTCAGTAGAAAATATACACCTGGAACATAAGCCTTCAGTGGGTGGCATAGTGATTCAGAGGCTTGTAGCAAGGTTAAGTTTTCAATTTCTCTTGGAGCAGGGCTCTCAGATCTTTACTCTTGTGCCTCTTTGTTTATAATAAGTGAAGTCTCTTTATAAGGAGCTGTGTTCTAACAGGACCCCTATGGTGAGGTGGTAGTTCTTCTCTTGATCTCCTGAAAGTCCTACTGTTTTGATAGTTTCTGTTTTGGCATGGTGCAAGAATATGAGCACTGCTTTTTGCTTGTGGCGTTGGCTCTTGTATTTTTCCCCCCTCACTGACAGAATGAGATGAATCCTGCTGGCTCTCTCAAAACAAACCGGCTGCGTCTGGTCAGGCAGTGGTCCGGAGACACAGATTGCTGTACATGTTTTTTTTGTACAGTTCCACCCCCCCAATGCTGCTCCCTGCAAAGTTAAACCCAAGCCATCCACCTAGAAAAGATTGAGTTTACACAACATATCGGAGATAAAAGGAAAGATTAGTAGGTCGCATGTTCAAATCACAGCCTTGTCTAAACCCAAAGTTAATGAATCCATAAAAGGTAAAACACAATTGCGAAAGATATCATTAGTTATTTTTTGAGAAGTAGAGTTAATAAAACAACTGTAGATGACGCTAAGAGCAAATGCATTTATCTGATCCTTTTGCATTCCACTGTCTTTGGTTTCCGTTCTCAACATGCACATTCACTTCCCCATAAAGGAAAAACTCTCTTAAATCATGACACAAGTCCTTAGCCATCTGGGATTGTGTATAGGATCATAAAATGCACAACTTTACACACTTAAAAACAGGGACAACTACCAGGTAAACACATGCTAGTAATTACAGAGCAGAGCACCTCAGTTTGCGCTCAAACAACTCTTCTCTTCCACTTTCTCCTGAGACATTGAGTCCATCACCTAAACCAGCAGTATTTCTTTTTGCCACCCTCTAAGGTTAGGTTTCCACAGGTGTATTTCAGAACCACCTGCCTCATCTGTTTGCAGAGGGCAAAGGCCGTGTCATCGGTTACTGTTACTGTTTACAAGATACAGTGAAGTTCTTCTTCGTTCCCTGCCAGATTCCTGATCTATCAGAATGTGAGTGTTTACACAAACCCAAGGGATGGAGGAAAGGAAAAAAATGCATCCAGCAGGCATCCCCTTCAGAGCAAGCATGTTGTTTCTGTCACTATTTTTACCCATGTTTCTGAATGTCTCCTCGGTGTACAGGAATGTTAAGAGCATTATGTTGTTGTTATGAGGTTCATTTGGACATATTAATTTGGTTTTAATTGGATAATTCACCCAGTAAAATTATAATTCTGTTCTCATTTATTCACCCTTATGTCAATCCGAACCTGTATTGATTTACTTTCTTCTGTGGAACACTTTTTTTTTCTTTTTTTTATACAATGAGGGTCCAACTTTTTGGTCCCTACTGACTCTCAATGTATGAACAAAAACAGTGAAAACATTCTACAAAAATATCCTTGTTTCTTATCAGCAGAAGAAAGAAAGTTATACAAGTTTGGAATGACTTGAGGGTGAACTATCATTTTAGGACACTTTAATTTGAGATTAAGATTAAGCTGTTTCTGTGACTTTTTGAAAACTCCCAGTTTTCACATTTCATTGATGTGGTCAGTTGAATTCACTTATTAGACTGTTGGCATTTTTAACTGGTTAAATCATTTGCTCTAATGTGAATCATTAAACTTTGGATGGTTCTGAGTAGACTGTGTAGAGTAGACTATGTGTGAACAGAGAATACGATAATTCAAGCCAGAGAATCAGGTAGGCGTGAAGGGGGACTCTACCTCTCCCCATTGACTCGTTGAGTATGTGGGATTGTCTCTTCATGTAAGACGTTGCACTGAATCATGATTATTGTTTCCTTCAGACTGTGAGCATGTGGAAGAGCTTAGGAGTGTCAAGAACAAAGATCATTTGTCTTGTAAATCTTATAATGAAACATGAATTTGCACTACCGAGTTCTTGAAATCAGCAAAATGAATAGCAACAGTGTTTTCTTGTTCATGCAGAATCTGCAAGCCTGGTCTGGCCTTGATTGTTGTATGTCACGGTTGCAAGTTGGTACAAAGCAACCTGTTCCCTCTGGCTTATGGGAATTCCACTTGTATAAATACATGGATATGGGTAAGCAGGATTTAGTGCAATAATGTGATTGTCTGTCAGCCGTCATCTTCAACTTGAGCCCTGACAGGGGAAATGCGCAGCATGCATGCTTTTGTGATTACAGAGTTGACTTGGCTTAGAAACATCTTTGTTTGCTCTGACCGTTTTACGTCTCGGACCACCCATTCAACCTCTATGAGCATCATCTGCCTTCTTGCCAATGATAACTCAACCTGAAATGGACTAGACAATGCACACCCACCAGACTCTCATACAACATAACAAAAGCGTTTCACAAGTTCTGTGTCAGTATTAAAAGTTTTTAACAAGTCTCCAGTGAATCATAGTGCAGGTTGCGCTCACTGATTGCCATGGTGAACTTGTGAACTGTTTGACAGCACTAGGAAACTTTTTTTCAGACCACATGCAATGGTCTCAGCTGGCAATGAAGTGAGATTTCCATATGTGTTGTGTGGCATAGTAGTGGTTATAAAGGTTGTGGGTTTAAACTCTCTTTGGCAAACAGTTGTGCCTTTGAGCAATGTTGATAACCTCAGGTTGTTCAAGGTGGTCTGTCTATGTTATGAGTGTACTGCAAGTCGCTTTGGATTAAAGCTAAGTACTCAGTATGCTGTGGAAGCTGGTTTTCTGCCCATACTGTATTTGTTAATATATGTGCACATACAGGTGCAGACGGTGTTGGCGTGACAAGCTTGATTTATCTACCTGGTTCAGAGAGAATGAATGTTAATCAAAGCACAGTAACACAGTAGCGACCTACAAAACCTGATTTGTAGATTATGGATCTGAAGCTAAATCTTGCTGACTGTGTTAGAGTAAAATTATCGCTTTTTTATGGATTTGCTTTTTGCTTACTTAGAAAATCGCATTGGTACTAATGAACACTGCTCTAAAACTAAGAGAGCTGCCTTCCTGTCTACTGCCTACATTTCATAAGTGACTTATGAACGGTCTAAGTAGGCAACAATCTACTCAAATATGTAAAGCACATGGAGACTTGCCACGCAATTTAATTTAATAGTTGTTAGAGTTGTGCTGATTAATATCTGTGTAGAAAAAAATAAAAATTGATAAAAAAAATTATTATGATTTTTTGATTAATATAAATTTCACAAGATTTATTTGAAATAGATTTTTTTAACAATGTAAATGTCTTTACTGTCACTTTTGATCAGTGTAATATGTCCTTGTTGCATAAAAGTAATAATTTCTTTAAACAAAACAAAACAAATACTGACCCCAAACCTTTGAACAGTACTGTAAAATAGAATGTAAATTTCCTGAAGAAATTGTGAGTGGTACTTGCAATGGAAAACCATTGCTAGGGTGTGCTGGGCTATTGCTATGGTGTTGCTAGGTGGTTGCTAAGGTGTTCTGGGTGGTTGCTATGGAATTGCTAGGCAGTTGCTAGGATGTTGTGGGTGGTTGCTAGGGTGTTCTGGGTGGTTGCTATGGTGTTGCTAGGCTTTTGTTAATGGTCACAGATCATTACTATGGAGTTTTTATAGTTTTTAACATGTTCTTAGCCTGATTTAGCTATTCACTGCTAACATGTGTAGCATGATGGAAGTCCTGTTTGCTAGCATGAGTCAAAAGAGTCTCTATGTCTCTACGATGTTCCAATGCAGAGATATAGGTCTTACTGAAATTATGCTAGGGTGCTCTAATGGTTGCTAGGGCGTGGCTAGACAGTTAGCAGGTTAGAGTAACGCTGTGTCTACATCGGACGCGAGTGGTGTGATGCGACACAACAAAAGACAATAGAACCCATTATAATCTGTGATGTTGTGTACACTGGATATGGCGCGACACAATGCAACAAATCTAGTAAACTGATGCCTCATTCTATTAATAATGTACTGACACGAAGGACAAATGCGTCCAGTCTAGACAACTTTTAGGTGTTGCAGCACGGTGCAATGTGGCGCATCAACGGTCCGGTGTAGACACGTTGTCTCAATTTTGTGTGGAAGAAGAATATGTATGACGAGTAACAATAGTGATGCTTTGCCAGATACTAGATACTTGTATTATTAGTCTAGTTGTGCTTATTTCTCATTTATACAAATTGAGATTACCATCATTTGACACAGTCTTCAAGTGAAAACAAGGGTGTGCATTTAATACAAAAAAAACAACTGTATATTAAAATGCTGCCTCTGCAGCTCACTAGGTTTTGAAGCAGAGCAATGATGTCAGTGCTCCACCCAAGCTTCTCAGCTCTGTCTGCCTGTTGACAGATAGGGAAAGGTGAGAGGTCAGGGTTTTGCCCTAACTCTTGGAAGTCTTCTCTTTTTCTCTGATATTTTGTGCATACCCAGACACACACACACACACACACACACACACACACACACACACACACACACACACACACACTCCAATTAATATCTCCTCCATGAAGATTCCTAGACAATGCAGCCAGTCTTTCAGTGGCCACAATAGTGCAGAGGCCTGCACAGTCTTAATAGTGTCAGCGAAACACTACATCTTTTTACCGTGGAAAAAAATGAGGGCTGAAATAAGGCATAGCTGCAGAGTGAAATCATGGGGGCTTTTGGGGCGATAAGCAATATGAATTAGGCTGGCAGGCCTGAAGGCATTCTTTGTATTGGAGATGGGCTGACTCACCCTCTTCGTGCCATATGGTGAGGGTTTGGTGTCCGGGCTTTTTCTGGAGAGCTGACCTTCACAACCAGGCTGTATTAAAGTCAGCGACTCTCATTTCCACATCCTATCCACTCCTGACCCCTTCAGCTCACCCCGCAATGCTTTACTGAACGGGTGTGAGTTCCACCACCTGCCTAACTCATTTACTCGCTTCTTCCACTCACTGTTTGTGCCAGGTCTCCATGGCTCAGATGACCTCAGATGGGCTATTGGGGGATTTCCCTCTGCTCTTTTTCTCTGGCTGATATTAAACAGAGGCACAGACGTTAATAAAAAGATATTAGACACTCTGACCACAATTGTGACCAGATTTCAAACCTCAAGTTGCTGCTACTTCCTTGGCGACAATGTAAGAGAGCCTAGGTCTTCATGCGGAAACAGATGGTGAGGCCTCAGGATTATTATCTTGACTCTCCTTTTCCATCATGACCCTACAGACACCTCATCTGCTCCTGTTTCGGGCCCCGCTTATTCTCAAACCAGATAGTAGATAGTGGTGAGTGATTTGATATCAGTCTCTACTGCATTCACTCCTGCAGTATGCAGGAGGGAAGGTCCAAAAATAGGACTAATGATTTGTCTTGGGAAATAACTATACTATAGTCAGTATGCTACTGACTTAGTCACTGATAGGCAGGCGGTGGATCTGTATAAGCACTTTCCTCACATGGCAGACAACTGACTCTCCTCACGCAGCGGACGACTCACTTTCCTCACACAGCGACTCACTCTACTCACACAGCGGACGACTCCCTTTCCTCACACGGTGCCTCACTTTCCTCACGCACCAGCTGTCTAACAAATTAAAGACTGTTGGAGTTTCCAATACTGACAAAAAGTATAGGTAAAATACACAAAATGTTACTTCTGTATCTGAATAAATAAAATAAATGCCATAGAAATCATGATTTCTTGGGTAGGATCTGGCTACTTGTCAAGTGAAAATCACAAACATGACACTTGTTATTAATGCATTGTACACTCACCTAAAGGATTATTAGGAACACCATACTAATACTGTGTTTGACCCCCTTTCGCCTTCAGAACTGCCTTAATTCTACATGGCATTGATTCAACAAGGTGCTGAAAGCATTCTTTAGAAATGTTGGCCCATATTGATCGGATAGCATCTTGCAGTTGATGGAGATTTGTGGGATGCACATCCAGGGCATGAAGCTCCCGTTCCACCACATCCCAAAGATGCTCTATTGGGTTGAGATCCGGTGACTGTGGGGGCCATTTTAGTACAGTGAACTCATTGTCATGTTCAAGAAACCAATTTGAAATGATTTGAGTTTTGTGACATGGTGTATTATCCTGCTGGAAGTAGCCATCAGAGAATGGGTACATGGTGGTCATAAAGGGATGGACATGGTCAGAAACAATGCTCAGGTAGGCCGTGGCATTTAAACGATGCCCAATTGGCACTAAGGGGCCTAAAGTGTGCCAAGAAAACATCCCCCACACCATTACACCACCACCACCACCAGCCTGCACAGCGGTAACAAGGCATGATGGATCCATGTTCTCATTCTGTTTACGCCAAATTCTGACTCTACCATCTGAATGTCTCAACAGAAATCGAGACTCATCAGACCAGGCAACATTTTTCTTCAGTCTTCAACTGTCCAATTTTGGTGAGCTTGTGCAAATTGTAGCCTCTTTTTCCTATTTGTAGTGGAGATGAGTGGTACCCGGTGGGGTCTTCTGCTGTTGTAGCCCATCCGCCTCAAGGTTGTGCGTGTTGTGGCTTCACAAATGCTTTGCTGCATACCTCGGTTGTAACGAGTGGTTATTTCAGTCAAAGTTGCTCTTCTATCAGCTTGAATCAGTCGGCCCATTCTCCTCTGACCTCTAGCATCAACAAGGCATTTTCGCCCACAGGACTGCCGCATACTGGATGTTTTTCCCTTTTCTGAAAATCCCAGTAACTGAGCAGATTGTGAATTACTCAGACCGGCCCGTCTGGCACCAACAACCATGCCACGCTCAAAATTGCTTAAATCACCTTTCTTTCCCATTCTGACATTCAGTTTGGAGTTCAGGAGATTGTCTTGACCAGGACCACACCCCTAAATGCATTGAAGCAACTGCCATGTGATTGGTTGATTAGATAATTGCATTAATGAGAAATTTAACAGGTGTTCCTAATAATCCTTTAGGTGAGTGTATTTATAACATTATTTTATTATGTACAATAATTTTAAATCAAACTAATTAAATCCAAAAGGCTCTAAATGAATTTTAGAATTGTTAAGATGGCAAAAAATTTAAATATAGGTTACACAAATAAAAAGTTTAGGTTACAGCTGCATCTGTCCCTGAGATTTTTTTTTTTTTTTTTTTTTTTTTTTTTTTAGCAGCGATTTGATGTTTTTGATCGATTTGATGTTATTGAGCTCTGAAACCAGAAGTTTGAGTTTGAGTGATCTGAATTCATGTGGTCTCGGCCACGTCAAACCGCGACAAAGCTTACGTTGAAGATTGTTGCTATATAACCGAACATTTTACTGTACTAATCTTTTTTTCTCCCGGAGGTGTCACCACTCTCCCGGAGGTGTCACCACTCTCCCGGAGGTGTCACCACTCTCCCGGAGGTGTCACCACTCTCCCGGAGGTGTCACCACTCTCCCGGAGGTGTTGACTTTTTTTTATTTTTTTTTTTATTAAAAAATAAAATTTTATTTTATTTAAAATTTAAATAATTTTAAGCCATCCTGTGGCTCCCCTAGTGGGACCCGGCTGAAAACCACTGCTCTAGATGACCCTTATTTTTTTAGAAATAGTCTGAGTGAAATAGTGAGATTTGTAGTATATGAAACACTTTTGCTTCAGTAAAGAAAGGACAGTACACATCCTATTTTCCATGATATATGGCTTTATGTGTACCCCTAATGCTTACACAGTACAAAACATTCACAAAGAGGCCTGGCACTGAGGACCCCCAGGCAAAGGGGTTAATAAAGAGGTAGCGGAGGGGAGTGTTAACATAAAAGCTTCCTGCTCCCCACCGAGCTAAAATCTTGCCTTCAAAGCTAGTTAATGCTTAAACAGGTGAGTGGGAGTTTCAGGGTCCATAACTCTGCCGCTGTGTGTAGATACAAGAAGCACTGTGACCTGAGGGAGGGCCCGGCCTAATGGCCAACTCCCCTCTGCTTCCTTCAAGCAGCAGCCAAACCCCATCACTGGAGCAAGGGTCATTAACCACAGCTCCCCCTACAAAGCACTGCAGCATTAAAGATGGGCTCTCGTCTTTTGCCTCTCTCTATTTATTTTACTTAGTGCCCTCAATGAGTGTTTTGAAGGCTCTGAAGTGTGCAAGATTGTTTTTCTTGAAGTCATTTATCCATGAATGTGCTTTAGTGTGAACTGGCCAGGGGGGTCTGGTGTTAATGTTTCTGTATATGATATACAAAAATAGCATTTTGGCATAGCTGGTCTGAACAAAACAGAAGTGTTTATTTATGAGCTATCTAGATAGAAAAATACATTTAAGGGGAATGCTGTTCAAAACAAGAGATTGTGAGTAAAGGAATGCAGTTTCACCTTCAATTGGATATCAGCTTTATGACTGTGTGTGTGTGCGTGCACGCGCGCATGCTGCTTAATTTTATGATAACCTAAAGCATGTTCTCATCTATCATAAAGCAGCAGGTGTGACATGTAATTTCCCTTTTTCCACACAAATGTGCACAGGCTTTAAGACAGTATATGAGTCAGATCTCAGAGAGAATTATAGGCTAAGCTGTTCCACATGTTCACCTGTGACTTCTCTGCAGTCTCTCATTGCGTGTGTGTGTGTGTGTGTACTGGTTTGACCTACATTATGAGGACACAAAGTCCTTATATTGTGGTGTGTATTCAGGTTTCAGGCCATGCCCCCTACATTAAGACATTCCGATGCCCTTGTAATTCAAAATGCAAAATAAACATACTAAACTATTTAAAAAATAAATAAAAAAATTAAAAAAAGTTTTGTGTGATGGTTAGGTTTAGGGGTAGGGTTAGTGTAGGGGGATAGAATGTCACAATATAGAAGAAAATACATGCTGCTGGTTTTGTTTCATCATGGCTTTAAAGACCCTGTCACGGCGGTTATTAGCCCACTTCTTTCGCCTTTAATTTCAGTCAATAACACAAAGCTAAGCTTTAGAAAAGTTGTAATATAGTGCGCAAGTTACTTTTGTTTCCTTTTTGGAGCTCTGGAGCTTCAGTCCCTGTTTATTATAATTGCATGGAAAAGAGCGACTTGCACATTCTGCAAAATATCTTCTTTTGTGTTCCACAGAATAAAGAAAGTCATAGGGTACAATGGGGCTAAAGGCTCCATGGGGTAAAAGGCTCCTTTGATTTTATTTTCCTCTAAACCACTAGATGGCACAAAAACTTGCCTCAGCACTTTCCAAAACATCCGCTTTTCAAGATGCACGTGGAAATGTGTCTGGTCTTTGATGTGATCACGGGCATCAGCGCAAAGTTGATTCTGCACTCATTTGATCTAATATTTGAGGTTAATATAAAATTTTTATTTTAAAAATTTTGTAGATTTAAGAAGCGAATAAGAATTGCTAAAAATTATTGAATATATTTTGAAACAAAGGTCTTGTTAATGTTTGTCAGTTTTGTTCAAGGTAATTAAAGCAACAGTTTTTCAATAACGGAAGAATATGTAATAGTATGGTATTTGGGGTAAAAGGCACCCCTGCTGTTGGGGCAAAAGGACCATATTTAACATGATAATAAACAGCGGCTGACTTTAACATTTGTTGACATGACATGATTAGATTCAGATTGTAAGTATCATATATTAAATTGGGTGTCCACCTTATCTCTAGATAATCACCATATTTATAATGAAACCATCAGATTTAAAAATGTGATATTAATCATATCATATAATAAAATATCATTTATTGTCACCACCATAAATCTATATTAAATTATTATGGGATCTCCTTCAATGCTTTCAGAATCTTTACTTTTTTTAAAATGATTTTGTTTCTATATTTTTCAGATATATTTCTATATTAACATATTTTAATGACAGCATATTTACTGATCAAAAATGAATTCTTTTATCCATCAAAATAAACAGAAAATAGTTCAAACTTTGCTAAAGTGACTGTTTTGAACAAGAATTAACTTTTATTAATTCTTGACATTATTAAAAGCATATTATTTTAGCTGAAGTATTTGTATCAATACTGTGTGCCTTTTGCCCCGTGCTGGTGAGCCTTACCCTGTGTGTGGGGTAAAAGGCCCTCCTCGTCACCTCATACATTTTATAAGATTTTTAAATAAAATAAACCACTTTTATGATTTATTTTCACACAAAAACTGTTGCTCCATAAATCTTCAATACAAACATATATATTTTTCTGTATATCATACATTATAGGAGTAGTGAAAAGTACATTTTTCTTAAGGTGTGCCTTTAGCCCCGTTGTATCCTACAGGTTTGGAAAGACATCTGAGGGAGAGATGTAGAATTTAAGATGGAATTTAAGAAATGTTAGTGGAAAAATAACAAACCAACCTGGAAAAGAAGCTGGACGATGAATGTAAATAGTGATGAAATACTGTCTCAGAATTTTATTTAATATTACATGCCAGTTTGTGGTCTTATTGGAAAAAAAAGACAACAACATATAATGCCTTTCATCAGTATAGCCCCTGCCGCACTCTTCTGAATTTGATGATTGATTATTTTTATTTTTTATGATTTTCTTTTGTCTGAATATGACAGAAACAGTTTAGTATGTGTTAACAGATGTCTGTGTGTGTGCGACTGTAACATTCGACAAGCACTGTAACTTTTTTTAACAGGCTCTGTAATTCATGGCATGCACCCAAATATGTACTTCCAACCATGGCGTCCCATCAGACCAGAGGCGTCTCATGCAAACATCAATATTCCAAGGTGTCCAAACAAATGAGGTTTTGTGTTTGTTATCTCTCATTGTGGGAATTCTAGTGTGACATCATCAGTATATGTGTGCATGAACTCGCTCCCTTCCCCTGTGGAGCTTTGGACGCTGATGATCCGAGTATGCCTGGAATTCTGAGGGAGATTTTTATTGCTGAATGTGGTTAGGAGAGGATCGCCGAGTTGTCACTCCATCCAGGCACCCTGATGTTAGTATCAATTCAGATAAGATTGTTCACTCCTTCACCTTTATGACTCACAGCGATGTTCATGATGTACTTTGCATCCCAGTGACAGTCTGTCTACTGTTATGAATTCTTATGTTGTGAACAAGAATGGATAGATTTCATGATTCAGATTTGAGACATCACAGTACATATCTACTCTGAGTCAATTTTCGTGCACGCAAGGTGGCACGTCAGATTGGTGGGGGCAAATAAAACATCCTGAAGCAGCGCAAACATCTGTTGCACCACAGGATCTCCATATTTGATAACAGCTGGGTGATTTGTGTTGGAAGGGCCTCTCCTGCTATTGACTTTGGGAGTGTTTTGCCTTTGTGTCATCTTACAAGCTATATTAGAGAGAGAATGAGAGGCCTTCTCGTAATGCCGTCCAACATATGTTATTTATTATGGAACAATTGTAGCTGTTGCAGTTTTGTTGTTGTATTCCTGCATCTACTGTATATGTTGGCGGATGTATACACAACCAGATTTGTGTTTTCAGTGTGACAGTAAGGGCTCCGTGTGTGTCTTTGGAGAGGTCAATGGTCAGAGTGCTTCATCACTGTTGTCTCTTGTATCTCAGCCAGACAACCATCTGCAGAGTTCAGTCAGACCTTCTCACTGGGTGTTAGCAATGATCTGATCTACTCTGGCATTTATTTAGCTGTTTAAAAGTGAAAGCCCAAAATGTGAGTGACCAGTTGTGCATCAACATTTACAGGTAGGGTAGGCAATTTCGTAGGCTAGCAATAGCAAGCTAGATTTGAAAGCATGAGATCCCACCCTCCCTTCAGAACATCTCCAAAGCCACAACTCCTTCAAAACCTATGAGTGCACACACAGCAGATTCTGCAGAGCGTCACTAGATGAGAGACGGTGTTACAGGTGCTGTATGTAAGTTTTTCACTTTACTAAAGCATAAAACTACCCTAATATGCTTGCAGATATGTAGGAAACATGTAGAAAATGTGCGTTCTGTGTCAGAATGTCTGTTTTAGTTTTGTACCACATGCCGCCAGTTTAGTATTAGCCCCAATAGTATTTCGACACCCCAGTGCCAGTTGGCGGAAAACAGCTTATTGCTACCATGGAAGCCAGCAAACAAACTGGGTCAGAGGTCGCAGATTCTACCTGACCTAAAAAGCCTCAGCATCCATCAAAAAATCTCTATGAACGAGAGCATATTAAAACGTGAATAAATCAACTCATCAATTTACAGTGTGGCTTTCATTGTCAATTGCTCTCGCTCCTGTAGTGTGTCCTCAAGCTGGCAACCTGCGTGAGCGTCAAGTCTGAGGAGGAGGGGGCAGGGAAAACAACTCTCTCCAATATTTTGAATTTGGACTGCAGTACCCATTTCAGTCATACATACTACACTTTTATGTCTCAAAGAACATAACTTTACCATAATAATGAATGTAAACAGCTTACAGAGCTCTAGTTTTACCACCTGACTGCTGACGCCATTAATAGTGTTGCCAGAGAAATGCATAAATCCAGGGCTCCAGACTAACATTTGAGAGCAGTAACACTAAGTTCTACAGATGGTGCAGGCACCAGCACCTGATTTGGTAGCGCTGGGAGAAAATGTATCATAAAGTTAATTTAATCATAAAATTACTATTGTTTATTGGTCCGTCACCCCTTGTTCATGTTACAATTGTGGACTGTAAAGCCTTCTGTACAATGCTGTTTGATCTGATATCTGTGGTTTATAACAGAATTCTGTGCTGAATTTCATCCCACTAGATCTCGCTGCGATGTTATTCATTCATGCGGCAAATTCAAACTCTTTCTCACTGGATCTCCAAGCACTGTGTGGTAGATCAAGATCGGCACTCAAACTGTTCTAAACCCGCGCTGCACTGTCTATTATTGGTCCGAGCTGATAAACGGTCCACGCTCGCAGGACCGAATGCAATGATTGGATTTAACATTTTTTTGTTCTTGAGACTTAAGGTACAGTGGCGGTACAGTTTTGTTCATTGGGGAACAAAACGTATAACTATACCTTTAAAGGTACACAATAGGTCCTTATGGTGCAATTATAGCATTGTTTCCCTCTACTTAGAGGTATATTTTTCTTTTTTTTTTTTTGAGTGCATGATCATTTTAGAAATCTGTATGTGGTTTCAGTGATTAGATAACGATATATTGTGACAGGGTCATAGTAGTATTGATGCTTGCCTTTGCAAACATTTAAATGCTGAGAAGGATCATTAGTATAGACAGCTGAATCAACAGAACTATAATGAACACACTTAAGTGTAATAATTGTGGTTTGAATGTATCATCTGATAACTTAAAGCATATATGAATGGCTTCTCTTGTTTCAACCTCCTTTTATCTCTAGTGCCAGGCTGTCTAGCAACAGGTCTGCAAAGTTTAACAAACCTTCAGCATCTCATCTGTCTCGCAAGACATAACATGCCCTCAGGAACCGTCAACTGGGAAATGGACAGAAAAGTGTCCGTTTTCAGTGCAGAGGAGATTGAACTGCTGATACGACCTGCTTATCTCGGTGTGTGTTTTTTGAAGAAGGCACACGTGTGTGTGAGTGGGTTTTGAGCTATTCAGCATGTCAGATCCTGCCGAGTGGTCTTAGGTTTTGCCCGTGGCTTTGAGTAGCGTCACTGTGAACGTGCTGATGTGTGTCTGTGCATGTCAGCACCCGACTCCTCTCTGGATGGGTGAACACAATGAAGAGAACTAGACTCCCATCCTTTCACTTCTGGCAGAATGGCTCTTTTGTGTGTAACTACAGTCTCTAGGGGCACTGTAACATAGGGAGTAGAAACACCCTGTTCACTTAGAAGAGACTTAGAGAGAGCAGATCAACCAATACAAATCAGTGTCTCTTAAGGATCAAAAGGCAGGTTTTAGATGTTACAATACTTTTGTCTATCCCAGTTTAATGTGCTTTAAAAATCATAAAAATAATCAATGAATGTATTCATTTAAAATGATTATGCCATCGACTCATCTTTAAATGCAACTTTTTAATTGTAAAAAGGTTAATGAATAAATAAACAGGCAAAGAAAAGCAATTTAAAATGGTATATAAATTTAAATGTATCCTAATGTTAATTTGAAAAGTGATTATAATAATCTCCAATATGAGACAACTATAAGAAAGCTATTTTCAAAACCGACCTAATAAAGCAACTTAGCTCAACCAATAACGTGAGCTTTTAAAATAGAAAATAGATTGACGTGGCTAAGCCAATATATTTCTGTCCAGTGGCAGGGAAGTGTTTGGGAACCTATTTACATTTTTATCGCAATTTTGTGTCACAAAAAAAAAAAACTTAATCTATAATTTTGTTTACTAATAACTATGAGATTAAAAAGGCAAATGCTTTTCAGATTTTTATCCTGAGGACTGGAACTGCTCAGATTTGACGAACTTTACTCTGCAAAATTGAAACTTATAGCCGTACAAAAATGGCAAATAATAAGCTATATGAAAATAAATTGAATCATAAATGGGTTTTTTTACAAGTTGTCTTTTTGAGTGTATCTATGACCAGACTGTTTACTGGTTTTACACTTTTTATTTTTATTTTATTTTTATTGTACCACCAACATTTTTTTTTTTTTTTTTTTTTTTGTCAAACTCCTCTAAAACATTTTTTGTTGGAAGGTACTGTTTTAAATGCCACGGCATCTATTTTATTCAGCAAGTTCTCTAATGGATGTTTTCAAAACATATTTCACCAGGAATAATCCTAAAAACAAATGATCAAATATTGAAAGTAAAAATCTTTTTGCTATATGTTTGCTATAATGATAACATGTAATATCATAATAATAGTGTTACCACTATTTGTAAGTTTTAAAATACATCGTTCTTGCCATGAAAATGACTATATGGCATGGCATACTGGTATGGCAACAAAAACTAAATAAATAAATAAACTCTGCGAAATTGTCCGCTATAAAGAAGTCTTTGGTGTAGAGGACAGTGGAAGAGTGCTGGTAAGGACTCTCCATACTCTCCCCTGTGGGGGATGGATGTGTGTATTTACTCAAGGCCTGTCCCAGGTGCTATAGAACCCCACTGGATTAGATCAGGACATGGTGCCTCCCCTTACTTCACACACACAGTCAACAGTGAGCACCCCACCCCCAGACACACACACACACACACACCAGCAGACCAGAAAGGGAGGATAAATTCCCCTGCTATCCCTCAGTCTCTTTTATTCTAGACACAGGAAAGAACGTGATAAATGTGAAGCAAATGCACCTTGAATTAGTCAGTTTATCAGCTAATCACCATTCTGGATTGCTGTGACTTGTTCAGGAACAACTGTATGACTCTCTACATCTAGTTGTCTCAGGAAAGGAGATGGTGGGCCTGGCTGTCTCCTCAGCAGCTGTTTCTGGTAGGTGTTTTGTTACTCGCATGTTTGTCTTTTTTCCCTTGGGAACTAGATAATTGTATTATCGAATAGCTTTCACATTTGTCTAAATGATTTCTGTACAAGCTAAAGTGAAACGTATTGATTAGTTTTAGTTAACTTTAGTTATTCCAACTTGAATTTAGCATAATAAATCCATCAGCAGTTGTAGCTGTATTAAGCCATAGGCATTTACTTAAGTTTGTATATTGCTTTACGAATAAATCTATTTAGTAGCATTGCACTCATAAAATGATCTGCACAGGTGTTATATTTGTTGTCTAAGCAAAATACGCTTGTAAAATAAGATTTCACCAAGGTGTTTAGAGCTTTCTTGAGGAGTGCTGTGGTTTTTACAATGGAGTATGCATTACTATCTCTGGTGGGCATCTTAAAGCGCTTTGACTGCACTTTTAATGAGGTGAGGAATGTTTCCTCGCTTTGCAGCAATGTGTGAGGTGCTGAGTGCTAAAGCACTGATGCAGTTCTGGGAAACCGCCCCGTTGTCCTCTAAAAACACAGCTTTCAACGCCAACTTCACATTCCTCAACATGGCTTTTAGATTATGTCGAAACAATATGACTGTCAGTAAAGTACTTTCAAGTGAGCAAGAAAGAATAATAGATTATCAACTCTGATTTGCCTGTGAGATCTTGCAGACAGAGATGAAAACATCTCGCATGGGGTCGATCCAAATGAAAGCATCAAACACACCCATGCCATCAGGAGAACCTGAGCGCCGGTGTGGATTTCTGTGTTCTCACTATGCTATTTTGATGTGGTATTATCAGAGAGGACCACATGTGCTGCTCTCTGGAAGGGAGTGGGCACGTAGCCCCGTGTTGTGCTTGGCTTTGGAAATGACCCTCCACAGGTGCAGCTCAAAATAAAGAGAAGCACAAATGTGTTTGATCTCATGTAAGAGGAATCATGTATGCTCCGCTGCGCTCGTGTTGGCTTAAGATGGTCCTAACTGCCCTCAAACTTTTTGTTCATTAAGATTTCCAAATGTATTTATTATATCCAACTTATTTGCTTCACCTGACCCTTGAGTTCTTTATGGGAAATACAAAGAAATACAAATACATGAGTACATGACTACATTAGGAAATACAAATACCAAAACATAAGTGCTGTACATGTGTGGCATGTTTATCATTTGTATGACAATTTGTCTCTGAAAGTTAGGTTTGTTATAAAGCTATTGTATTAATGTAAAATACTACCCAAAGATCATGCTACATACCTGGACATTATCCAGTAATTTTACGGACATTTCGTTAACCCTAACATAGAACGCAATGAAGTTCTATAATAAAATTCTAAATACAGGTAAAACAAAAATATATTTATAAATAAATTCAGTAAAATTAATACATTGTGCTCTGTTGAGTGCAGGCTTCACTTGGTGGTGAACATCTTTCTATGTTGTTCCATCAGGTAGATCAGCTAGCACTAACTAGCATCAACCTGCTTAAACCACACAATTCTACCTGTTAAATGTTTCTATGGTTTAATGAAGCCTATTCTGTAATTATTTGTGTTGCTTCATTTGTTGTTACTATTCAAAAATTAGATCATCAGCCTGGTTACATTTCCTGTGACTTCACTTCACAAAAGAGCTATGCATAGCTAATACATTTACTATGTTGACGCTTATTCTTGCCCTGCTCTTCAAAATGAACTGCTTACACACGCTGGTGTAACACTACATTCTTCAAATAATTTACAACGTGGGCGCATGTAGCATATTTGGGACATTGTGCCACTTATTTGCTGCCCAACTGTGGTCACCTGGAGGAGGTCATGGTGAGGCCAACATGTAAAGTTAAAGCTTTTGTAATCGCAGGGGCCTTGTGTCAACAAGTCTGAATAGAGTAACACTCAGACTTACACACCGGTGGGAGTGCCTGTAAGGCAGCTAGGGACACGATGAAAGGAAGTGAGATGTTTTGCAGTACATTAGTCAATAACAAAGGTTCTGCAACTGTGGTGAATCAAAGAAGATGAAGAAGAAAAACTCCACTCTTGTCAAAGCAGCAGTACGCTGACCCAAATTTCAGATGAGTAATTTCTGTGCATGTGGGTGTAAGAATGTGTTTGTGTGAATTAGAGTATTTGTGTTTCTTTGTGGCTTTTAAACTCCTCACCTTCCCCATGGAGAGATGTGATCCTGAAGCGTTTTGACGTTTTCTGGACCACAGCACAATCTGACTAGAAGCACATCTTTCATTAAGGTTTCTCAGGGGGATGTGGAAGAGGGTGGTGGCCGTTTATGTACAACTGAGGGAAGCATGGAGAAAATCAAGAGAGACAAGCCAAGAGGCTGAAATACTCTGGTATCTTCTCAAACTATACCACCATACCATACTTTAAATCTCTTACGCTTATGTCATGATATCTTACACAGTTTGGACCAACTTCAGTTCTGGAGTGTAGCCATGAATGTGCAGAAAACGGATATAAAACTGGAAAACAAATGGTCTTAGTAGAGAATAAGAAATGAATACATTAATTTAGCAAGAATGCATTAAAGTGAACAAAAGTGACAGTAAACAAAACTTTTACATCGTTACAAAGATTTCTATTTGAAGTAAATGGTGTTTTTATGAAGTTTCTCTTCATCAAAAAAATTATGAAGAAAATTGGTTTCCACAAACACATTAAACAGCACAATCATTTTCAACGTTGATAATAAGAAATGTTTCTTGAGCACCAAATCAGCATATTAGAATGATTTCTGAAGGATCATGTGACACTGAAGACCAGAGTATACCATATCGATCCCAGACTTTTGAACACAAGTGTATATTATTAGCTCATTCTGAGGTAAAACGTATCACAAATGTTTTAACTGGTCAGTTGCTCTGGCTATTCTAGCTAGCTGGTCTGCAGCAGGAATCATATCTTTCGCTATCTTTTTTGTCAGTTCAGCATTTTCTCTCTGCTTTTGAAGGAATTCTGTATTTTAGTGTTCATTACTCATGGAGTTTCTGACAGATGAAGTAGTGTCTTGACCCACCACACCTGTTAATATCAATATTAAGCCCACAGGACCTGAGGTGGATACTTTGACTCAGCTGACCCTCTGTCCAAGCCAGATTGTCCAGCTGTGTGATGGACATGGATGATCAATCAGCCCTGTTCACACTCCCTCTCTCTCCAGCTTTCTGCTCGTGATCAATGTGGTCCCAGTGTGGATCATGAGCTCATATCTACTGGGGCAGGAGGTGTTCACATGGCTTGATTACTTTCCCTGAACAAAACAGTCAGAATCCTTCCACATCAGCAAACCTTCTGCCCGGGCACCCACTGCCTAGGGGTCGCTGACAATCTGTTTTTTATTGTTTCATGCTTTGTTTTTTCAGTCTTCAAAACATACTTGCAGGTTTTGGGTTGCATGTTTTCACTAATTTGCTGACTGTGCATTAGCTCAAAGTCATAGGCTCAGCATTAGTAGTAGTGGGTCATTAGTAATGGGTTTGGGAGAGAAAATGCGGTTTAGCTGGTGTGTAACTATGTGAACTTCAGTTTTGTGAGCGGCAATATGAGAATGAGATATAGGGATTTCAGCCCTCCTCCTTCAGATTAAAGCTCCACACGCACACTCACGGCAATGTCATTGAGCCCTTTCCTCTGCATAATCTAGACATAAGAGACCAGAGGTTAACCCACTGTCTTAACTTGTCTTAGCGGAATTTAGATATCAGGCTGTGAATGTATTTATTAGGTTTGGACCCTCCTCTGATGCTCTGAGCTTGCTAGGTGGGATGGGAAGCTCGCCACAGATCAGAGGGTACGTCTTTGACTCTACGCAGGGGTTTTTGGTTTCAACAGCAGGGCGGTTTTCATTCCACAGAGACCTGGATGAGAGCTTGAGAGTCCCAGCGTGACGTTTTGAGCTCCAAACCTGTTCCAATTTATAATCCTGCTGACCTGTCATCATCCCTCCTGCCCATAACTCATATTGTCCTCTGACATGTGTGTCCATACTGAAGACACTCTGTGGAATATAATGTAACAAAGAGCCATGCATCTAGATCCTTTTTGATTCAGTCATCCCAGTTTTACAAGCTTTTAAGAGTCAGAGATCGATGATTAATGATGAAGACTAGAGTTGATCTCAAGCCTCATCATGTTAGCCCCTCTTCTGAAAAGGGTCAATGACATATAGTGTGTATTTTTTTTGTTGTTGTTGTTGTTGTTGTTGTTGTTTTTATCTTGGGTTAGTGTTACAAAGCGTGTTTGGGGGGTGGTGTGCTGTTCCATGTTAGTTCATATGTATATAGCCTACTGTACATATAAAGGAAAAAAAGTTTGCCTTTTTAGCACTATTTTAAACTTTTCTTGGGTTAAATTGTATTTGCTCGCATTCATTACTATTCACTTGTGTGTACTTATATAGGCCTAAATATCATTAAAAATATTAGGATGTAAGTTATTAACGTTTTAAAATTTCACATTTAAAGAAATCTAGTGTTTGATAATGTCTAAATATGTATTTAAATGCAAAACCTAAAAATAAGCAGTTATGATCTGCAATACTTTTTTGAGCAAGTAGAGTAGATACATGTAAATAAATCCGAAATCGCCCCCTAAACCCTCATTCACTATTCCCTACGTTAGTCCACTATTATAGTTCACTTGAAGGAGTGAATGAAAACAGCTGAGCGAATTCGAACAGCTGCTGTGTGTACATCGATTGTACACTCGTTATGCACTCAGTAATGTCCACTGTTTCGTACACCACTACAAATGGCTGTCCTATTTGAAGGTATAGGGAGCTATTTTGAATACAGCCATGCAGTCCCGGAAACAGAATTGATTAGACCTCTCGAGTCTTTGGGTTCGAGTCATTCGTTCACCAACTCACAGCCCCATGGGCTGAATGCAGAAGATCCTGTACAGAATGATGGCATGTAGCGCATACACGGTCAACACAAAATGAACAAATCGCTTTCTGAGACAACTCACGACACATCACTAATGCATAGTTGTCAACAGAACTCAATGGCACGCACACTGTTAGAAGTAGAAGAAGAAGAAGATGAGTGTAAATGATCTTTGTCGGTGTTGTAAAAAGAATTTAAGGATACATAAAGAGAAATAGTAAAGGTGAATGCATATATACGAACAAGTTCTCCATTTAGGATTAGAACGAATTCAACCCAAGCGCTCTTTGGTGACGTGAATGCTTATGTTACTGTTTATCATCTGTCACTCATCGTATAAAGTGACAATGACAAACGTCCTGACAATTTGATTGGTCCAAACAGCTCCTGTTCGGGCATAGTTGCTCCACAACTGATCAAGTCCAGACCGAACTTCCTAACCTCAAATTTTGTAGGCGGGGCTAAGTTCGGTTGACATCCAATATGAAATGAAATTCTGAGAAAAAAGTCAGAATTGCGAGATGTAAACTCAAAATTGTAAAAAAAAAAGTCTCAATTATCTTTTAAAAAGTTTTATTCTATGGCGGAAACAAGCTTCCATACTAAATTCACTTTAATTAGGAAATAAAAACATGACCATTTTAAAGGATTTAATATTTGTGTCACGTCATTGACCAAAAGCCTCTGCAACTGACTCGTTTTCATTTGCTCGCTCATGCCGAAGGGTTGATTGGTTGGTCTAATTAATCTGTTGTTATGACAAACACTGACAATTGTATAGTCTGGTCTTTATCGACATCTAACCCTGAGCTTTGACCTTCAGCAATGGAGCTTTTGGTGACGGAGTTGCATGTGCTGTTGAAGCTGTTGGACCATGAGACCCTGAGCTGTGCTACAGAAGAGAAGAAAACGGCTGTGAAAAAGCTTCTCAGACAACTTCAGCCCTCAGGTAAATATCTAAAATCGGTTTCTAATGGTTATTATCTGGTCCAAGCTGAATTTAGTGGTTGGACAACCAGCTGGTTGACCTTGAAGAGCATTGGTGCCCAATCATGTTGCTAGAAAGCCAACATTTTGCTCAGTTCAGGATTTATGCAGTAAAAATCATCCCTGTTGTAGACCATTTTGGTTAGCAATTAGTTCTGGTAGACCACCTTGGATAAGCCTTTTAGTTCCTGTGGTCAAATTGATGACCTGTTTTTTGTCCAGCAGGGAACGGCACAAATATTTCAAATTATCTCAGAAAACATCAGTCTGACAGAGAACCAGTAGAAAATATGCTTGAGACAATTTAGACAAAGAAGAAACCCTTTGAACCAGAAAGTGACAAGACCAGAGGGATAAACATAAGCCTTGTTTCTCTCATATTTTAAACTGGAAAAGCTTTTGGCAGTTGTCCTACATACATATGTTTTCTCTTTTCTCACACTCATCCTTTGCAGTCACTGGAAAAGACTATATGTACATGAACACCTCAGTATACAGAAACGGAACCAGCTTTGTTGAATCTCTTTTTGATACGTTTGGTGAGTGTGGAGTATTTATGAGATTTATATCTCAACATCCTCCATTGTTTTGGATTATAATGCTCATAAATGTGTTTGGACGTTTCTACAGATTGTGACCTCGGAGACCTGAAAGTTGAAATGGAAGATCAAAAGAAAGAGCCAGAGACAAACCACACCGATCACACTGTCTCCAAGCCAGTAAGAAATCTTCCCTCAGAGGATTACCCACAATGCCCTGCTTCTTAGACCTAGCGCTAATGCATCATTAACCCTGATGTCAGTGTGTAATAAGGGCTATGCTCTGCAACGATGAGATACGGCAGAATGATTAATTTTGCTGCAGTGAAACCTGCTCTTCTCTTTTCAGCTGCATTGCACTTTCAGGGCAGGTTGTTATATTTAAAGTCACATCACCATCAGCCCTTCACCGAGGTCCCCACAGAGAGTGCAGTCTTCCAGCAGTCAGATTTTTCATTTCATTGTGTGTCAGTGTGTTTGTGTGCCATTATAGCACAATAGTCCTGCATGGCCATCTGACTTTTTCTCAGCCGTCATCCATGTGGCATGTGGGTTTGGCTTTTGATTGGATGCAGCGGTCACATATCATTTGTTATTGGAGTAACTTGCAGAGTGGTGGAACGGAGCCACATAACTTTGCAATATTGTGAGGGCTCACTGAAAAGCAGATGTTAAGTGTGAATTAATGTAATGGGGCAGACAGATGGAGTAAGTCATTGTGTTTGCAACATTTTTTTTGACCAGAGCACGACGGGCTCGCCTCCCCCCCTGCCCAACACACCACCTCCAGAGGATTACTATGAAGAGGCCGTGCCACTCAGCCCTGGAAAGATGCCAGAATATATTACCAGCCGCAGTGAGTCTTGTTGCTGTATGTCCGTTGTTATGAAAACATGGCATGGTCTATATAAATTCCTATAGATAAAATAACTGGGAGATGTTACAACTTTGTGTTCTTTCAGAGTCTGAGTGTTGATGATAGATCTTGCCACTATATACGTAAACCACTTGAAATCTGAGTTAAATGTAGTTTACAACCCATTTTACACATTTTTTAATTTTTGAAAGAAAAAGTAGGCCTATTTCTTTTATCCATTAGGAAATGATTGGAGTGTAAAAAGTGGATGCTACATTCCAGAGTCTGAAGTTACAAAAACAATGTTTAAATAGCTATTGGTTAACATTACCCAAGAGCCTGCAAAGTCTAAGTGACATCAGTGGAAAAGGAAAGTCATTTCAGAGCAAATTATTACATTTTGATTAAAAATTGCAGAGATAAAGTTTCACATTTTTTCTTAATTTCAAAGTTTCAGTTTAAGCTCTGCAAATGCACAAATATGGTTTCATCTTGACTTTTTTTTTTGTTTTGGGAAATGTTTGTTAACATCGCACTCGGGGGAGCAATCGCACTCAGGTTCGGTCCAGGCAATCGAACCAAGTGTGAAAGCACCATAAGTCTAAATGTTCACAAATCCTTGACAAGAACAAAAGCATGAACATACTAATCTCTTGGAGACCGAGTCAAGTTGAGTACTACCACAATGATAGTTGCCCCTTTATTTCAATTTAAAATTTAAATGAATATAAATATCCACATTTGGGATATATATATATATATATGGCTGGCTGTTCACAGAGCTCTGTGTCCAAGCACATTAATAGAGCAAAGGGAAGGAAAAGATGTGGTAGAAACAAAGTGTCCAAGCAAAAGGGATAACCGCACCCTGGAGAGGATTGTGAAACAAAACACATTCAAAAATGTGGGGGAGATTCACAAAGTGGACTGCAGCTGGAGTCAGTGCTTCAAGAACCACTACACACAGACGTATGCAAGACATGGGTTTCAGCTGTCGCATTCCTTGAGTCAAGCCACTCTTGAACAACAGACAGCGTCAGAAGCGTCTCGCCTGGGCTAAAGACAAAAAGGACTGGACTGCTGCTGAGTGCTCCAAAGTTATGTTCTCTGATGAAAGTAAATCAGGGTCCCAGAGTCTGGAGGAAGAGAGGAGAGTCACACAATCCACGTTGCTTGAGGTCCAGTGTAAAGTTTCCACAGTCAGTGATGGTTTGGGGTGCCATGTCATCTGCTGGTGTTGGTCCACTGTGTTTTCTGAGGTCCAAGGTCAACGCAGCCGTATACCAGGAAGTTTTAGAGCACTTCATGCTTCCTGCTGCTGACCAACTTTATGGAGATGCAGATTTCATTTTCCAACAGGACTTGGCACCTGCACACAGCGCCAAAGCAACCAGTACCTGGTTTAAGGACCATGGTATCCCTGTTCTTAATTGGCCAGTAAACTCGCCTGACCTTAACCCCATAGAAAATCTATGGGCTATTGTGAAGAGGAAGATGCGACATGCCAGACCCAACAATGCAGAAGAGCTGAAGGCCACTATCAGAGCAACCTGGGCTCTCATAACACCTGAGCAGTGCCACAGACTGATCGACTCCATGCCACGCCGCATTGCTGCAGTAATTCAGGCAAAAGGAGCCCCAACTAAGTACTGAGTGCTGTACATGCTCATACTTTTCATGTTCATACTTTTCAGTTGGCCAAGATTTCTAAAAATCCTTTCTTTGTATTGGTCTTCAGTAATATTCTAATTTTCTGAGATGCTGAATTTGGGATTTTCCTTAGTTGTCAGTTACAATCATCAAAATTAAAAGAAATAAACATTTGAAATATATCAGTCTGTGTGTAATGAATGGATATAATATACAAGTTTCACTTTTTGAATGGAATTAGTGAAATAAATAAACTTTTTGATGACATTCTAATTATATGACCAGCACCTGTATGTATGTGTGCATATATATATATATATATATAAAATTAATAATAATAATAAAAAAAACTCACTAAAAGTGTTTGCACTTCTAATAAAGCAAGGGCTCAACACATATATATATTTCACTAATTAGTGCATTCACGTTTTCATGCAAAATGTTGCATTCTACTTGGTTTAAAAATAATTTTAAAAGGGCAGCTACTATTTTTTTTTTTCTTTGCACTGAAAAATTAATAAAAATACCCTCATCAGATATGATGATTGTTTCCCAAAGATTAGAGAGAGCATGTTACATTTTTTCCACGCAGTCTATTTTAAATATATGGCATTGCACATTTCTCTTATATCTAAAGGCAGCTCCAGCCCTCCTAATTCCATTGAGGATGGATATTACGAAGATGCTGAGAACAATTACCCAACAACACAAGTGAATGGACGACGCAAGAATTCCTGTAAGCGGGGGAACCCTGATCCTATAAATAGTGTTGTCATTTTTTATTAGTAGTATTAATATGACATTACTCCTCCTGCAGATATTGACTCGGATGCCTTAAGCAGTTCTTATGAGTCATATGACGAGGAAGAGGAAGAGAAAGGCCAGCGTTTGACGCACCAGTGGCCCTCAGAGGAGAACTCCATGGCCCCGGTGAGAGACTGCCATATCTGTGCTTTCCTACTAAGGAAAAAACGCTTCGGCCAGTGGGCCAAACAGCTCACTGTCATCCGTGAAAACAGACTCCAGGTGAGCTGCAAAAAGCCCTGAGGGATAAAAATGAACGTTGATGCTGTTATGAGTGAAACATGCAAACCCCTGAATCTTGTTTTATAGTGTTATAAAAGCTCTAAAGACCAGTCGCCCTACACGGATATACCTCTCAGTCTGTGCTCTGTCATCTACGTGCCCAAAGATGGCCGGAGGAAGAAACATGAACTCCGATTCTCTCTTCCCGGTGGAGAGGCGCTGGTGTTGGCCGTGCAGAGCAAGGAGCAGGCCGAGAAATGGCTCCAAGTAAACACAGTCCCTCACTTTCTCGCGCGATTTGAGTATCCATTCATTATACATACACACATTGGATGTATCGGCTGCCAGAAACAATATTGCACAAGAGGAAAATGGCTTTTGTAAAAGGGACCCCCTGTGTGATGGACTATGTTTACACGCGTAGGAACCGCTTATGTGTGTGTATCTTTGTGTGATTGCAGGTGGTGCGTGACGTTACAGGCCAGGGGAATGGGTTGGACAGCCCATCATCTCCCATGATTCCTAGAAAAATTGAACTGGATAAGGTGAGATCCCAGCACATATTTGTCTTATTCATGACTCCTGTGCATCTCATCTTCATTACTGACATATAAAGTGTGCCAATGATGAATTGGAGTAACTTTTGGGGATATGCTCATTCTGGTCTTTCTTTGACTGGAGCTGGTTAGAAAAATAATCCCACCTAAAAAAAAAAAAAAAAGTATTTTATAAGTATAAGTAATAAGTATTTTAAAAACATAATATTGCCATGGTACATTGTATTAATGGCTTTAATTACCATGAGTAATGGCTGCTGAAAATTCAGCTTTGCCATCACAGGAATAAATTACATTTTAAATATATTTCCATAGAAAACATTTATTTTAAATTTTTATATTATTTTACAATATTACTATTTGTACTGTATGTTTGATCAAATAAATGCAGCTTTGGTGAAAGTAAGAGACTTCTTTCTCAAGCATTACAAAATCATACCAACCTCAAACTTTTGAAAGGTAGTACATATAACTCTGTTCTAAATGGATTTGTCTCTGTCCTCTATCATTGTGTGTAATTACATCCCCAGTGCTGCTGTGAGTGCTGAGCTGTCTGTGTGTAAACAGGCTGACAGCGTTTAAATGTTCTGGGCTCACTCTCCATCTGCTTTAATTAAAAGGTGTCAAGCTCAGGGTGGTCAATTCTGTCAGAGCAGTTGTAAATAATGTGCTGAGTTTATGGGACCTGTTATAAGAGGCAGAATCAATGGGAATGCTATGATGTGTGTTTGTATGTCAGGAAACGCATTTTATCTGAACTTAACAGTCGGCTGTGAGAGGTAGACTGCACTGGGAGTGTGTTTCCTGTCTGAACTCTGCTGTTATAGCCACAAAAAAACGCTGTTTCTGTTTCTAGACCTAGTTTTCAATAATCTACATTATGTTATTGTACAGCATTATTCATCTAATAGTTATGAATATTTACAAATGTGGCATATGTAGTTTGATCTGGCTGTGCTGTTGTCCCTGTAGTGGTGTTCTGCAGAGAAGCAAACCTCGGATTCTGACAGTGTGCCAAGTGGAGAAAGTGCTCGTGATGGCCGGGAAAATGGTGAGATCTTCACCATTCTGTTCTTCTCTGATTACACCATAGACTCCACAGATAATTCCAGGTTTTTTTTTTTTTTATTATCCAATTCGAGGTTCTTCTATCTTTATATTCATTAGTGGTGTTTAAGACAAGCATAAAAAAAATAAAAATAAAAAAAAAAGTAAAGTAAAACAATAAAAAGTAATTCATCCTGAAGTGTTTTTTTACACTCACGATGTACAATGAAAGAGGAACCAGAACCATTTCTATAGACCAGAATGTCTTGTAGACTTAGGGTTGGGTTACACCCTGGTAACTACCCAAAACACCCTAGGAACCGCATAGCAACATTGGATAAAAACCACTCAGTACACCTTAGCTATCACATAGCAACACCCATAACACCCACTTAGAATGCCATAGAAACTGTATAGCATAACCCTGGAAACCACCCAAAACACCCTAATAACCACATACCAACGTGTTAAGCCAATCAGAATCCCTAACAAAACCATATAGAAATACCCTGCCAACCACCCAAAACACCCAACAACTTCATGTTCTAAAAACCACCCATAACCATCCAAAACACCCATACAACCACATAGCAACGTGTTCAACTGCTTAACAATGTGTAAAATCACCCATAACACCTTAGAAACTGCATAACAACACCCTGGTAACCACCCACAACACCCTAACAGCTGCATAGCAATGTGAGGAAAACCCATCAAAAACACCTTAGCAACTGCATAACAACACCTTGGCAACCACTTAAATCCACTTAAAACACCAATATCATTGTGCCTGCAAGGTATTCATTGGCAAAAAACATTCACAATGTCTTCTGAATTTCAAAATCTCTCTCTCTCTCTCTCTCTCTCTCTCTCTCTCTCTCTCTCTCTCTCTCTCTCTCTCTCTCTCTCTCTCACTCTCACTCTCACTCTCACTCTCACTCTCACTCTCACTCTCACTCTCACTCTCACTCTCACTCTCTCACTCTCTCACTCTCTCACTCTCTCTCTCTCTCTCTCTCACACTCTCACACTCTCACACTCACACTCTCTCACACACACACTTCCCTCCCACTGTCTAAGAGCTTTGTCATAGGTGCTCTGTTAACAAGCAGGAAGTCTTTATGCAGGATGTGGATTGTTCTGTGATTTATTATTGTTTGGACCAGTGAAAGTCTTTAATAGCTTTGGCCTAATTCCTGCAGATCATGTGACTGTAGACCACACATATCTTTACATGTAATTTAATTCTACCATCAAACCTGTGTGTTTACAGGTAAACCCAAGCGAGGTGCACTGTCAGAGCTAACGGGCACTGTAAGCCGAGCTGCAGGAAGAAAGATCACAAGAATTATCAGTTTCTCCAAAAGAAAGCCTCCACTGCCAGGAGATGCCCGGATGTCTCTTGACCAGGATCCCCGGTGTGGTACGAGACCCATCTATCTCTTTCTCCCCTTTCTCCTCATATTACAATACCCATGACTCTCTCCACCTGTTATTTTCAACTTTTCTTTCTTAGCCTTTGATCTCAGACAGTGAAGTGGAATAAATCTACACCATGAAAGCGAATTGGGCGTACTGTAATAATTGCTGTAATTCTTTCTGTCTGTGTGTTAGGTTACGTGGGAGTGTTGTTGAATCAGTGCTGGAGGGAACACTGGTGTCGTGTGCGTGCTGGTTCTCTTTACCTTTACCATGAGAAAGGAGAACAGCGAGTCCCCCACACCACTGTGGCTCTGAAGGGCTGTGAGGTTGTCCCAGGCCTCGGGCCCAAACACCCCTTCGCCCTGAGGATACTGAAAGGAGGTGCAGAGCTGGCAGCTTTAGAGGTAGTGAGTGATTTGTGTGAAGCTTCCACAGCCATCCTCCATAGAGCTGTATTCTAGCGGTTAGCTACATGCAAATTTAGTCTTGGTTTTTGTCTGGGTTTGAATCTCTGTCCTGATCTGTGTTCCTTTCTCTTCTCATCATCATTCACTCAGTCTATACTATAAGATTGCACAAATATTAAAATTATGACTGGCCAACCATTTTATTTATTGGTGATTATTAAAATACTATACTATTCTATACCACTTTGTCTAAATAAATAAAAATAAAACACTAAAAACTAAAACAAATAATTTGAAATATCACAGGTGAATATAGGCATCACACTATTATAATATACACTATGAAAAAGGAGATTTATTCTGAGATTTGAAAAAGATTACATTGAACAGTGTTATTAGATATTTTTAAGTGAATGTTACATGACAGCAAATGTAATCTAAATAAAGGAAATTACCATGCACAATTAAATATACAATATCAATTAAATACTATTACAGTATTTATTTATATTTTGATTTAGCTTATATTTTATAATTTTAGCTGATTTGTTTTTATATTTTTATTTGGTTTTATTTCATTTTTAGTTTTACTTTAATAGTTTTAGTACTTCAACTTTTATATTCATTTAAGTTTTAGTTTGTTTTCCATGTACTGTTTAATTTCAGCTACATTTCAATTAACAAAAATATTTTAATTAGGTCTAATGTAGTTTTAGTTAACAATAACTACACTACTATACTATCATTAAATGTTATAGTTTAATTCTTCAATACTCTTTTTATCATTTCTGATAAACAAATTCTGTCCAAACAGTCCATTTTATAATCTATAATCTAAAGTTTATGTCTGTGTGTGTGTGATTTTATATATTTTGTCTCCGTCTCTGTTTGTGCTTGCTGCTCATGCTTGTTCTTGCGTGTGTTTGTTGTGTTAGGCGAGTTGTTCGGAGGACATGGGCCGCTGGCTGGGAGTCCTGTTAGCAGAAACTGGTTCCTCTGCCGACCCCGAGTCCCTACATTATGACTATGTAGATGTGGATACTATCGCCAACATCCGCACGGCTGCCCGTCACTCTTTCCTGTGAGTTAAGGGTTCATGCGACGAGGGGTGGAGTTATAGATTGGGTCATCTTGTTGTTTTGACTACCTTAACTGTTCTTGTTTCTTTAGATGGGCAACCTCAACAGATTCACGAACATATGATGAGGTCCCTTTTGAAGCCATAGAGGTTTGTGGTCGCACATTAACAAATATTTGGTTGTGGGCTTGCACACATTCTAACGCAGTAGTTAGGTAGTTCCAACCTTTTTCTCAGGGGGACGCTTTTTACAAGCCATATGCTTCACAACCCTCTCTCCAAGAGAAAGCACTTCTCAAAAAAAAACTTAATTTTATGTGCACAAATAACATTAAAAACATATTAAAGAAATTTGTGTGCATGCATCATACACAAACATTAAGTGTAAACAACACTCACGAGTGGAGTTATCTAATTAAAATAAAAAAAGTAGAATTCTTTGTTAAAAGAAAAGTCTTCTTTATGAGAATGGCACAGCTTGTGTTTTAGAGGTCAAATATATCCATGTGCCCTGACTGGTCTTTAAAGAAAGATGAGAAGTGTGTGATGACTCTGTCTGTAGTAATCAGGGGTTAGAGCAGGTTCAGTCGTCATGGCCTCTGGCCTTCAAGCGGCTTGTTAAACCTGTGCTGAACCTTCAGACACCCGCACAGAAGCATCAGTTCTAGCCGCCTGCGTGCCTCAACTTGTGTGATCAGGGCACACAATATACTAAAAAGGTTTTTTTTTTTTTTTTTAATCTCCTTATTTTAGGAGATTTTCTAAATTGCATTTTAATTATTTTCCTAATTTAGTTGTTTTTGTAATATATGGGTCATTCTGTTTAAATGGTTATATTGCATTGTGCAATATTGTAATATTGCATCTCAAGCCATAACAGTAAAATTATGTAAAAAATGAAAAATTATCTCATGATTTGCTCACTCTCAAGCCTTCCTAGGTGTATATGACTTTCTTCTTTCAGCTGAACACAATTGGAGTTATTTTAAATAATATCCTGGCTCTTCCCAGCTTTGTAGTGGCATTGAATAGTGCAGAGTTTGTGAAGCTCCAAAAAGCGCATCCATTCATCATAAAAGTAATCCATACGCCTCCAATGGGTTAATAAATGGCTTCTTAAGTGAAGAAGCGATGGGTTTTTGTGAGAAAAATGTCCATATTTAGAACATTATAAACTATAATCACCTGGCTTCTGGCAACAGCCATATGCGTGATTACGAGAGTCTAGAGAGTCGAGTTCCGGGCAGAAGGGTGACCTCTGATCCAACGTACGTAGGACGTAGCTCCTCTTTTCTTGTATCGAAATCCTCCAACATTTTTCTATAATTAAAAGACTTCTAATTGTAACTGCCATTTTGTTTGGCTCTATCCTCTGTGCTTTCGTGTTCGTCAATTCTCACCTAAGCTTATGCTACGCCTACGTCATACATCCGGTGTCATAAGTCCTACGTTATAAGTCCTGTGTCATACATCCTACATCATACGTTATAAGTCCTGTCATACGTCTTACATCCTATGTCATAAGTCATACACCCTATATCATAAGTCCTGTGTCATACATCCTACATCATACAATATAAGCCCTGTGTCATATGTCCTGCGTTATAAATCCTGTGTCATACGTCCTATGTTATAAGTCCTGTGTCATACGTCCTACATCATATGTCATACATTGGGTCAGAGACCAACCCATCCGCCGGAACTCGACTCTCTCGTGAACATGCGTACAGCCAAAAAAACATAGCTTCACTTCAGAAGGCATTCATTAATTCCCTGGAGTCGTATGGATTACTTTTATGATGGATGGATGTGTATAAAGACAAAATTCTACCTTTTATTTCACTTGAATTTTTATTAATATCAGTTAGTGGATACAATTTTATTGATGTGTTTGTAAAAACACAGTTAGCATCAGCTGTTCACTGTTCACCATTTGTTACACATCAGGTCCAGTAGCAGTCCAGTTGTTTATATAGACAATATCTGACCTGGTACACTTTTTCTCTTCAGCAGGAAAATGAGAGGTTGAGGGGAAGAGCACAAACGAAGCGTCGTTCTTCTTTCTCCAGCAGTGACGCAGGAAAGCCCAGTCCACAGATCACCCTAAAGCGTCACGGCTCCAGTGAGTCCCGTCACATTCTACACTGTGCTGGTTGTGCTTATAACAAACACAGCTGTTAGATCCAGCGTTCACTTTAACATAAAGAGTAAGATGGTTTTAAGTTTTTATTAGCAGCCTGCTGACTGCTTAACCTTATTTTGGCCATTTTGAAAATGGCCGCAGACTTCTCATGCTGTCACATTAAAAGCAGTCAGAATAATGTAAACTGAGCTTAACAAGACATTTTTGATTTGATCTACGACTCTGCATTTTCACACTCATTCTCTCACCAAGTGCTAAGAGCTTTGCCACCTTCCCGCAGACTTCTAAGGTCTGATCTTTGAACTTTACTTGACATTTCAGACGCAAATCAATACGGCAGGTATGGGAAAACGCGGGCACAGGAGGATGCACGCCGCTACCTGAAAGAAAAAGAAGACCTGGAGACAGAAATAGACAGTATCAGAAGTGCACTTGTCTCACTGCGGAAGAAGAAACGAGAGGCAAAGGAGAAAATGACGGGTGCAACGGGTGAGAAAGAAATCTTTCCTGTCTATTTTGTTCGATAATACAGAGGTACTGTTCCACAGTAGTTGGTTTGGATTCAAAACAAGTGAAATTATGGCCACTTTTACTAGCAAAATCGCTTTTTAATACTTGCTTTTTCAGTTGTACTGAAAAAGTTTTATTCAATCGTGAAATATGTCCTTTTGTCTCTTACAATGTATCCATATTTAGATGATTCACACTGTTAATAAAATATTTGCTGAGAAGGTACCAGCCCTATTAACATAAGACAAAACATTTGATTTATTCTAGTACTTTATACTGTTATATAGGGATAACTGATTCATCAAAATAAAACTACATTTGCGATGTGTCTTTGTGCGATTATTAAATCGCAAAGAAATTGAGATCGCCATAAATTATTACAATTGTGGTTTTAAAATAAATTATTAAAATATATTATTATTATTTTACAGTGAAATAGTATTATTACAATAGTAATATTTATTTTGTTTAATATTTTTGTAATGATAATAATTATTATTATTATTTTATAGTATTATTATTATTTAGTCATATTGATGTTTAAATTTAAAATAAAAATGGGCCAAATTGTGCAGCCCCTACACACAAACATGAAAAAAAAATGTTTTAATTGCAGTCTAACTAGAATTCATTTTTCCCTCCCAATTTTGTACAGCCCTGCCACTGTAGTTGTAGTGATTCCTCTTACTTGACTAGTGTCCTTAAGTTTATGTGGTCAAAATGGATCTGCCAGAAACACGTATGTAAATGTAATTATGCATTGTTGTGCAGATAAGCAGAGGTTGGCTTTAGAGGAGCGTGTCACCCAGTTGGAGGACAGCTGCCGGGTGAAAGAGGGTGAGCGTGTGGATCTAGAGCTCAAGCTCACGCAGGTGAAGGAGAACCTGAAGAAATCTCTGGCTGGTGGAGAAATGGGGGCGCCTACAGAGTCTAAACCTACAAACAAGGTACTGACTGGAACTAATCAAATCAATCCTTTAATCAAAAGGATTGTTTGTTCTTAAATATGCCACTATATAATATTATACACTATGCCAATATATAATATTCTTTCCTTAAAGACTCAAAGGACGGAGACTCAGTATGAGTCGTATCTCCCCATCAACTGTGCCTCTGAAATGCGTAAGCGACCGGCCTCCATCTATGCATCCACAAAGGGAAATGTTATGCAGAAAGCCAAGGTAAACACATCAGTGGTCACAACATTATCCAGTGCAATGCATCACAAGGCAGATAATGCAAACAGAACAGCTTGCTGCATCAATAGAGACCGCATTACAACATTCAGTCCATTTCTAAATAGTCAGTCTCTAATGAGTTTCATCGATCAATTTGGGGTCCTGCTATTAAGATCTTGCAGAATAGGTACATATGTGTATGTGTGAGTAACAAACATTAGTGCTTTATTTTTAACCAGGAATGGGAATCTAAGAAGGGGACTTAGAAGACGTGGACTTTGTGCCATTTCAAGTTTCACCAACACAGACTGCTGTATATGCAACTCTATGGTGACTGCCACTTTTGTTACTTTTACAGTGAAGTTGAATGACTAAGCAACAGCTCAATTATAATACTTTGCAGCCAAATGATGTAACACGAAACTTCACAAGACACCTGAAGAGGACAAGCACAAAATGGCATCAACGTTGAAGGATTGAGAGGGTATGAGGAAATAATAGTTTGTAATAGTTGAATGTGCAAGAAAGAATTGTGGTTCAGTTGTAAAAGAACCAGAGGTTTGGAATGCATGAGACAATCCACTTTAAAAAGTCTTGAATTTTAAAAGACGCATGGTAACTGATTTGTACAGTGTTTTTTTGTTTTTGTTTTTTTTACTCCATTGCTTATACTTCTGGGGTAATCTATTAACCAAGTGGTGCTAATAACAGTGTATATTTGAAAATTGTAAATATTTTATTACATTTTCATAGTATCTAACTGATACCCCTGTTTGTAACCCCATTTCTTTACCACCTTTTAATGTGAGTAACATTTGCACTTTAAATGTCTTTAGACATGGAGATGGGAATATTCTTTTAATAAAGACAAAAATTTAACTTTGCTCTTTTGTCAGTTGTCAAAAACTATAAGTGTATTTCTGTGAGACATTATACAAGCCAGCCAAAAGAAAGCAGTCCTTGTTTCTAAGAACAGCAGTGTAATGCGTGCATGCGTGTGTGTATAACAAGTCACAATGGTTTGATTTGTTAATATTAACAATATTTCTGCATTATTTATTCATTTTAACTTCCACATTTACAATTCACTAAAAATCAAAAGTTGTATCTGTTAATATTAATGCACTTTGTACTAACAAAGATTAATAAATGCTGTAAATAAATATATATATATATATATATATATATAATATATTATTTTTTATTAGTTCATGTTAACTAATGCATGCATGTTAAATGAGACCTAATTGTAAAGTGTTACCACTATGGATGTAACATTATCACAATCTCATAATACGATAATACCTCGGTATAAAGTCCATGATACGGTATTTATTGCGATATCTAAAAAAATTTTTTAAAAAGAGACAAATGTAGACTTGAAAAAAAGTGCCATACGTGTTTATTAACCAATAGATTTAGATCCGATATCGTATAATAATATTTCGAACAAAATGTAAAAAAATAACAACCTGAAATTCAAATAACAGATTTATTTCCAAAACATTAACAATTTTTAATAACTCTGTTGTACATAACTTAATAAAGAATTTACAATATTTCAAGATTTAATTGAATCTTCTGTATGTAAATTACCTAGGTATGTCACTGAACAATAAAACTGAATTTTAACATAATTATAATTAGGATAGCTGAAACCTAAAAGAGAACAGGTAAAGCAGTAAATAGTGGTGACACCAGAATAAAAATATTCATGATTCTGAACCTGAAAATACAGAATTATACTATGCCTATAATGTAAGCCCTTTTTACTTTTAAAAATCAAACATTTGGAATTTTAAGGACCCACAAATATTGCCCCATTGCATTATTATACATTATATTTAACATTAAACATAGTAGTTTAATGCAGTACTGTTAGGCCTACTGAAACTCTGTAAACTTTGTGTACACAGTAGTACACTCACGGTTTCAATGAACGCATCTCTTTTACACAGACAAGCCACCTGCACAGAATCTAAAATGCTTTGAATCATCATTCTACCAAAACTAAAAACGCAATATGGTGAGTTAAAGTATGCAGGCCAGTGTGTGGCGCTGTAATTCTGCCACAGAAATACACTAAAACTGGAGAAGAGTTGTGGCTAGAAGGGGTACAGCAACAGTCGGAAGTGTGGCAAAAATCTCACGATAAAATAATGTATTTGCTACTTACCAGATTGTGTTTTATTAATGCCTATACTCATCCCAGCCCTAAACCTACCCTTACAATAATGAAAATACAGTAATTAAACGACGCAATATTGATGTGCGCATGCCCAGTGGCCGTAGTTGTATCGCTTTCTAGTCTTTAATGTGTGGGACGTGGTGTGATGACATCACCGTTTCACAAAATATACGGATTGGCTGTACACATGAAAACGCATGTGTGTCGGTTTCAGATTTATCCACTCTGGGACCCGGTTTAAAAAAAAAAAAAAAACAAGGCTCCTAAAATGCTGGATCCATCTGGATGAAATGCTGATATAAAACGTTTTACATGTACAGCTAAACGCGTGTCCGTGTGGACAGGGCCTAAGAATGAACCATTTCTATCTCCATACACCGTGGGTCCCCTTACAGTGAAATTGCCATCTTGCCCGTAGTGTTTCTACAGTAGCCCTAAAAGGACAAACTTCTCTCCGACAACATTTTTGTCCTGTGTTGGCGATTGCAATTCACAACCTCACCACTAGATGCCGCTAAAATTCACACACTGCACCTTTAAACTGATCATGTGTTCTATAGGGAAGATGGATGCGGCGGACTGGGAAGAGTCGGGAACTTGAGTTTTTTTTTTTGCTGCTTTGGTAAGATTTTGAAAAATAAATTCATTTGGGCACCCCTAGCATTTGCTTATTGCCGGTGTCATGAGAACTCCTGTCCCCCTGTGAAATGGTGTCCGCTTAGGACCCCAGAGAACTTTTAATGGGTAATCCGTTCAGAGCCTGATTACAATGCTTACAAAATCACGTTTAGACTTTTGTCGTTTAAATTGTGTTAAAAGGGTCTTTAACGTCTTGCAAATCATGGTTCAGATACATGTATATAACCGAAGCTAGAAGTTGTGAAATCAAGCACATCTCATTCTTAAGTTTACCCTACATCTTAAAAGGCCTAGCCCCGCTTTGTTTGTACAATAAAAATCCTGTTGTTTTGGGATAGGATTTAGCATTACCACTAATGTGTGTATATATAAAAACTCAGTGCAGGGTCTACTTGTGCATATATAGGCCTAGAAAAATACAGAAAGTCAATAACAGCCATTGCAGAGCCTGGCATTTCCTAATGAAGTTGACATGCACAGATAGACAGTAAAAAATAAAAATGCTTAAATGGACGAAATAATGTTTAATGATATTAAATTGGTGATCAAGGAAAAGAGCTTACAGTTTCAAAACAACAAACAACCTTTAGAGTGAAATAGCAGATCCCTTTGAATTTTACATTTAAAAAAAAAAAGGTTTAAGTTAAAAACAAACATTTCTGAATGTACAGGGTTCACAAGTCACAAAAAAAAAAAAAAAAAAAAAAAGAATTTAGAAGTCACACTCAGGAGGGAAGTCAACAGTCAGCTCATTTATCGTCTGTAGGAAGGCCTCCATTTCATCAGCATATTCCACTGCTGAATTTGAAAAATAGAAATATAGAAGCTTAATTGGGCATAAAGACTTTCTGCATTGACATTTTAAACTAATTGAAAATATATCCATTACCACTGGGCATCTTTAAAGGTGAGGGTGGCAAACATGGATCCATAATAAGCTCCTCCACAGGGGAAGCAGCTGCCCACATCTGTTTACCCAAACCAGCCAGAGAGAAATGACTGAGGCAGACTTCATCAGGAACACTGAAGGTCTCAAACTCTACAAATTGAACACGACAGGATCAATGGCTGAAACCCAAAGAGTTCAGTTCCAAAGCCATAAAGCAGCAAACAGCCTTACCACTTGGATCATATGGGAAGCACTTCTCAATCTCTGGCAACTCCTCACCAGCAGGCTGAGCAAGCACCTTACACTGATGAAACATACGTTTAACAAACATACACATGACTTCAATACAGTGGTCTCTCTTTTGGAAGGAAGCCTTCGTAATCTCAAGAACCAACCTTGGCTTCAGCAGGTTTAGTCTTCTCCTCTGCTTTATGAGAGGCTGCTGGTGTGGCAACAACCTTATTTATGACACCTAAAGCTTTTCGGCTGGATTGCAGAGGAGCTCCGAGAAGCGGCTTTCCTGTCAGAGGTGTTCTCAAACACTGATCTGAAAATGTTATACGAGTAACGTCAAGCGATTGACACCATTTATGGTTCTGGCACAAAAGGCATATTGGTGTTGGACCATTGGCACTGACCTGGAGCTGAATGCAGCCTGTTCTGGCGAGATTTGACGGCTGGAGTGGTCAGTCTGCCGTTCTCCTGATCCAGGTAAATCATGGCGTCCATGTCTATAGCTTTGAATAGCGATGACAGAGACAAGTTAAAGAAACACTGCAGCTTCAAGATACAAATTACGCTCACTTAACAGATATACAATCAAATCCAACTTGTTTGGTTTAAATGATGCCGTTTGTGATTTGTAACAAGACTTTTTCCATCTTGGGCAATTCCGTTTTACGCTGTACACTAAACAAAAGTGACACGAGGGTTTTTATAAGCAACGTTATATATCGCCAGTTGAACTAAACTGTATACTTTTTCTGAAATCTAAATCATATAATTTAACCAGTCGACATTAAATATATACAATCCTACAGAGGAGGCATGGAGAACTTACCGTTTCTCTGTTTATTCTTACTCTCTACTCAAGTGCACGAGCAAAAAACGTCGTTTGTTTTGGTTCCGAGTTTCCCGGCTGAGTTTTAAAAGGCAACCAGCTTCCTCATTGGCTGACGGATTTTCCTCTTGACCAAGCAATGCGGTTAGTTTATTGCGTTAGCTCGACAGTGCCACCCAATGGCTTGACTGAGTAAAGCAATAGAATCATCATTGATGAACAGTGAAAAGGTGGCGGCAATGCGTTGAATGGTGTTCCGTCTCACAATAAAACTGAGGAAGACGGTGATATATCCAAATAAATCACTTGGGATGGATGAATATGTGGATTGGTAGATTGGAAGGTAGATGGATGTATGGATGAGTGGGTGATTAAGTAGTCAGATGTTTCATTAGCATACACATTTAGCCTACATATTTGATGTTAAACAAATTTGCTTATTTGAATTGTGGTGCCCTAGAAATATTGCAGAATCTTCAATATTTTTTATTTATTTATTTCACCTTAAAAAAAGTTTATTTGTTTTACTTTTTTAATTAAATCTTCATTTCCAGTTTTGAATCTCAGTTATTGTTACAATATGGAATCAAACTTATGAATCCCATTGTACATACATGCATACATTGACCATTATTGGTTTTACTTAATGGCATTTAATATGCTCAGCGCTTACAGTTTAATGTGCCTACAGCACATCACATTTACTTAGCAAAGCAAGAAGAAAAAAACAGGTATTGAACCCTTATAAAGCAGCAATATAAAGGCAATTGCTTAAGAAATACATACATCCTGCTGCATCCCTATTATGATGTATGTGTGCCCATGTAATCTTCACTTTCCTTGTTGCATAGAAACATTTGCTTCAATGCAACAGTGAACCATGTAAAAATTCAGCTCGGTGTTATAGGGCACTATTCAACTGGAATTGTTGGCAACAGTCTTTTCAGTTTCAGTCATTTGAGTAATAATTTTGTTCATTTATGGAGATGGGAGGTTGAGTTTTTCGGTCCGTTAGAATAAAAGGTAGTAGAGCCAGTAGAAGATATTGACAAGGAGAAATGCCATAGGGAATAGTATTCTTGAGTGTCTGTCAATGTTGTGAGGATTCTCAATACTCATCATGGATGCTGCTTGGCGAGACATTTGCTTTACAGAGGACAAACTGCAGCCCTTCTCTTTCTTCTTGTCCACAGCCTCATTCGCTTCACATTCCACAGATTGCTCAGGTGTCTCCTGCTGAGTGGAGTCTTCCTTCTGCATCTTTTTGGGTGACATCGAATTGACCAAGTGAGTCGTACCATTTGACTCCTCGAATTCTTTGAGAAGTTCCTATGAAAAGTTCATTAAAAAAATGTTATTAATTAGTTGTAAATGTGTGTCATTTTTAACCACTGTCAACAGGTTTCTCACCCTTTGCACATCTACAATGGTCTGGTGCTGCATGGTGCAGAAATGAGCACAGGCATATTCCAGCAGAGCACCAAAGATGAAGGTGAAACAGATGCCGAGATAGACATCGATAGCCTTAATGAAGCAGTTGGCATTAGGAAGAGAGGTCCTGGCACCCATCATTAGTGTAGTCATGGTAAGAACAGTGGTCACCCCTGTCAAATAAATGGATTTGATAGAGAATATTTAGTTTATTTTATCTAGAAATGTTTTGTAGCATATGTTTGCTAGAGTAATAAACTTTTGGAATCACTGGCCGATGCAGGTGCGAGCTGGTACGGAGGACTGACTGATCCAGAAAGACACCCATGACAGGACCACCAGCAATGTTGAGGGCACATACGTCTCCAGAATGAAGAACAGCACATTTCTACGCAAAGCGAAGTGGAGCACTAGTTTCGGGTAAAAACCTGCAACAGATCCAGAATACTGCAGGTGATTCATACACTAAAAATGTTTGGAATTTTCACAGAAAAATACAAACCTGATTCCAAAAAAGTTGGGACACTGTACAAATTGTGAATGAAAACAGAATGCAATGATGTAGAAGTTTCAAAATTTCAATATTTTATTCAGAATACAACATAGATGACATATCAAATGTTTAAACTGAGAAAATGTATCATTTTAAGGAAAAAATAAGTTGATTTTAAATTTCATGGCATCAACACATCTCAAAAAAGTTGGGACAAGGCCATGTTTCCCACTGTGTGGCATCTCCTCTTCTTTTTATAACAGTCTGCAAACGTCTCGGGACTGAGACGACAAGTTGCTCAAGTTTAGGAATAGGAATGTTGTCCCATTCTTGTCTAATACAGGCTTCTAGTTGCTCGACTGTCTTAGGTCTTCTTTGTCGCATCTTCCTCTTTATGATGCGCCAAATGTTTTCTATGGGTGAAAGATCTGGACTGCAGGCTGGCCATTTCAGTACCCGGATCCTTCTTCTACGCAGCCATGATGTTGTAATTGATGCAGTATGTGGTCCGGCATTGTCATGTTGGAAAATGCAAGGTCTTCCCTGAAAGAGACGTCTGGATGGGAGCATATGTTGTTCTAGAACTTGGATATACCTTTCAGCATTGATGGTGCCTTTCCAGATGTGTAAGCTGCCCATGCCACACGCACTCATGCAACCCCATACCATCAGAGATGCAGGCTTCTGAACTGAGCGCTGAGAACAACTTGGGTTGTCCTTGTCCTCTTTAGTCCGGATGACATGGCGTCCCAGTTTTCCAAAAAGAACTTCAAATTTTGATTGGTCTGACCACAGAACAGTTTTCCACTTTGCCACAGTCCATTTTAAATGAGCCTTGGCCCAGAGAAAACGCCTGCGCTTCTGGATCATGTTTAGATATGGCTTCTTTTTTGACCTATAGAGTTTTAGCGGCAACGACAGAATGGCACGGTGGATTGTGTTCACCGACAATGTTTTCTGGAAGTATTCCTGAGCCCATGTTGTGATTTCCATTACAGTAGCATTCCTGTATGTGATGCAGTGCTGTCTAAGGGCCCGAAGATCACGGGCATCCAGTATGGTTTTCTGGCCTTGACCCTTACTCACAGAGATTGTTCCAGATTCTCTGAATCTTTGGATGATATTATGCACTGTAGATGATGATAACTTCAAACTCATTTTTTCTCTGAGAAACTCCTTTCTGATATTGCTCCACTATTTTTGGTCGCAGCATTGGGGGAATTGGTGATCCTCTGCTCATCTTGACTTCTGAGAGACACTGCCACTCTGAGAGGCTCTTTTTATACCCAATCATGTTGCCAATTGATCAAATAAGTTGCAAATTGGTCCTCCAGGTGTTCCTTATATGTAACTTATATGTAACGTTCCTAATATTTAACTTTTCCGGCCTCTTATTGCTACCTGTCCCAACTTTTTTGGAATGTGCAGCTCTCATGAAATCCAAAATGAGCCAATTATATATATATATATATATATATATATATATATATATATATATATATATATATATATATATATATATATATATATATATATATATATATATATATATAGTTTCAGCTTATTTTTGTTATCCCTAATGTACATTAGGGTGTTTTGTGTTGCATTTTCTGTTATTTAGTGAATGTTTTGTTGCTTTCTGTTTTACCACCTGTATTATCATGTTGATTATCAGTCAATTTTAAAGGGATATTTCACACAAAAATGAAAATTCTGTCATCATTTACTCACCCTCAAGTTGTTACAAACCTTTATGAATTTCTTTCTTCTTCTGAACACAAAATAATATATTGTGAAGAAAATCTGTAACCAAACAGGCCCAGGGCCCCATTGACTTTGATTGTATGGGGAAAAAATGCTATGAAAGTCAATGGGGCCCATCAACTGTTTGGTTACCGACATTCTTCAAAATATCTTCCTTTGTGTTCAGCAGAGGAAAGAAATTCATACAGGTTTGGAACAACTTGAGGGTGAGTAAATTATGATTTTGAACTATCCTTTAAGGTAAAAAGCAGGTAGTTCTAGTAGACTGGTAATATTAATATTGTATAATTATATAGGAAATATACGGTATAAGGTGTAAAATATACAAGCACCAATATGCCATATTGTAATACCTGAAACACTGGGCCTCATTTATCAATCTAACGTAGAAACGTGTGCAGATCCGAGCGTGGAATTCATCTCACGACAAGGTTCATGTGTCATTCATGAAACATTCGTATGCTGCCAATCCCATCGTACGGTGATAAATGTGGCGGCTGAAATCAATCATTTAAATATCACGCCCTTAAAAATTCACAGTTTAGTAGCTGTGTACCATGCCCCTAGGATTTACGAAATGTAACCAGGCCAAGAAGAGGAAGTAGCCTCATGAAAGAGAACTTGATCTTACTCCAAAATCACCCGTTAACCTCGCAATTGCAAACAATTACATTAATTTATATCTATATTAAATATCTGTAAAAAACTAAACATTTACGAACTAGGCAGTTTTTCCCCTCACTCCACAACAAATACTTTAAAGGGTTAGTTCACCCAAAAATGAAAATTCTGTCATTAATTACTCACCCTCATGTCGTTCCACACCCATGAGACCTTCATTCATCTTCGGAAGACATCATTAAAGTAATACATGTGACTCCAGTGGTTTAACCTCAATTTTATGAAGCGCAAACAAATCACTTGCTTTGCATTGCTTCATAAAATTGAGGTTAAACCACTGGAGTCACATGTATTACTTTAATGATGTACTTTCCTACTGTTCTGTACCTCGAATGTGGTAGTTGCGTAGCTCCCAGTGGAGGGACAGAAAGCTCTCGGATTTCATCAAAAAATATCTTCATTTGTGTTCAGAAGATGAATGTCTCACGGGTGTGGAATGACATGAGGGTGAGTAATTAATGAAAGAATTTTCATTTTTGGGTGAACTAACCCTTTAAATTTGACAGTATTCAGAACAAGGATGAAAAATAAGTAGGCCTAGCTATTATTTATATATTAAACTATAAAATAAAACACAAAGTAGGCTATAGTGACATTCATTATAAACAACATACAAACATCTTTCAAGTGAAACTGAAAAGGCATTGGGCTCAAATATGTTTCCACATTTGCCATGTAACATTTGGTTGCTAAACTATTATTCAGTAGGCCAATATCCACGTAAAACATCATCCTTCATGCAAAAAAATGTGTTTGGTTGGAATCTGGGCGTTTTGATTTTACAGTGGACCATTTAAATTGAGCAGTGTAACTTTGATGTTTGGTTGACTGCATTTTAGTTTGAGGATAAATGGCTGAAATGTCAAGTTAGCAACGCTAGAACTGATATTTTGTGCGTGCGACACTGTGTGTGGTGAGGCACCTTCATGCACCCTCAGTTGGATTTAATAAAATAAACATATATAAAGAAAACAAATACAATGTATTAGTAATTAGTTTTATTCCTTTTATATAGTTAATTTTATTCTGTTTTTCTCCGTTCCTTGCTGCAGGTGCGTATTTGACAATGTGTGAATCCTCATGTTCTGTTGTTTATGCTGCTATTGTGATGTATGTAAAGCTAAATCCCTGGAAGAAAAACATTTGTGGTATTTGTTTATGGGGCACAGACACCTATCTATTGTGATGTTATTTTAATTTGACATTCTAATCTAGTTGTTTTACGGTTAATGATTGATTAATGAACATCGGTTGTCGGACTCTGTCAGGAAAATTATCTAAATTAACAAAAGGCTCTCATTACAATTCTCCACCAGATTGACTATGCTGCATGCAAGTTCACGCTAACTCAAAAACTTGTGTACTCAAGTTGACACCTGACGTGAGATTTGATAGTAGCCACCGCTCATATCCATAAAATAGATGCCAAGTTTCACGTGAAAACGTCCGTACGCCAGTTTTCTGTCGCACGTTTGTTTCATAAATGAGGCCCATTGACACTGTATTTGTATGGTGTATTTCTGACATTAAAGGATAGTTCACCCAAAAATGAAAATTAGCCCATGATTTGCTCACCCTCAAGCTATCCTAGGTGTACATGACATTCTTCTTTCAGACGAATAAAATTATTATAAAGTTATATTAAAAATGTCCTGGCTCTTCCAGACTTTATAATGGCAGTAAATTGTTGGATCATTTTAAAAGTGCATCTATCCATCATATAACTGCTCCACACGGCTCCGGGGGGTTAATAAAGGCCTTCTGAAGTGAAGTGGCGCGTTTGTGTAAGAAAAATATCCATATTTAAAACTTTATAGACTAAAATAACAAGCTTCTTGGCAGCAAGTCAACTTACGGTGAAAGAGTAACCCTTGACCCTTGAACCATTGATGTATGTGTAGTGACGAACGCAGAAGAGCAGAGGATAGAGCAAAACAAAACACTGGTCATGAATTAGAAGTCTAAAACGAGATTTTTTAAAGTGAAATGGCAGATGATTTTGATATAAGAGAAGGGGGGCTTGAGTTTGTTGCCCAGCTCTATCCATGAGAGGCTTCAAAGCTTGCGATGCGTCGGGGTTACTCTTTCATCATAAGTCAACTTGAGTACCGCTGACCACCGGAAGCTAGTTATTTTAGTCTATAAAGTTTTAAATATGGGTATTTTTCCTACACAAACACACCACTTCACTTCAGAAGGCCTGTATTAACCCCCGGAGCTGTGTGGAGCAGTTATATGATGGATAGATGCACTTTTATGGACTTCAAAAATGACCCAAGAATTCACTGCCATTATATAGGTAGGAAGAGCCAGGACATTTTTAATATAACTCTGATTTTATTTGTCTGAAAGAAGAAAGTCACATCTAGGATGACTTAAGGGTGAGTAAATCATGGGCTAATTTTCATTTTTGGGTGAACTATCCTTTAACTAGATAATTTTAGAGTGTAGACAGTTTCTAGCAGCGCTAGCAACATGAATTCAACATGCTATGAGTTCATTACTAAGGAATACATGAACTGATTAAATGTACAGTGGTACCAAAAATAGTATGAATTTTAGTCCACTAAATATAAAAATATCAAACTAAATGGCATCTGCAGACAAAATATGCTATCCTTTTTCTGTATCATTTGAAACCTAAAACCTCTCTTTGTGCAATATTTTGCTTGAAATATGTGCTTGTTCTGTTTTCTTTGAAAAATAAAAAAATAAATAAAAATAAAGCCATTTGGATGATCTTGTGTTATCTAATGCAGTGACATTCATGCATCTTTAAGTCAGGCTTAAGTGTCCAAATTCTTTTTTGGGACACTGTAAACCATGATTGTGCTGTAAGCCGCTTAGGAAAACGATGTCTGTTAAATGTATAAGGCTGACTGACTGGTACATTTCAGTAAAACAAAATGTAAAAGTGGCCAAGATATTCATAGTGAAATGAGATGTTTATACCTGTTTCATACACGGCTTCAGATACGGTTGTGTAGTAGCTCTCCACACTGTACTGGGCCAGACGCAGTGTATCTAACCCCTTCACTGAGTCATTCCCTCGGGTCCAGTAAAACACCACATCCTGTAAATTATAGCCCCCTGAACATGCATGCACACACATACAGGTTTAAGGATTTGTACAGCCTGCTCTTGAATAATCAATAAAATATGCGTAGAAATCATTTACATTTGATTTGTTTGAGAGTGAAAACACTTACAGCTTTCTAATTGCAAAGTACACTCTTGTCTATCCATAGGATACTTGGTGAGGTCCATGTTACAGGCAATGGTTGCTGTTATGCTGTGGAGAAAAGGAGGAATATTGATTGAACCATTTCAGTTGGAAGGTTCCCCAGGCGCACATACAGCTGCCTGGTGCAGCTGTTCAGCCTTTGGTAAGAAGTCTTAAATTCAGATTCAGTATTTACCGGAGAGCGTAGAGCACAGTGCCATTGCTGAAGATGCGGATCAGACGGTTTTCCACAGTGACATCATGGAGGAAAGAACGCTTAGAATCAGGGATGAACGTATCGGGGATCCATAATAAAGAAACCAGCCGTCCATCCAGACTCAAACTTTCATTTCCAGGGAATATCAGTCGGGAATCTTGCCATCGTTGTCTTAGGAAAATAGTGGCTGTATAGTCCTATAAGTATGTGAACAGAAAAGAATCCTATTAGTCTCAAAGAAAGTTTACAGGTGAGATTATAAACATGAGTAGTACCATGTTAATTTCAGAGATGGCATCAATGCTGGCAATATCCAAACTCATTCCGATTTTAACAGGCCCCTCTGTGGGAACAAAGAGATGTGTTTGTATTATTCATGTTTTCATTCTCAATCTATATTTAATCAACTGCAGTTGGCCCTTACCGTTAAAGTTTGGCCTTAGGTATCGATTGTAGCCTTTCATCAGCTTCTGTATGGTGGGCTGCAGTTGTGAATCGTTCCACTCGCCATACTGATTCCCATTCCCATAGAATCCTCTTTCACTGTGAGACAGGGAGAAATGTTATGGCCGCTATGGATGGCCCGTGATTCATAGTCTCAATGCGTCAGATGTTTATCTCTTCACTCACCCGTTTGTAATCAGCAGAAATAGACTCGTCCAGAACAGAACATAGAGCAGCATTCTGTGATAATGTGATAAAGATGAGCAGTGGCTGTGAAGAGAATTTAAGAAAAAAGTTTTGTTAAAATCGTCTCTATCAAGAACGGATTATGACCAGTCACTCTGTCGCACCCTTTCTTGTCATCTCCTGGGATTATGCAAAATTAGAGAATAAGATCTAATCGTGCTTTTGTATTCCACTTTGCTACGTTTGCTATAATTGAGATTTTAAATTAAAATTATGCCTGGAAAACTAAGAACTGCAGCTTTAGCTTCTCATCCAGTTTATCAAGTGGATGATACAACTTAGATTGATGAAGTCTGCAAGGGTTCCCATTGTTTTTGACAAATTAATCACCATTTCTTCATGACCTTTTCAGTAATTATTTATTTATTAAAGCAAATTTTTAAAGTAACCCAACAAAACAGTTTGCTAATTAATTAAACATTTAATTGAGGAAAACATATTCAATATAGAAATTTCCATGACTTTTCCAGGCATGTTTAAAAATTCCAGATTTTCAGTGATTGTGGGAACCTTGTCTGCAATCTCTTTCTGCGGTATTAATACAATAATTAATATATAATTATTAAAGGTACTAATACATGAATGCAGTTATAATTAGTTAAATGTACACATCCAAGCACTGTTTGTCCACAATTATTATTCATTTTCCATTTGCATTGCATTGTTTTCAGGTGTTTCTCAGCTCAAGGTTCCAGGACACTGGTCCTGTTTACCCTCATTAATACTCATCAACCATGTAAACTTTAATGTCCCAGAACCTTACCACAAGATGGCAGCAGTCCTCTCCGCCCGCACACAATTGCACCACCACCAACCTTTCATTAATGTACTACTTTATTTAATGCACAACTTCCCAGCCACTCTTTCTCTTTAAGATTGTGAAGCTGACTTGCTTGCCTCAAAACACACCAACAATAACCACTGCATTTATTGTCATGGGACCTGATCAAGAAGTAGTCCATAATGAAAGGCACTGGACCATTGTACCACATATCAGCCCCCACCAACCATTTATCTCTCTTTCTCTCTGTTTCTTTCATTCTAAGTCTCTCTCTCCCCTCTCTCTTTTTCTCAATGGATTTTTTAAGTAGAGCAATCTTTCAAAATGTCAGCACGTCTACTAAACGAGTCACATAAAATAGACCTTTTACACCCTGAGGTGTGAGAGAGTACAATTCTTAAGATTTATCATGTCAACAATTTCACATATAGGCCTATATTTGTATATATTGCTTTCCAGCTTTTCCACTAGCACTCACTATTACATTAATTTAAAATCACAAATGCAAAAGATCCAGATGTAAAAACTATAAAATATTCTCCAGAATGCAAAAAGTGTTCCATCTTCTTTGGCATGCTCACTCATCTCATCATTCCCACTACATATTCTTCCTCTTTCCCATCTTCAATTATTCCTCTTCTCCACCTCATCCCTCCATTCATCAGCTGTCCCCGTCTACTCTCTGTCATGCTGCATGAACATCACAATGACAGCAGTTACCTGTAGAGATATGAGATGCAAATCATTGTGACTTTACCCTTCACTCTTCTTGGTCTTTCTCTGTTGGTGTACCTGTAAAACTGATTCAGGTTGATAAAGATGTTTTCAATCCTTAAATTACTGTTTTCCTTTATCTTGGGTCCTCTATGTCTTCTTTCATTAAAATCTCTTATTGTTTCTTGGTCTCTCAGCATGCAGTGTGTCTCCTCCGTCCAAGCATGGCTTCCCTCACACTCGTCACTTGACTGGCTCTGAGAATATTCCCTCTCTCTGCATCCCCCATTCCACCAACCTTCCTCCATGTATCCCCCCCTCTCTCTCTCTCTCTCTCTCTCTCTCTCTCTCTCTCTCTCCCTCTCTCATATACATGTGCACAGCTGTGTCGGAAGCCTGTGATAGCACCTGTAGTTTTATAGATGAATCTCTTTCATTGCTTGGCTCCCTCTAAATCAATGTCATTAACAATGTCATGTGACTTGTGACATGCTGCATTCTTTCAATTGCTCTCTTCCTTTCACTCAACTGCCTCCCTTACAGTTTCAATCACAATGCAACTGTTTTCCTTGTTCCTCGTTGGAAATTCACATCACATTTCACATCTGTGTCTTTCATCTATTTTGTTTTTCTGTATCTATCTTTTTTTTTTTTTACCATAACTGTTACTTTTGAAGTGTCTGTGATACGATGTCATTTTATTTCTTATTTCTCGTTTCTATCTCTGCCTCTTGTCATGCTGTTTTCTCTCCATCTTTTCATCTTACATATCCATACATTCTTTTAAGATTGCTCTGGAGAGAGGGTTTATTGTTCCATCGCAGGGATTTTCACTGTCTTTTCTATTGCCAACCTTTGGCTAACACCAGAGCTCAAAGCCTGGCCCACACAGAATTTGTGCAACACAAAATGTTTCACAGATCTGAAATGCATATAAGTCACAAAGTTTTACACAACCCCTGCACCTTGTGTGTGCATTAATAAAATATATTTGATTTTAACCCAGACAATCCCATATGACCAAAAATAAATCTAATCTGTCCAGAATATATTTATGCTAAATGTATGTCATAAAAAGTTAAATTAAAAATATTTCTGAAAACGTATTTTTGTCGTATATTAGATCATTTGATTGCATAAATAAATGAAGGCACTCTCTATTTTGAATAACTCCTCCCACTACTTTTTACCTTTAGTACAAATAGCATATTACTTTTATTTAAACTGTGTGAATAGCATCTATCACTGTTTGCATTTAGTGTAATGCTATCTGTTGCTATTTATATTTGTTACAACAGTATATTTATAACTGCTACCATAAATTAATCAACGCTGACTGTGACTGTTTCAGTAATGCTATAACTTCAAAACTAGAGGTTCGTCTCAGTTTGTGTACTTATGCACTATTTGTTTTGTAGTATAATTAGTGTGAGTAGTGTGTTCTCAAAAAAAAAAAAAAAAAAAATTCTTAAAAACTCAGATGATGCACTTAACTGACTGAAAAAACAAAGCGTGGAATGTCCGACACTTCATACACTAAACTGTCACAGCTTTATTCATGCAGCGGAAGGGGAGAGGCTATCAGACTCTGATGCTGAATAATGACAAAATAACCTTATGAAATGAATACAATACACATTTGAGTACATAGTGCATACGTGCATAGTGTGTAGTGCCACCTTTAGGACACAACTTAGGTGTCAGTATCAGTCCAAGACAACTTTCATTTTAGCCAGTGCAGCTTTGTGCCAGTACTTACTTGTGTGAAAAAAAAAAAAAAATGCTCTATATAGTATAACTGTGAGTAGTATGAATGTAATCTAGACGTCTTCAATTTGTTATGTTGTCATTCTCGTATGACGGTTGCATTGCCATTCGACAGTGAAGAGTCGATAAACATTGAATCTCGCTGGAAGTAGTATCAAGTCATCCATGTCGTTTTTGCCTACTATTTCATGAATATAATGAATTCTTCACTACTCTTTTTACTTACTATTTTACACCTACTATATAGTTAGGAAGTAGGCCTATTCAGATGCAGCCATGGACATTCAATCAATTCTATAGAATTCTATTTTTGCTGAAAAATGAGTGCAGAAACAATTAAAAATGAAACAGATTCTGTTTGGGCCTGGGTATGGCTTCATTATTTAGCAGTATGAACAACTTTGAACTTTCTAAATAACCAACCTTGGGTTACTTCTCAAGTAACATATCAATTTGACAGTATTCTTTTTTTTGTGTGTGTGTCCATCAAAGTCTTGTCCCTTTTAGCTTGGCAGTCTTCCGTTTATGTTTTTGTCAGATGGAAAGCTGCCGGAGAAGAACAGCGGACCTGCTTTAATCATACCCCTGCGGATTGACCGGCTCGCTATGATTAAAGTGGACTCCTCTCGCCATCCTAAGGCTCTAAGCCCACACAACATTGTAAACCGAGGCGCTGGATTCAAACCGACGGCTAAATGAATGTTTGACAGCACAGAGACACACAGGTGATGCCTCAGTGAGCTCAATTATATAACCTCTGCTGTCTTCCTCCAGGGAAGCCTGATTTCCTTCTTGGATTAATGTTTATCTTCTGGTGCAAATTAGACGTTTTCTGAAAAAGGAAACTTTCTCAAATGACGCTTCGACAGTTCAGGAACCGACACCGCCAGTGATGCCATTGCTTTCATGTGACCTGTTTAAAAAGCTCCCAGCCTTTGCTAGCTTTTTTTGCAAGGATAATAGCGCAGAGCTTTGAGTGAGAGGCACCAGGTGTGTCCTAGATGAAGGAACGGCCTGCATGTGTCATCCTCCCCAATAGATCTGCAGACTTCAAGCATGGACTGGTGGAATAATGAGTGTCAGCAGAAGAACTTAGACCAGCATGTTGTCTGAGCCAGTGACTTATGCCCAGATCGACCCTAGAGCTCGAGAGGTTTATGGCTGAAAATCAGGTGACTGCCACCAATTACTTTAGCACATGAATAGTTATTTCCTCTCATCTTGATTTCCGTCACAATCCAAATGATCAACACGTCTACTTTCTTCTCTCCTCCTCCACCACTACTCTCTTTAATTCATGTTACCTTAATCTGTCCTCTTTCCATTTTCGTGGAGACCTTCACATGCCCGGTCTAGTAATGGTCTCCACATCCACTTTAGTAGATCACTCAGACAGTTTTGTAATTACAAAGCCGCATGGCAGTACAGCTCATACATGAAAGTGAAGATTGAAATGACTTCCTGCATGCTTCATGACCTCATTTGTCATCACATGACTTACATTCATTCAGATAAATCCACCAGCCTGCCATTTACATGCAGGTTACTGTAATATATCAGCTCAGCCAGCCTGATTTTCTGCACAGTTCTTTCAATTTTCATTATCCTGACCTACACTCTTAAAATAAAGACTCCAATAAGACCCAAATAAGTTTTATAGCTCAATGTCACAGAAGTTTTCAAAGGGGTAGTTCACTCATGACAATTATGTCATTATTTACTCAACCTTATGTTGTTCCAAATCTGTATGCATACCTTTCTGGGTCCCACTTTATAGGTGGCCTTAACTACTATGTACTTACATAAAAAGATTAAAAAATAAATGAGTACAGTGTACTTATTGTGTTCATATTCTATTGCTGTACACTTTTGCTGATATTGAGGTGGATACGGGTAAAGTTAGGGACAGGTGTGGTGGTATGGGTAAGTTTAAGGGTAAGGGAAGGGGCAACAGTGTAATTATAAATGTAACTACAGAAATTAATTACAGATATAATTACATGCAGGTCTTTTTTTATGTAAATACAATGTAAAAATGTATGTACACAATAAGTGCATTGTATCAGATTATTATTGGATTGGATTGACATGAGGATGAGTAAATGACAATATAATTGACATTGCTTTAAGTCCCACAAATAATATTTAATTTGCTAGTTCTTTGCAAAATCATCTATATGTAATCATGTTTTTAAGAGCCAGGAAACCAATACTTTGATCTTAAGTATCTATAATCTAAATAGCAGCTCAAGTAGGCTAAAGTGTGAAATGATTCTTAATGATCCTGAAAAAAAAACCTTTATATTGTGTAGCTATTCTGTATACACATTTAAAAGACATTAAATTATCACTCACTCATGCATGCACATTTTGCTGTACTCACCTTTTTGCTTTCTAGTTCAGTCTTGAGTCCGAATGTGAACGTCAAAGGTGTGCTGGTTGTGAGGATGTGCAGATTCTGTGCCTGTCTCCTTTTCTCTCTTTCAATGTTTTCTCTCTCTCTCTCTCTCTCTCTCTCTCTCTCTCTCTCTCTCTCTCTCTCTCTCTCTCTCTCTCTCTCTATTTTTATTACTCTGTCTCTCACACTCTGTCGCTCTCATTTACTCTCTTGTGGGCAGGACATACTCTAGTGTTCGGTTTTCAGCAAGGAAAGAGAGTGTTCCTTGTCTGCATGCCAACCATAGGGATGATGTGGATGAGTACATGGCATTAGCAGGATTTGGTCTATGCCAGACTCGTCCCTGAGGGATCTAAACCAAAAATGGTATTTATAGGATATTTCTCATATTAAAATCTGTCAGATTATCAGCCGCATGACATTTTCTGACCACAACAAAATAAAAATTCCATTATATGTTCTGCAACATCAAAGAAAAAAAAAAAAATTTCTAGAGGTTAGGATAATCCGCTAACATCCACTGGAAAAGAACAGACATGGCTTTGGGAGGGTGAGCTATTTAGTAAATATTTTATATTTAGATGTCCATTTCAATTGTGGACCTGACTCTTTTCTTTCCTTTCATAGCAGTTGACATACATCCTGAATAAATAAACAATAAACCGATATCTACGTCACACAACCACATGGCTGATGAGAAGACATCCTCATACCCACATTCAACAAGGAGAGGTAAGTGTAATTTTGCATCAGTGCAAACAAACAACCCCTCCCCTTATTTATTATCTCTGGACATGTTCAATGAACATTTCATAACTGATTTCTGTAATTGACCGACACAGTGCAAAGCTTTCATTTTAGAACATGCAAGTGAACTGGATTTAAATAGTGGGCTTCCTTTGTTTTGCAGTGGTTATAAATTACTTATCCACCAAATGATGTATACATATACAATGCATAATCATTTTCTTACAGTGCAGCCCCCTGCATACAAATACACTCCCCCCAACCCCGCTTTTCCCCTCGCTATCAAGCACACCAGCTTCTGTTTCTGCCCTGTACACATCTGTATTCTCCACATACCAACTGTTTCCTGTCCTTTAAACAGTACGCTACAGACCAGGTTACTGGAGTATGAGACCGTAGCCTGGCAACCACAAGTCAAGGTTAAGAGAACATAATCTGGTCCATTTTGTTGACAGTTTAATCTACTTTTTTCTCCCTGGTGAAATACTGCAGTTCTCTGGGTCTCTCTCTTGCTATATTTCACTGCTTTCAAATCCGTTCAGTTGTAATGGCATATGTTGCATAACCCATGACTAAAGACTAATGCTTTTGCAAAACTCCATAGCTCTATAATGAGGCAGTGTATAGCCACCCTGTAGTGCTCATAGCATTCTTGTTTAGAATGCCTATTTTTCGTTAAGATGATCGTGAAATGTATTAAACACCTGGGATTTGCAGTCTTACTCTTGTAAAAAGCTGATGACAATCATATTTTAATAGCTCTTTTGTTGTCATTCACCATTCTCATTTCCACCATTCACTGAATGAGAAATTACATATTTATGATCATACTAAGTAGTCCTATAAAACACACAATAAACACACAAGTACAGGCATTATTGCTATGCATGAAAATCAAAAAAAAAAAAAAATTCAGGAAGCTAATTTATCTTTATTTCCAGTCACACATTGCATGCCTAATGTAAATAGTGAGTGTAAATGAGGGAAGAGGGCTCAGAGACAGCCCAACAGCATGAATCTATTTAGCATCTCCAGTGTCTTGGAGAAGCACACAATTTATTTCCATAGGAAAGTCCATTTCAGCCCCATCGCTGTGGAGACATGTTGGTGTATACTGATGAATGCCGCATGTGGTGGCCACATCTTACCTTAGGCTAAGTAAGTGCACTAGAGTGAAGATACCAGCCTGATGAAGAGCATGCGTCAGTGCATACGTGCTTCTGGACACATGATGTTGTTAGATCATTTAAAGGTCACATGTATGGGTGAAGACGTAACATGTAAGGTGTCTTTTAATAGGTTTAATATTATATTTCCATCAATGTGTTCTACATTTTTAGCTATTTTTCTGTGTTTTTTCCCCATTTGGATGTTTTTTGCACAAAATACTTTGTTAAATAGTTAATCAGTATTTATAACAGATCTGTTTCTAAAATGGCTTGTTTTTATCTCTCTCAGTCAGTATGTTAGACTTTCTCCTGATGGCTTGATAGGTTAATTTAATTGAAATTTACGCAAGCGAGATAAATCCCTTAGCTACAAACACGTTTTATGGTCCAGTGAATCCTAATCATGTACTTTTTTTTCCAGAGAATATTGATAAAACAACAAAACAATCCATTAATTCTGTGCTTTCTTAAAATCCCAGTGAACCGGAAGTAGCAAGTGAGTTTTCTTCAGTGCTGTGACGTATTTCCAGGTGAAACGGAATATTGAATAGAGGGCAGGGTTTTACTTCAGCGCTCCTCCTCTCCATCTCTCGGCTCATAGCAGACTAACGGTTGGAGGGGAGTGGTTACGCATTTTCAAACCTAAGCCGTCAAACTGACATCATCTGAGAAGGAACGCCGTTTCCAGACCGGAAGTTACTTTTCAGATTTTGATTAAAGATTACCGCAAAACAATTTTTTGCTGTGTATTAACATTCACGGATTAATTGTTTACCCTAAGACTCGTAACATGTGCTAACAAAGTAAACAGGGTCAATTTTGATTTCATGAGGACTTTAAGCGTTTTGTGTTTTTCATGTGCTTGTCAGAACCAGGCGCTCCGAAATTGCCCCCATACCCCTCATTTGAGGGAACTGCCATTTGTAGTGATTATTAGGTGTATTTATTCAATCCCATAATGCACTTCAGTAGTGTGCGCACTACAGTATAGGCTACCCATGCACTGTGAGTGCGTCAAATGAATTCCAGCATCTTGCCAGAAAATGCCGCCACACTCTGTGCAAATTTTCTAACTCGTTTTCATTCACTCCTTGACTCATTTCAAGTGGACTATAGCTATTATTGGACTAAAGTAGGGAATAGTGAATGAGGGTATGGGGCGATTTCAAATTCAGCCATTTTGGGAGCAAAAAGAATTTATTTCCATTGACAGAAATGTAAAAGTTGTATGTTCCTTTATGTGGAACGAGCACCCATCATTGCAAGACAGCAAAAAGCAGCTTGTGTACTTCCTTCCGAGAGTCACACATTAGCTATGCTAATAGTGTGAACAGAGTGCTGCTAGGTGTCTGTTCCCTTTTTGCTGACATAAATAGGAAGTTTCCTTTCAAGTATCGAACATGACAAAGCAAATGAGAATTTAGCTGACACATCTGGTTGATACACAATTTATTTGAATATTTACACTGACAATATATGAGGAAACACTTATAATCCTAGATAAGGCAAGTCTGTTTTACCATGATGCTAAATATTTTTGAGCAATGACTGAATTACACAGGCACTGCACTCTTTTAATCACTAGGGGGAGCAAAAGACATACAACAAGGATGTCACATGGCTTGTTGTGCTGTATGTGTCATTCACATACGCATACACCCTGCAGTGATCAGACCAAGATTAGATGAATATCTGGGTTTGAAGATCCAACATCAACCATAAGCCTGATTGTCAAGGATGTGGTGAGGCATCTGTGGGACATTGTATTTGCTTATGAAACATCTTAACTGTTAGCTGTTGAAACTAATAAACAACCATGATGTTTGAAACCAGCAGCCAGCAGAGTCTGAGCCAAATGCCTCTTAACACTCATGGAGTTTTGTTTTTGTCATGTTGACATGTCAAATATTTTAGGGGAAATAACACAGAACAGTTCATTACACTAAAGTGTTTGTTGTCTCTCAACACTATTTTCACAAAATATTCTATATAAGCCCTGGTACATGTCAGTTCATTTAGAGCACTGTGCTTCCCAGATATACAGAAGATAGTTTGCATTTGGAGCAAATCAAAAGGATGAATGCTTTCATGTGGGGATGGAAATTTGACTTTGGACTGTAGATATGGAATAACAAGTCTTCTGTTTCATTTTCCGTTGGATTCATTCAATGGATCTGGTTTCTTCGGTTATCAATTGGATTTTTTTTCCTTTAAGGACCAAGAAGAGCGAAATGGTACCTGATTTCCTGTTTTAGTCAGTGTTCAGATGATATGGATTGCTTGTCTTTCTTAGAATGATTGTCTAAATTCATGTAACAACGATTCAGTTTTAAAGTAGTAGGTATCAAAGTAGTTGAACTGAATCAAATATGAACAGTTTAAAATGATATTAATTATATATAATATTTTATATTTTTTATGTTTTGATTAAATTTTGATTAAATTCATTAATGAAAAAAATAAATAAAAAAATGCTGTTTAGATGCTGTAGGTGTTTTAACTGTGTGTGTGTGTGTGTGTGTGTGTGTGTGTGTGTGTGTGTGTGTGTGTGTGTGTGTGTGTGTGTGTGTGTGTGTGTGTGTGTGTGCATGATATAGAGAGAGAGAAAGCAAAGGAATGAGTAAGTCATTGTCATTCAAACTTAATCAGGTCAGAAGAACGTTAACATGACTTTGTAGAAGGTTAGTTATGCGTATGTGCGCCATAGCATGCGTCTGAAGTGTGTTAGAGTATTTACACACAACAATGACCTGGAACTGGATGGTCTTTCTCCTGCCTGATTCGGTGAATCAGAGCTTCATCTCTCTGCCTGACATTTTCATGCTGAGTTTACTAAACATCACTAATCAGTCAATACTGTTTAGCTAATAACAGTGCAGCGCGTGCTTGCTGTTTTGGTTTTGGCGTTGGCTTTGTAGTAGTTGGCAGGAGGGTGCATTGCCCTTTAGGGAGGTTGTTCTCATCCAGTGCACTGTGTTCCTCATTATTATTTCAAATACAATGTATTGACACTGAAAAACCAACAGCCTTAAAGCTTGAAGCTTATCAGTTCTGTCATCACCTTTTAACAGTTCAATTTCAGTTCACCGGCCCCTTCCTCCAAAACACGTCATAGTCCTGATGGATTTGTTCTAGTCTGTTTAGAGTTTACTCTATCAACACTACACAGAACCAGCTGGAATGCTCCCTACTTAATGTCATCCTTCACATAACCCTCACATAACACTGAAAGGAAATACTATGAATTTTACCCCAAAACAGACTATTTTGGTTTTGTTCTAAGGATTCTTTAGCTTTTCTGTTATGGCTTTAAGAATGATTAAGCATATTTAACAAGGACAAGCTTCTTAACTTTAGCTTTGGTTGAAGTTATATATACTAATATTTTATTTTTGTCACACATATTTGCCGTTTTTAACAAAAAGTAGTTTGAGATCAAGCAATAAATTGTGGCCCCCATGTAGTAACTTTGTGGAGCCCCTAGTTGCAGACCCCCTAGATAACCATTCATGTGCCATTGTATTCATTATTAGAATTATTATAATACTTGTTGAAAAAAATACATTGCATTGAACATTATTAGGACTGTTGTTTCTTTTTTTATAATTATTAATCTAGCTACACGTTTTGTTTTTTTATTTGCATAATATAAATAAAAAAACAAGTCAGGACCATGACTGGCGTTTTCCTAGAAGTCAGTAATGGCTTCAGTACTGACTGTTATTTGCTGGTAATATGTCATAAAGTCCTGAACAGCAGCAGCATCTTGAACACATTGTTTTGGTAGATTCCGTTTGAGAGACAGGTGTGTGCCACACAACAGGCAGCAGGTGTAACAGAAGATTTATAGATTTTAATCACATTATACTGTTGAGAAATAATTCTGCCCCAAGGCTACAGGAAAGAGTGTGGTTGGGGAGTGGATATTGAGCATAGATCGAGCAAAATAAATCAACACAAAGCAAATTTGTCAAAAACAAATGTACATATGTGATAAGTGATTACTGCCCTGTAACACATTACCCCTCACAGAAGCTCACAAAATGCACCTGTGTGAAACAGATTGAAGTCTTTGTAGACTTTAACCTTTTTTTTTTTTTTATTCATTAATTGGGGTCTCATATTTTTATCTAATCTGATCAAAATTATATATAATATAATATAATATAATATAATATAATATAATATAATATAATATAATATAATATAGCAACAACAAAAATATGTTGTCACACCTCCACCTGGTTCTTCACCTCCAGATCAGTCCCATTTGCCAGAATACTAATGACGATCACCTGTCCTCATCACCACTTCAATCATGGTCTGGATTTAATGATCGACCGATATGGATTTTTTTAGTGCCAGTACTGATAATATAAAATAATTAATTAAAATTCTGAAAATAAATATTTAAGCATAAATAAAATAATTACACTATTGCAGTAGCAACAAGCAAGCAGCATAATAAAGTGCACACTGACTGTACTGTACTTAATTTGAAAAGTAACCAACTATTTACAACCTGGTCATTTAATGCTTAGGCCTAAGTTTTAGTGCACTTAACTTAATCTCTTGTAATTTAAAATAACATTGGATAATCTTCATTGTAAAATTAAATGCAGATTAATTAATAAATGAATCAGTCAAGAGCAGTGAGTGATTTTCTCCATATCTTTTGTTATTTGAGTAACATTAACAACATAGAGAGCTGCACGTTTATTAGACTGCCTGTCCCTTTAAGACCTGACACAGGCACTGATCCAAAATACTGTTCCTGTTACACGTTCTTCCTGAACGGTTTACGTTAATACTCAACAAGATGGCCATTGTGACATTATTTTTGAGTGTATTTGACCATAAATAAGCTGCAAAAAATAACAAAATTTGGCGCTTGTATTTCAGCGGCGGCTTTAATATGTGAGCGCAAAATCTGTGTGAATGACTGGATTTATACGCAATCCCGCACCGAAATTCAGACCCGGTCACACAAGCACTATCGAAACGGAGTGAATGAGAGGAGGCGGTGCGTGTCACTGTCGGACAGGAGAGCGAGAAAGCGCAGCTGGGATACTGCAGAAAGGAGTATTAGAATACATATCGAAATATTGATAATTTTGACAACACTAGTTTCCACTTTTAAAGTGTATGGCAATATTTCAGCTGTCAAACAGTTAAAAGATCCTTTGAAAGTTTAAAACTTACCATTGTCTTGAAGAGCAGATTCCAGCACTCTGCTAGTGGGGGAAGGGCAGTGCATGGTCTGCATGTGAACTGCAGCGTCTCCATCAACACAGAGTTGCCTGTGGACACCTGTCTGTAAATAATGCCGGGAAAAAATAGACTGTACCCATTCTCTTTGCCCCCACATTGTCTTGTCTCGTTTGAGTATGACCCTCATGCTGTACATGCTATCATCTCCTTTACTTAAGATAAACCCAAGAAACTATTGTTATTGTGAGTAAACTGTGTTATACTATTGTTTTCTACTCACTTTCTTCATCATCTGCCTGCTTGAATATTGTTCCCAACTGGAATAAAGTGCATTCACTTCAATCTCCTCTGTTGTCTTGTTCGTCACGTGACAGAAGACTAGACCACACAGTATGGATCCGAGGAAACCATTTGAGCAACCATTGAGATTGCGGTGCAGGAGTTGCATCACTCTCTGTTACCCTCTTCCAACCCCACAAACACCATTACATCCGAGGTGAGCACTAATCCAGCTGCTAGTTTTTTGTTTTGTTTTTTTTGTTTGTTTTTTCTGTCCGCTAACGTTCCTCCACCGGTTCCCTTACCCAGCTCTTTTTCTAAGCTGCCTCCCAGGATGAATGAGGGACTTGTGTCACGACCAGCACCATATTCAGAAGCAGCAGGGGACTACAAGGCATTCCTCACACAGTGTTCTATTGTACTTGAAAGTGGAATGTCCCATCTTTCTGACCGTACACTACAATGGGCTGAGCTCTTATGGGAGCAAGAAGCAGTGGTTATTTCCCTTCCTCGTTTCATCGCCCATTGTAATGAAGAGATTTTGACGAGTGTGGGAGACTTGTTTGCGGGAGAGTCTACACAAGGGAAAAATTTGTGTAATGGATTTCTTCATTGCCTTCAGCATTTTGGCATCTGCAAGTGGCTGGAATGAGGCGGCATTGCTAGTAACTGTATACTCCATATACTGTAAATACTTATCTTCACCCCCAGTTAGGGGCGCCGCCATGGGGTTGGAAAGGTTCATTCAGCATTTCATCCTTGTTGCAACCCGTTTGGCAAGCTGCAGCTAGAAACCCTCTCCAGTTAACATTGATTCGTCTTTTGTTCACCCATTGATGGCCCGGAAGAACCCATACAAGTAGATTATTCACACTTACCTGCTTCTGGACAAGCTTTGCTTATACTCTGCTTCCTCCCAGCACCAACTAGCTGAGTGTCTAGTCTGGTCGCCCCAAGTCATGGTGAGTTCCGTTCATCAACCTGCCTCTGAGTTCTCCTCTTCATATGCCTGCTACTGCTTCTCTTATCTTTTAGACGCCCTCTTTGACTTGGGGTCTGCAAGTAACTTCATCTCACTGGAAATTTGCAAGAGATTACACCTCCGGCCCATCTCCAACTATCCTCTGCACTACCACCTCACTGTCTATTGACCTTCTACTGAGTGCTAAACTTCCTCATGGATATATCTATCCCCTCTCATCTCGGCCAGAACAGAAGGCAATAGACTATATTAAGGAATCTCTCCACCAGAGATACATTCGTTCCTATCCACTTCTCCAACACCCTCAAGTTTGTTCTTTGTGGCCAAGAGAACTTTGTGGTTGGGGATTTTCATCTGTGCATTGACTATCAAGAGCTCAACGACCACTATCCTCTTCCTCTTGTTCCTGCAGCCCTAGAGATGTTGTGAGAAGCGGTCTGGTTCACCAAACTCCATCTTCATAGTGCCTAACATCTCATTTCCATATACAAGGGTGACACTTAGAAAACGTAAGGCACTACGTATATTGAGTTATGCCATATGGTCTTGTCAATGTGCCTTCAGTGTTCCAGGGCTTCGGGAATGAAATGGAAGGAAATTCTGATTTACTCTTCTCTCTCTGAGCATCATTGCCATGTTTGCCAAGTTTTACAGTGTCTTTCTGATCACAGGTTGTTCCACAAGGCCAAAAAAAAATTTATTTTCACCAACCTTTGGTGCATTTTCTGAGTTACATCATTGGCCCTCAGGGTGTGCAGATGATAAATGTAACAAATTATTATTATCAAGCTTCCTTTAATCTCCTTCCATATGCTTTCTTTTCTAGGGAGCTGTACTCGGCCAAGAGAAACTGACACAGAGACCTGAGAACTGCTAGCTATAAATTTAGCCCTGGAGGAGTAGCGACACTGGCTAGAGATGGCTCGTCATGCTTTCACTGTGATCACGGACCATAAAAATCTGGAGTATCTGAAAACTGTGAACCTAGGACAGGCCAGGTGGGCCCTTTTTTTCACCTGCTTTAATTTTTCTGTCTCCTATGTCCAGGGTCCCGTAACACCAAGGCAGATGCCCTCTCATTCAAGTTCAGTTTAAGATCAATGTGAGGGTCCAGTTCATCAGCACTAACAACACTAACACTAACAACCTGTCCCTCAATGTGGGGAAGACAAAGGAGGTTGTGATGGACTTCAGGAGAAACTCTGTTGACCACCCCCCACTGACCATCGACAGCTCGACTGTGAAGAGAGTCAGCAGCACTAAATTCCTGGGGGTGCACATCACAGAGGATCTCACCTGGACCACCAACACAACAGCGCCTACACTTTCTCCGCCGGCTGAAAAGAGCAAGTCTCCCTCCGCTAATTCTCACCACTTTCTACAGGGGCACCATTGAGAGCATATTGACCAGCTGCATCTCTGTCTGGTATGGGAACTGTAGTGCAGCGGACCGCAAGACCCTACAGCGGACAGTGAGCACAGCTACAAGGATCATCGGTACCCCTCTCCCCTCCATCCTGGACATTTTCCTTGCACGATGCTCCAGCAAAGCAAACAGTATCGTGAAGGACCCCACCCACCCCTCCCACAGTCTCTTCCAGCTCCTTCCATCAGGAAGACGGTTCAGGAGCATCAGAGCCCGCTCCGCCAGACTGCTCAACAGCTTTTTTCCCCAGGCTGTGAGAGCCCTGAACTCAAACCCCGCCGCCCCTCCCTGAGACCCCATACAAACCCCCTTCCTCCTGAAACATAAACCAAAAAGAAAAGTGCAATTTGAAGTGTGCTACACACAGGTGAGTGGGCCTGTATAAAAACCACCTGTAGTAACACACTCTCCCCTATGCACACTAGACACTTTCACACACTGCTGTGTGTACATAAGCCCATAAAAGACTCTATAATACATGTATGTTTACATGCTCATGCACTACAATAATCTTGCACTGTTCCCCAGCCATGTATAGGTTAACATTTATATATAGTATATTTATAGTCAAATCTGTCAGTAGGTTAGTTATGTATAGGTTTATAGTGTTTTACTTCATGGTTGTATGTCTGTACTTATGTATCACCGTGGTCCTGTGAGGCACGACATTTCGTTCCACTGTATGTCCCCACATGTAGCGGAATGACAATAAAGCTCAACTTGAACTTGAACTTGAATCAGGTCCTGTCCTGTCTGCACCATATACCATCCGGCAAGCTCCTACCTCTTCCAATTCCACAACATGATTGGTTACACCTAGGAGTGGATTTCATTATGTTCATTCCACCATCAGATGGATGCACAACGAGCGTCAGGGGTCTTGGACCTCGGGAGCAGTCCATTACTGTCACACCACCGCCTGCCTGGTTCTTCACTTCCAGCTCAGTCCCATTCACCAGAATTACTAATGACAATCACCTCTCCTTAATCACCACTTAAATCATGGACGGATATATATATATATATATATATATATATATATATATATATATATATATATATACACACACCCATTATCTTCCCTTTCATTGTCTTGTCTCTATTGTGTGCTATTGTGAACTGTGTTATATTATATTATTGCTTTCTACTCACTTTTCGTCATCTGCTTCCTTGTATATATATACTGCAATATCCTCATTTGGCTTTCTTGTTGCATGACATGTTTTCATATGTCATTCATATTTTCATTTGAATCTATTTTCCACTTCTTTTTTTAAAATGAATCAAATAACTAAAACATCTGACTGTAAAGTAAGGGAGGATGAGACAACTTTAATTATAATATTTTATATAAAGTGTAACAGATATATCACAGGTGATTATGATGGGACAGACATTTTTGATTTGTAAATTTAAATGCTAAATTAATAAATGTAATGTAGACAGCTAGTAACTGCATCCTCAGAAGAGCTTTTCATATAAAGTCCTAAACAGTTTAATAGAGAATATAATTCTACAGATTAATTTCATTTAAATGTTAAGGTGGAGAGGTCATGGATTTTGTAAATGATGTGTCTGGGTGAAATAAATTCTCAAAATACCCTTATAAACAGGCCAAAAAGCACAGTGCATTTCCACTGGCAAAATAAGCAGTTGGTAATTTGCATCATTACAGTTTAGTGAGAGGGTGTAGAGTTTTCAACCAAAAGCCAACTTTCCTTAAATTTGCTTTATTGTCAGGTTTTGTTCGACTGAATGTTCCTTCTGTTTCTTTTGGCACATTTGAAGCAGACAGTACAAAGAACAAGAAGTTCTTCTTCCCTACTTTCACCTGCCACAGCTGCTTTTAGTCTGGTACTTGACTGGCATGGAAATATATATATATGATATTCAGAGGAATATATGCACTGCTGCATAAAAACAGTGGTAAAAAAGCAAAGATATATGTCATATGCAAATATACCATCAGCAGAATACTTGTCTGTTACAAATTTCATCTGCGGTTTCTTGTGCATGTGTCTTTCAATTATTTCCTAGAAACATTTATAGTTCACAGGCCAACAGGACTTTATCATAGCTCATCTCACAAATAAATCCAATAGTGCAAATGATTCTTTGATGTGCTGAACAATGGTATGTGTTTTGCATGTTACATTAACTAAGGAATGGCCTTAGTAATAAATCCACAGATTTCATACTATATCAATTTCCCCATCTGCGGAGGAAATCCCTTTAGGCATGAATTTGCTTGAGGGCTCATTCTCTGTGTATTTAAGCTTCTGCTCACATACTTTAAACAGAATGTAAGAAGGAAAATGTTGAAATCCAGTTTTGATTAATTCTTAAAAAGTGTAATTCCCCGTGATCTCCTTGGGTGTGTTGTGAGCTGTTATGCAAAACAGTTGTTATATGATCTGAGCTGAGGCCTTCGTGGTAAATTTATGTTTAAAGGTACCCTTAAAGGTAAGGTCAGGTAAAGACTGTCAGGACCAGAGAAATTTATTTATGTCAAGATAACTGATTTACTGGTACAACATGTCTGTTGGTAACCTTAGCAACTTGGTGAAAGTTGCCAAACAAAGTTCTCCATCATGTAGACATTTTATGATTTTTGTTTTTGTTTTTTTGTTTTTACTAACTAACACATATGCATACACACACCACTACTGCTCTAGAAATTGATCTGGGCCATAGACTGGACAAAGATAGTCAAGTCTCAAGAAACAGAGTTCATTTTGTCTGAAACAAAGGTTTTCTAGTATCATGTTTTGATTATATATTTGTTTCTGGCTTAAGCATACATTTTAAGCATTCATAGTATTTTAACAGATAAGAAAAGCTAAGATACATCAATTGTATTAAACCCTAGGTCTAGGTTAAGCATTTTCTTTGCTTAATTTCATTTACTTTCATTTGCATAATCTTTCTTTTTTTTAAAAAAAGATAAATATTTTAAATATAACATTTGTACTACACATATTTAATGTAATAATAGAAAAAGGTTATTTAGGTTGTAATAGAAATACCAAAAGTTGCGTAATACTCTTGTGATGTATATATCCAGTGCTGGGTAGATTACTTGCAAATACTTAAGCCTATTTTATGTAACTTTTATTTCATTATTTATTCATTCTAATATAATACATGTAGCCTTTCAACATTTCTCAGTTAAATAAACATATTTTAAAAGGGTCAAGTCAAAAGTCAGTAATAAAATGCACAACTCTATTATTTGTGCTGTCCATTGCTATCACTACTATGGTTCTCACTGTCAATGTCAATTACCACACTTTCAGGAGATAATTTTAATGGATTCATTCCCATGTTGAAATGCAGTTGTCACTTTCAAAACTTGGCAGTGTGTACATGACTGTTGGTCTTTTTAACAGCATGAAAAAAAAAAAAAAAAAAAAAAAAACTTTTATTCAAAAGGATAAATACAAAAGCTTGCAAAAGAGCGCTCCCTTGATAATCACTTAAGCTGTCGCTTATTTCATTTAAACACAAGTTCACTGAGTTTTGCATTCTTAAGAAAAATCACATTATAATCTTTCATAGACCTTAGCAGAGTAACCACATATTCATCACCTTTACGCTTGACAAATCAAAAAGTGTCCACATACTTTTATTTTAGGTTTAAACAGTATATAAATTGTTTTATCATTTCAAACATGGCTAATTTTGTTTATTGAGAGGTTTAAATGTGTTATGACAAAATAAATCTGAATACATTTGAAGTCACTAAGAATAATGAGCTTTCCATTTGTGTCTGTCTCCACATTAATGGAACGGGGAATCATAGCAGACGTGAAGGAATCTGTTAATCATCAGTCACTGTCTGGCTGTATCAGTTTTTCTGTTAACTAAACAAAAAAAATCATATTAACCTCAGATTAAAAATCAGATAAACATATTATCTCCCATGTCATCATCACATGAATACAAATGCTGACACATTTTAAGTATAATTGAAGCGCTGCCAAAAACTGTGGAATCAGCAGTAGCCTACATACAAAGTGAAAGTCTCAAGAGGGAGGAGGGAGAAGTGATGGCAGTTAAGGGTGACCTGGTGAAACAAGTTCTAGTTTTTACAAGGTCATCATTCTTCCATGGACACTAAATCCAAGTCAAAGTTACTTTTAATAAAATTAAAAGGGATTCAATTGAATAACATCCAAGTCAATTTTATTTTAAATATTTTTTTATTAAAAAGAATCAATATACACCCTTAACAAACTCATAGTAAAATAAAATAATAAAATATACTTGAACATTCACGCATACCCAATTTTACAACTATAAACAAAACACATTGTCAAGTTAAAATACAAAGACTGAAAGTATATTACAATACCAGCATGCAGCAGATAAAATCTGCTTCACCATATGTATTTTCACTGGAGTTTCTCTGCCCACAAAAGACGTGATTCATATTTTCGGTTCCATTACAGGTGCTTGAATTCAGTGTCAGTAATATGAGTTAAGAAAGAATTAGGTGTGTAGAATGGCTTGATGTCAGCAGCTGACCTCAGGTCGGAGCTGCTGATAACAGGGGCCTTTGCTAGAGTCAGCCTGTCATATCTCATGCTGACTAGGCCATTCCTGTGGGAATTCATTCGTATCTTGTGCCCACAGAACTCAGAGGAGTTCAGTTAGGCCAATAGCAGTGTATAGTTTCAGGAAAACAATTTTTTTTTTCTTTTTTTTTTTTTCTTGCCCCCAGAGTCTGTATCATGAATTGATCATTCAGCTAGTCTGTTCTCACTGTCACCTACTTCCCCTCCTATACCTCTGTGCCCTCCCGGGGGTAAAGAATACCTGTCGAGCTCAAACCAGGGTAGAAATGCCCATTAAACTGACTGAGAGTAGGCCCATTGTAGCCTAAAGTGGAGTGGGAAGGTGATGGGGAAAGGGGTGGCGGTGGAGGCAGAGGTGATGCCCACTCGGACACCGCAGAGCTGGGAGAGTAGGCGCTAAAACCTGTGGATTGCGAGGCTCTCTGCGCTCCGTCCACTGGCAGACTGAGCGTAAAGGGACGACTCAGGGGATCTCCTTCCATGTCAAGTGAGCCAGCCGTGACCCCAGACATCTCAGTCAGGAAGTTGCTCAAGCATGGCGACGGACCCGTGGATGTGGGTGAAGGGCCCTTTTCAGGAGAAGTGGAAATGTCAATGGATTGATTTTTCGGGCTACCTCTGCCGGTACTGTCTCCTGACTCAGAGCTCAGATTCCCTACAGAACCGCTCTTCTCTGGGAGACTGTCAGACTTTCTCTTCCTCTTGCGTCTGAAGTTGCCGTTGTCAAACATTTTTTCACAGTTTGGATCTAAGGTCCAGTAATTGCCCTTACCTTTAAAATGAGAGATAAATGTCACATTAAATACAATTTAAATGATTAAATACAGTTTAAGATAATTAAATACCGTTATATGACAAAAATTATACAGTTTATTATCATTAATTATTTAAAAAAATATATATATATATATGTAATATTTCTAGTAATATTTAAATGACAAATAATAATTTGTAATGTTAAAAATAATAATTCAATATTTAATATATGTTTTTAAAGAGTTTTGAACTTGACTTAATTAATAAATAATTTAAAAAAACAACACTCACCTGGATCATCTTCATCTCGTGGAACCTTTTTAAAACAGTCGTTCAGTGAGAGGTTGTGACGAATAGAGTTCTGCCATCCCGCTTTGCTCTTGTTATAAAAAGGGAAGTTGTCTGCAACATACTGATAAATCTGACTTAGAGTGAGGCGGCGATCTGGTGCACCATGAATGGCCATCGCAATAAGAGCAGAGTATGAATAAGGTGGCCTGACCAGCTTCATAAGATCCTCTTGAGAGGGCATGGAGAACCAGCTCAGATCACCAGCAGGAACACCTGGTCCTCCAGGTCCCAAATAGGGCCTTTGCATGCCATAGTGCTGGGGAACAAAAGGAGGTCCTGCAGGGCCAGGCGCTCCACCCAGATAAGGAGCGCTGTTCATCCCAGGGCTGTTGAACCACAGGTAGGGATTAGGCGATGAGGCAGCATAGTCTCCGAGTTCATATGAGGAAGGGTTCGCTCGCTGTGGACTCGGCAGTGATGGAGGGGGATAGTAGCTGTCGCTGTACAGACTCAATTCTGGAGGTTCCTGTCCCAAGCTAGGGAACTGAGGCCCACATCTCGTCGGAGACTGACCTTGAGATTCATAGGATGTCATTGCGCTGTGATCCTGATAGTGCTCCGTTTAGGATTAAAAAGGTTTTTTTTTTTTTTTTTTTAAGTTTGTTCTCTCTCTCTCTCTCTCTCTCTGATGACCTGTTCTTCTTTTCTTTTCTTTTTTACCTAATGGTTTAGGAATATTTTCAGGAGCTCCAGCGTTGTCTGCTTGTGTCTTCTCTCAAAGCTATTGTGCTTTCTTCTGCTGTATCAACATTGTCACCTGTTGCACCTGTTTTATTTATGCATATATAGCACCGCCTCAGCCCCACCTTATTGAAAGCTTCCACGTGTTTAGGCTTTTCCTGACACAAACCAACCCACCCACCATTCCACTCCTCTTCACACAAACCAGCAGCACCACCATCACCTGAAGGCATTCAGAGTTTAGCCTGACACGCTGGAATTTTCTGTTACAACCTAAAACTCTTCAGGAAACAATTATCATAACATATATATATATATATATATATATATATATATATATATATATATATATATATATATATATATATATATATATATATATAATTTATTTTTATTCATGAAAAATTTAAATTGCAGCTTTTATTTTAAAGTACAATGGTGTTGTTTACAGTCATTCAACCATCATCGTACAATTCTCCTTTATAAACTGCATCTTCTTTAAAAGTGTTGGTAACATTTTATTATATCGTAAAAAAAAATAGCAAAGAGGTAGCCTCACCTATAAAATATTGTCGTTTCAAATAAGTGCAAATTGTATTTATTTACTTATTTATTTATCTATCTATCTATTTTTCCACGTCGGGACGTCATGGCGTAAATTAATCGCTGAATCGTAAAATAAGGCTTCCAACGAAATTTATATTCGAGTTGATTAGCTAGTATGGATTAGGCTACACAACACACAAGGCATGTGAGCGTGCACGCGCGAAAGAGAGAGCCGTTAAATCTACGTGTCGCGTGCATTCTTCGAGCTCGTGTCTGAACTGTCAGCTATCGCAACAAGAAACATTAAATATTGTCTGTAGGTCGCTACATTACCAAGGTAATCTGCTTACGTTGTGAATTTCTAGTTACACTATATATATATTAATTTATTATCGTAATTTAAAGCACTCTTTCTTTGGCCTGAGGAAGCCTATTTAAATGAGAGGAGAAAACGGGCAACTTAAGGTTAACGAAAAGCGAACTGATGATGTAACGTAGGCCTAACGTAACGTTTACAACTTGCTTTTATTTAACGTTAATCCGTCATGAAAATGACACTTATTTAACATGAGAGGTTAAGTAGCCTAACAGCAATCCAGCGGGAGTTACGGAGTTTGCTGGTTTTTAGATGTCTGAAGATATTTCGAGTGTGCAGTTACGTGAGGACTTCGGTCGTGAGAGTTTACAACTAAACCAACATTTGGAGAAGATGACTGAACAAATGGAAAATATTTCAGGTAACAGTTAACGTTAGACTAGCAAACTAATAGCGCATTCATTGCTGGGAAGGAAAATGTAACGTACAGTAATCATTTTCTTCGTCCTCAGTGAATTTGTCTTGGATGGCTTATGATATGGTTGTACTCCGCACCAGTCCAGATCTGGCTGGATCCCTCAGGCGTCTGGAGATTGAGTTTCTCAAGTGCAAAGATGTCATCTGTGGTCCCACAGATGGACATGATAAAAAATGTCGTCCTGATGCTCAAGAAGACAATATCCCCCAAGAATAGATTAAAGTTGCAGTTTTGAACAGAGACCTCTGATGTTGTTCAAGTGTATGTGTTAGATTAGCCAGAGTTATTCCATGTTGCTATATTTGTGATTTTACATGATTATTTGCACTCACACAAATGAATAAAAAATATCAACAAAGCAAACATGCCAATTGTGAATCTGATTCATCTAATGTCATTAAAACATTTAATGGGGTTCTGTTTTTCTAAGAAGGGATGAATGTTCCATTTTTAGATATTCTTATGTGTTATCCCTTTAAGACAGATAGAGACCTTATAAATGATATGGTATCATTGTCTTACTTCTGTATGTAATGGACTTACAGATGGAGTCTGAGGGAAATGCCACCGAGAACAGTGAATACGGAGCCTCAGCTGGCCTAGATTATATCTTGAAGCAGTTGGATTTTATGTCAGAATTTATGGACCGATTGGAAGGTAAACTACTGTATGTTAGGAGGTTTTTTTGTTAGCATAATTCAGTGACTGTTAGTGACATTTGGACCTAATAGTCCCAGCCTTACTTTAATATTTAACCGGACCACTTTATATTAGGTGGCCTTAACTACTATGTACTAACATTTTAATTAATCATTTGATACAATGCACTTATTGTGTACATACATGTTTTTACTTTGAACTTACATTAATACCTGTATGTAATTACATCTGTAATTAATTTCTGTAGTTACATTTATAATTACACTGTTGACATCACACCTAACCCTACCCTTAAACTTACCCATACCACCACACCTGTCCCTAACTTTACCCGTATCCACCTGAATATCAGCAAAAGTGTACAGCAATACAATATGAACACAAAAAGTACACTTTTTTTTTTTTTTTTTAATGCAAGTACATAATAGTTAATATAAAGTGGGGCCATTTAACCTTATGTAATAATAATGTGCAGTTTGAAAAGTTATCTCTCCACACACCCATGTTTAATAATAATATACTTAAACAGCACAATTTAATAGGCAACATTAAGATCAAACACTAAAAGCATTAGAAATATTTAGGTTAAAACAGACAAATGTACAGTGAGTTGATAAGTTGCCACTAGCTAACATTGAGTGTAAAAATGCCTCTTGATTTTAACATTGAAAGTGTTTAAAAATTTATCTTTCATTTTAAAAGTTTAGACAGTCCTGTCTGATCGAATCAAACTAAATATGATTTATTAATTTAGTCATGTGCCTCGTTATTTTTCTGAAGGAGAGATGAGTGCTTGCATTTTTGTTTTGTTAGCATATTAGTGACTGTTGGACCTAATAGTCCCAGCCTTACTTTCTTTAATATTTAACCTTATGAAATGTAATAATAATGTACAATTTGGAAAGTCATCTCCACACACCCATGTTTGGACAATTCTCAATTGTACTGGCAGTTTAATAGTTCCTCTTTTTAGAGTGCTGGCAGAAATTCTTCTGGCTTTCAAATGATTATTGTATGAACACATTCAGAAGAAAATGTGCCATCCTTGCCAGGGGTGGCAGTTAGCGAGGAGCCAAAGCTAAGACATTAATCTGTGCCCGCTGTCAGTGCTAACACAAACATATCAGCACCTAGAACATCCCCCAAATCCTCCAGGCCTATCGATAATTCATTTTATTATGTCATAGAGCCATGAAGTTTGGCAAGAAAACATGTTGGCTGCATCTATTGCTGAGCTATCCAGTTAAGCACGAGCATCTCTGTATATTTATCCAGTTACTTCCATCTGTGTTGCCGGCTCTTTTTGTGGATTATCAAGCCTTGCCATAGCCGTATTTTAGATTGATTACTGTAAAATAATTTTGAACTAATAGATTTTTCTTTTGGATGTACGTTAACAGTAACCTTTGCATAATACATAACAGAATGCTTCTATTTATATACTTTGATTACAGTAAACATAACCTGTTTGTGCTGGTTATGTTTCAGTCAGTCAAACTGGAATGAGAGGGTCTCTTCTTGTGTTCTTCTTGCTGTATGTTCAACCACTACACCCTTTGTTTTCAGTGAAGACCCAGCTGCTGCAGTGTAACCTGACCGTGTGCTTCACACACCCTAAAAAAATGGCGTGCCTCCAGACTGATGTGGAAACCCCAACGTGGCTAAGCCGTGCACAGACGATGAAAGACTAAATATGTAACTCAAAGAAGTACACTTATAAGGTGAAGTTTACCACAATATTCTTAAACAGTACAATTCAATAGGCAACATTAAGATCACACTCTAAAAGCATTAGAAATATTTAAGACAGACAAATGTACAGTGAGTTTCTAAGTAAAGCTGCCACTAGCTAAAGTTGAGTGTAAAAATGCCTCTCGATTTTAACATTGAAAGCATTTAAAAATGTATCTTTCATTTTAAAAGGTGTAGACAGTCCTGTCTGATCGAATCAAACTAAATATGATTTATTTAGTCATGTACTTTGTTATTTTTCTGAAAGAGAGATGAGTGCTTGCATATCCTGGCATTGAATGCCAACCTTATGAATGCTCATTATCCAGATAAAGTGTCTGAATTCCATTAAAGTCTTTTTGACACTGGAACCCAGTCAGAATTATGATGTTAACTGTATTATTATTAAGACTGTTCTATGGGTCAGAAACCTGCTGGGTGCATAAGACAGCACTGCCGCTGAGGTCCAGCTCCACGCTCCAGTCCGTCTATCAGAATCAGTGGGGTCTGTGAGTGGTGCGCGATCATGTCCATGACACTGGAGAAATTCTGTGACACACATGTAGTTGATTGATTGAGGGAATCTCACTGAAGTCACCACAGCATATAATCTAATACACAGTCTTCACTCTTTACAGTTACTGTGGGTTTTTATTTAACCCTATGAAGCCTATATACTTGATACATACATTTTTAAGGCCTCTAAATTATCAATATCAACGGAACTTTGTTAAAAACCGTTCACATTCTACATGCCTTCTCTCCTTTATCATAACTTTTTCAGCACACCTTTTCATGTAAATCTAAGCGGGAGATTACACAACACCGTTTTCAACTAAAAACATTCTCTATTTTTTCTCTATTTTTTAAAAACGTTCTATTTTTTTTATATTTTTGAAAGTTGTGAAAACACTATTGTGGAGTTTTTCTTTTGCCATTTGAGAAAATGGGTTTACCCAGCTATGACGACTTCCACTTCTGAGAAACCCGGGAATATGAAAAGAGTCAATTATCATCTCCGTGGCTGAATCCGAAATCGCATTGTAGTGGTGGTTGAAATCATAGTGGATGTTATCGAGTTCACTCGTTCTATCCCACATTGGACCACAATAACGAGTGTACAGCTGATGTACACTCAACGACTGTCCGAATTTGCTCACTCATCTTCATTCACTTCTTAAAGTGAACTATATTAGTGGACTAACACTGGGAATAGTGATTGAAGGTTTAGGGGTGATTTCGGATTCAGCCCTTGTAAATTACAAAAAATGTGAATTTGTGAAAATGGTGTGCATGCATAATATGTGTTCAGTCTATATGCATGTATTGTTTCTTTACAAAGTGAAATTGCCAACTACTGGCCTTGCAACATAATACAATGTTTTTAGTAGTTTTCATGGATCCATGTGAACAAGGCTCGTTTTGACAACGCTGCTGTCTGTACGCACAATTTTTCAAAAATGCAAAGGAAAAACCTTTCAGTTTTTAGTAAATTGTTGTGTAGACATAGGCCTAAAAATGTTCCCCTTCAGGGTGTGGTGTCTTTTTGCTGCGAAATCTTTTCTGAAGAATAACTTGGTAGTAAAAATTTAATCAAATGATACATTTAAGGAATGTTTATTTGTACATTTCTCAATCATAGTATTGCATTATATGTTTTGCCCCCACAATAACAGAGCTTTGTTCATAAAATTAAGCATTTAAATTAGCTTCAATAAATTAAAATTTGTAATCGGATTAATCACACATTTGTTGTGTGATTAATCATGATACTGCACACTATAGTGAGGGAAGTCAAGCAAATGCCATTTATCTTGTTTAACACATTTTGACATAATTAGCTATACCCAGCAAAGTAAACAATCAGATTGAAGGGCGTTTCTCACAAAACTGTATTTTCTACAAGCTTCAAGAACCCTTGGAGACTCCAAAAGGACACCAAAATAACCAAATTATATAAGGAGTCCATGTAATTATATAATACATTTATGCACACCAAAGCACCCATTAAAAAACTTACCAGAATTCACAGTGTGTGTACAGAGCAACAACAAAGAGCTTGTTTTCATTTTAGACTAGTCAAGCTGCGATACCGAACAGGACCACATGGAGACGCCAATAAAATCCTAAATCAACCGCTTTGACTTGACTGCATTTACTGTATAACAGACTCTCACACGCTTATTCTATTTGCGTACACACGCGTACGACTCTTGTACTCTATACACACGTGTACGACTCTTGTACGAAATCCATAAACCATTTTTATGTTTAATCCATAAATCCATGTTTATGTACAAAATCCATAAACAATCACAGAACATGACAGGGCTTGTGTTTTAAAGAAAAGCACACACTGGAATGAATTATTCACTAAAAACACAATGTGAGTCTCTATTCTCTCTGATATCTCTGATGTAATCAGCCTGGCCTTCCTTACATTAGGGCTGTTTAGGACTGATTGTTTGAATTAATTTGACTACTGGATCACTAAAAAACGTTTTTAACGGCTTAAAATGGTCTGATCACAAACAGAAGCAGAATCGTGGATATTTCCTCCTACCAGGGTTACAGGTGCTTGTAGATGCTCAGTGTGATTATTTGCTTTAATTGTGTTAATTGTTTTTACACGTTAAGTATCCATGTGTTAACGTTGACAGCACTAATTTAGGTATAATCTTACTAAGACATTATTGGGAGAGAACAGGTATTTATACCCTATATATAGCCATAAAAGCCTGATGTATTAAAATTATTTTATGTATTACATTTATTTATATTCAACCTTTTTTTTTTTTTTTTAAATGACGATTGTTTTATGTCAGGCTTTACAGGGTTAATCAGGCCACCATTCATGACATACGTGTCTGTCAGAATCAACAGATACATTACCTCAATGCCATTTAGGCCTGTGCCCAGGGAATATCCATCATTGTTTCCAAGGAAACGGATCTGGATATTGTACACTTTTTGCTGATGCAGCACCATGAGTGTGTATGGCTGCTCTGTGCAGCCCTTTGAGCTGTCTCTCACCAAGAAAGTGCCATCCTAAAAAAAGACAATGTCCATCACTATATGGCAGTATGTCTTCATTTCATCATACACTTCCTTTCTCTATTTTGTCCCTATTTCTCATATACAGAGCAAAGATTGGGATTTAAGTGTAACGAATTCCAATTAATTATCTCACAAAAGCTTATCCACATTTTATGAGAATTATTTGAAGGAAGGGATACATCTGAGATAAATCTTAAACATTCTATTACTTTAGTGGTGGAACTCACCTGATTCACTTGTCTGAGTGAGATTTCTGCCTCTGCTCGTGTCATTTGTCCCACATACCACTGTGGATCCATGCCCTGGGTGCATAACAAAAATTCAGTACTTACAGTGTGTTCTAGAATGTGGTTGCTCTCATTATCACAGTAGGAAACACATTTAGTTGTTTCTGTGATGCACAAGACTGGGCTTTTATTTTCTTTGTTTAGCTTCAGTGTCAAATAAAGCACAACAGTGCCATCTTGTGGTTATCAATTATAACCGCATGTTTTATGTTTGCAGATGGTTTGTGGGATTGTAAGACTTCTGCTGTCATGATTAGAGGTAGTAGTTTCACTAACCTGCCCCATCATCACATTTACTTGTACAGGTGGAGGAGGAAAATCTTCCCTCGGTTGGATGTCAAATCTGTGTTGGAGATTGAAGAAAAAAAAAAAAAAAGATATATATGTAGGTGCTACTGATCTCTGACTTTATATTAACAAATGCTAGTTGTTGGTAAATATACCTACCTTTGTGTGGGAAATGTTACTGATTTAGAAGCCATTGGAAAGATGTTTCTTGCTGTAAGGATAAAAATGTTTTAAGTTAAAGTAAATGTGATTACCATACAATACTGAAGGTTTTTCAAAAGTTTTCAAGTGAAACGGTACCTGATTTGCCAGTATCTTTTTTTGACTTAGCAGATGGGCTAGGTTTCTTACTGCGATCTATCTTTGGCACAGCCGGACCAGGTTTGGCTGTGGATATGTTTTGCAGAACATTCAGACATTATGCTTTCATATTAAAGGAATTTGAAATTGAACTCACTCACATTGATTGGGGGGAACGAAAGGCCTGTGTGGAGAGGGATCCGGTCGTGATGGAGGCTTAGATATCTGAAAGTAAAGAAAGGCTTTACTCGTGCACGACATTAAAGCATTTACAGTAAGAAGAGTTTGAGATTGTGTAAAGATTTTTTACATACATTCATAAGCCCTCTGGGAAGAGATGCTGACGTATTGTCCCGGGGTGGTCTTGCAGAACCACGTGGGCCACTGTCTACACAGAGCCACAGAATAGAATGAGTGAGTGAATCTTCTGATTTAAATACATGAATTATTTTGTTCATGTGCATAGTAGTGATTTGTGTTAGCATTGTGAGTCACCTAAATAATCACCATCACCCAGAGGCTTGGCAACACGAAAGTGAGTCGGTACTTCAGAGGGTATTTCACTAGGCGGTGGTTCATAGTCATCATTAGAATCCACATCTTCCTCACGTGATGTTGCACATATATAGTTGTCTTCACACACATTGCTATCTGGCTGCTCGTAGTCATTGTCACTTTCTTCTTGGTCCTAGAAAAGAAGGACTTTTTCATTTAATAATAATGTCTAAAAATTGTGCTGTGAAGACTTAAAAAGTATAACTTATTGACTTACAAATTCATCAGAATCCCAACCTCCTGTACTAGGTTCTGCTTGTTTTCCCCCCAAAGAAAATATAAAAACATTTTAGGCTTTGCATGCAATGTGTAAAGTATAACCACAGTTGTTTATGTAGATGCACAAGAGTTAGTTACCTTGGTGTGTAGACATCTGATGACCTGATCTAGTTAAGACAAAGTTTTAAAATGACAAACTCTCAAACATGTAAAAAATAATAATGTTTTGTATTAAAAATAATAGTGCAATCAATATGAAGGACTGGTGTTGCTTACCTATGAAACAGATTTTTTTGTTTGTTATTCTGGTTAATATCTTTGCAGATCTTTGTGATAAATCTTTCAAATAGTAAAACAAAAGAAAAGAAATATATAGCAATGATTATTACCAGCTTTTCGGACTATGGCCCGGTTTCACAGACAGGGCTTAGATTAAGCCAGGTTTATACCTTATAGTTCAGTTATGGCATTTAAGTAGCTTTTTATTAAAGTAACTTAGTAAAAAAAAAAAAAAACATTACTGATGTGCATCTTGAGACAGAACTATGGCATATTTTAAGATAAGAGATGAAAGTTCCCTTCAGTTAAACCAGCTCAAACATTAATTTTGCCTTTACAGTGCCTTGTCTGTGAAACCAGGGGGTAAATATATTTTGAATATACATTTTATATCTTTTTTTCATCAGCATTTGGAGACAAGTTTAAATTAGAGATACATTATGTAAACCATCCAGTCACTTTGTACCATATGTGACTTTTTCAGTCTGCAGGCTTTTTAGTGTCTTGATTTGACAGTATAGAATCTATATTAGTGTTTCTGTAGCTCAAACAGTAGAGCATGATGCTTCCAATGCCAAGGTCATGTGTTCGATTCCCAGGGAATGCATGAAGTGATGAAATAACTTCTGAAAAGAAGTTTATTCAAGTGTGCTATTAGAATACTTTGGCAACACTTTAGAATAATGGTCATTAGTTAATGTATTAACTAACATAAACTAATCATGAGCAGTACATTTGTTACTGTATTTGTTAATCTTTGATAACATTAGTTAATAAAAATACAGCCGTTCATGGTTTGTTCATGTTAGTTCACAGTGCATTAACTAATGTTAACAAGATTTTAATAATGTATTAGTAAATGTTGAAATTAACATTAACAAAGATAAATAAATGCTTTATAAGTGCAGTTCATTATTAGTTCATGTTGATTAATGTGGTTAACTAATGTTAACTAATGACCATTATTCTAAAGTGTTACCAATACCTCTTTTAAACGAAAAATAGGAAATTCTACTTTCAGTGTACTTTTATGTACTTCTCAGAAATATACTTAAAATTGCACTTAGAAAAGTCACTTACTGACAGAAAAGTCTAATAATATTTGTCTTATACTTGTACTCAGTCTTTTGATCAAAATATACTTAAAAGTATACTTGGCTTGTAGTTGTGTTTAATCTTTTAATTGAGGCGCCTATTAAATACTTTTTCACATAGTTTTACATACTGTCTTACATTGTTTGAAAATATTGATTCATAAAGAAAACAGATTTGTTCCTAATTCTGAATTTTTGTGTGGCTAGTTCACTATGTACACTATGTGTACACATACATTTACATCAGATCTACTTTACTCTTTCCCCTCCACTGACTAAATTTTCTGGCTATCCATGTTTTCACTGTTATACTGTAGGGGCTCTATCAGACATCTTCTGAAAGAGTACTGAATATACCGGTGAAAACATGGGTGAAGAAGAAGCAGAAACACATGATAGAAGATTGCTTACCAAATGTAAAATAACATGATTATCAAACATTGAACAGCATATAAATCAAAACTGCCCAACGTTACCGAATGAAATGTTGACCCAGGAAGGGTTAACAAATGTGAAGCTTTGGCGTTATTGATGGACTCGATCTACTCCATCTATGTTTTGATCATCTTTCTGAATACCATCCGGACATAGTCTTTGATAAAAATGCTATTTTCTAAGCTTTTTGTTTAAAATGTTTATTTATTTTTATATATAAAAATGTTTTATATATTTTTTGTGTTATAGTGTTGATAAAAAAATAAATAATAATAAACTGCATGAAGCTTAAATAAAATGTGTTTAAATGGACAGAGTTAAAATATAGAAAACAAATAGGCCTACCATACCTACATGTGGATACCAGCATAGTAGTATACTTAAAGTGCAAAGATAATATATAAACCTATCATAGATAAGTATGATGATAAGTTCACTATAACTTGTAATTATACTTGCAGTATAAAACTACTAAACTAGTAGTTTATTGAGAGTATACTTCAAAGTGTACTTTGATAAACTAAAATGTACAAGTAATAAAATAGTAAACTACTAGTACACTTTCACTTGTAGTATAGATGCAGTAAAAATGAGAAACGTAGTTCACTTAAAGGTTACTACTGTTATACTTATAGTACACTTAAATGTATAGTTTATATACTAAAAGTGGGCCAATTTAGTCCCAAGCAGTATTGAAATAATACACTTACAAGTTTACTACTAGTACATTGATATTAGTATACTTACTACATAAAGTATACTTGAAAATATACTTTAACATTACTTAAGTATACTTCATAAAATGAACTTGGAAGTATACTTCTTTTCATAAGGGTATAGGCTATAGGCCTACATCTCAAACCTTGGATAAAAGTGTCTGCTAAATCAGATAGAACAGGGTCAGTAGACATATTCCCTTTATCCCAAGCCAATATGTCTTTTAATTTTATCTATGAGATTTTTGTTCTTGTTGTTGATCTTAAAACTTACGGGATATGTGCTGTGGGAAACTTCTTAATGTCCTTATCAGTCATATTCTAGAACAAGATAGAAACAAGAATTATTTGTTCTATATTCATTTTTCATGTTTAAGCACATTTTGAAGCATATTATACAGTACTGTGTAGAAGTCTTAGGCATGTTGGATTTTTCACCAAAAAAAAAAAAAAATGTTTTCTTTAATGCACCAGCAGGAAATCTGTTTATGTTTCCAAACATTACTTATGCCATTAATTGTAATAATCAAGCAAGATTTTGTATGCACAAGGAGTCCAAAAATCTGATCTAATTGAGTCCATCTGGGATTACAAGAATAGACATAAAAAGAGAATGACTAAATTCTCTGCTATCTAAGAAAGATAAATCTAGCTGCAAAACTTTTGTGTTGAAGCAGTTTTAGACAATATGGGGATATTTGAAAAAATAGTCATAAATAGTTTTTATTTATCACTTAATTGTACACCAGTGCACAGTTTTTAAGATAGCTTTGCAGGTAGGTTTCTCCAAGATGCTTGGAGAAGTTTCCGCAGTTCATATGGATTTAGTCTGTCTCTTCATGTAATCCCATATGGACTTGATGGTGAGATCTGATCTCTGTGTGGACCATGCCATCTGTTGCCGTACTCCTTGTGCATACAAAAATCTCACTGGATTATTCAAGGCAAAATTTATGTTTGGACATTCATTTTGAAAATACATTGAAAATGTGAACGTATATTTCTATAGTGGCACACTATAGCAAAAGATAAATAACCACCTTTAAAAAATGTAAAGAGAGTCTAACATGCCTAACCTTTCCACAATATTGTTTAATTATGATTATATGCAGTACAAGTGCATGCAGTACAGTTTAAATTGGAAATAATGTATGAGTTGACATAAAGACTCACCAAGAATTTTGCACCACTAATATTGCTTTTCTTCACCACCCTATCACACCCTAGCAGTTTCATCTGAAAATAGAAAAAAAAAAAGTGTGATGTCTGAAAACTGTCACGCTTCATACTTAAACTCAGTCATATACTTTTTAAAAACACTTTATTGACTATAAACTGTATGAGTTTTATAAACTCAATATAATGGTGTTTTTGACAAAATTATAACAAGATAAGGCTAAAAATTAGCTGAGGGTATCAGAAACATTACACAACTCTCAAATTTATCAGCCACACTTCAAGCACTGCAACTGAAGAACAGTGCAAGAGTAAAAAGAAAAAAAAGATCTACAAAGATTACCCTCCTATAGAGCATTCAGAGTCTGCTAGAGGCCTCGTTATTATTAAAAACCTCAATAATATCTGTCAACATGAGGGTTACATGCACTTTAAAATGTATATTTTCCTTTAATAAATGCATCATGCTCTTTTGCCAGAAGAACAATAGGATGTACTCACTTTTTTGAGATAATCAGCCAAGTTTCCAGAGTTCAGCCCATCACCTCTGATTTGGTCGGTAGAAAACTTTCAAAACTCATTGTGATTGGAATAGTTGTTTTTCCTGTTTAGTGGAAATGGTCTGTTCTACAGTTGCAGATGCTTCTTGCTGTTGAGATTTTATATTAGACTCTATAGATGACTATACAGTATACAGCATTGCAAGGCGCTTGTCTTGCTTGTGGCTAGTTGGTCTGACTGAGTGTGATAATAGTGTTGACGCAAAAGAGCTGGCTCTCAGCTCTCTCTGTTTCCTGTAACTTTGTGTAGAGGAAGTGCCTCATCACCAAAGATGTGAAATTCAAAGTGTAGGTTTACAAAGCATGACTGTGTATTTGTAGATAAATACTCTAACTTAAATGCATCAAAAACATACTGTATTAAATCTATTGTGCATGTTTAATTACGGGTAAAGTGGATGCATGTGTAGGTTACAAGCATCACTAATTATAGATCAATCGCATCATAAGTTTCTGATATATTCTTAGAACAGCAAATAACTAGGCCATGACCACAAATAAACATGCAGACAACATAAGATATGAAGAGTGCAATGCTTTTCATTGTAGATCAGCACATCCCAGTTTTGCATTGCATTTTCCAAACAGAAACAGGAAACATCCCTTTTGGGAACAGAACAGCATGCAATCTAACATCAAGGTGCGATGTGATGGCACTCATCAGTCAACCGCAGGCCAACAGGACTGCAAGAATGAAGAAGCTTCTTCCCCAGGGTGCTTTGCATAGAGCTGCTAGCTTGTGTTTTAGCAAGTCGTGTCTCCATATGTAAATTTAGGTATAGGGCAGATTCTGGGTCTTGGTGCTTTTGTTAGCTTTATATTCTAATCGCTGAACACATGCAGTCACGCTTTTGGCAGAGGTCTAGCATGAGTTATTCAGCCAGAGGGTGGTGCTCTAATGTTGATTGACAGCACATGACACATGCATAGAATGATATTGCCTGAATGTAGTATTTATTGCCTCAGAATGTTGTTTTAGAATATTACAAGTCGTAGAGGAATTCCGGTAAGGAAAAGAGTGTCATGTTTTCTCAGAACAAACATCAAACAAACAACTTAATTATATAAAGTCTATTCACATGAGCATGTTTAAACTAAAAGATTTATACTTTTATTAATTTGATATGCTACTCCACAGAAAGAACAGACATGCCAGCTAGTTACTGACCTGATGCAGACTAATATACACGTAGCTGAAGCGGATTGATATCATCTTGGTTTGTAGCGAGGTTTACGTAAGGTAACATGAAAATAAGCAGGGCAGTCTGAAATCTGCCCCAATGGCTCCAAATTATTTCTCACCCCAGATTTAAAATTGTGGAGTGCTGTAGAGGGCTCAGGCACCCTCTGCCCTTATCATAATAGGCCGACAAGCCTGCCGAAGCCTTGCTCTAAATTTTAATATACCCTGCTCAATTTATGACTTAATATAGTCTAGGAAATCTTTGTTGCAGAATGCTGAACACATTTACAACTTGTTATTGATTCACTTTATATAGAGGTCTATGTTTTGGATTAATATTTTGGTCCTGCCCTTACAGACAAGCTTTTTAACAAATAAAAAACAGAAGGTACTTTCATTGCAGGATGTTTTAGGCATTAAAGATATCTTTAAGATCGCATTTATTTTTGCCACCATTTATGATCAACAGTTTAGTCATCAGTGCTAAATGAATTCTTGATAGGATCTTATAACGTTTATTTTTAGGTAATTTCTTGGTTGGTTTAAAAATGTAACTCTAAACACTGCCGTTTAAAAGTTTTTGATAAGTAAGATTTTTAATGTCTCTTTTGCTCACCCAGGCTGCATTTTTTTATTTTTTATTAAATACAAAAACAACAACAACAAAACAGTAATATTGTGAAATATTATTAAAATGTAAAAATAACTGTTTTCTATTTTAATATATTTTAAAATGTATTTTTCTGTGATGCAAGACTGAAGACTGTGATGCATTACTCCAGTCTTCAGTGTCACATGATCCTTCAGAAATCATTCTAATATGCTCTGATTTGCTGCTCAAGAAACATTTCTTATTATTATCAATGTTGAAAACAGTTGTGTAAAACATTTTTCAGGAGTCTTTGATGAATAAAGTTCAAAAGAACAGCATTTTAAATAGAATATTTTGGAACATTATAAATGTCTTTACTGTCCCTTTTTATCAATTGAATGCATCCTTGCTGAATAAATGCATTCATTTCTTTGCATGCTTGTCCAGTTATTTCCCCAAAAAATAAAATAAAAAAATAATCCTTACTGACCCAAAACTTTTATTTGGGTTTCAATTTATATATCAAATAAATGCAGCCTTTGTGAGCATAAGAGACTTCTACAAACATTAAAATATGACCGATCATAAACTTTTTGAGCGGCAGTGTACATAAAGGAAGAGGTGGATATTGAAGAAACCCAAGACCCAAAATATCTCAGTAGGAGGCACTATATCAGTGATATTGACCTGTCATAGAAAAGAAAACCAATAAACTAGTACCAGATACCTCTAATGAATGACAAATAAGTCAGGGAGTCAGTACTTAGCTTGATGGAGAGTGTGGCAGTCCTTCTGATGAAGAAACTGCGCATTCCTGGTCTTTGTCATGCGCAAGTGGAATCCTTAAGCTAAAAGGAAATAGGCCTTTTGTTGAGTGGAACAGACTGGGGTGACTGTTAGTTCTGGGGTTTTGAAGTGGGTAAACCAAAGGACTACACTGACATTACAACCTGATTCTATCCATATGAAAGGTCAAAAAAATAAGAGATAAGGAGGGGATGGGAACGGGGGTCATGGCTGAGATGACAACAACATGGTACTGTATTTGAGGGGATGGGCACTTTGTTCCTTATTCATCAGAGCTCAGCAGGGTGGCCTGGGAAAGAACATAGCATCCTGAAAGGCAAATAGCCAGTCTGTGGTGGGTAAATGGTTTGTTGTTGATTAGAGTACTTTGAGTAAAAAATTCTCTATTTTTTTCACTGTGTTTATTTGTTTATTTATTTGAAGCAAAGTGAGCTATTTAATTTAGTCAAGTAGCCTACTTTTTATATCAAATAATTAAAGTCAAATAATGGTTGTCTTTTAACAAGGAAGTAGAAAAGGGAAGCAAATGAAGTCACTGTGACGTATTATTTTCTGAGATTCCCACCCCATGTCCTCTGAGTCAAGACCCCCCACTTGAGCCAATATCCCATCATTCATCAGGCCAGACAGTTTGGCAGATTTATGGCATGTCCCACTGAGTAAACTGACTATGCATTAAGTAATAAGTGAGAAATCTGCTGATAAACTATATAAAACAAATGTCATGATTAGGCCATAACATCAAATGGGGATAAAAATGTTGACACACAATGTAAGGCTGTTTTACAATTTAAATGTGTTCTCAACCTCGTAACGTGACTAATAATGGAATTTAAATCCTTTGATTTATTTACATGCATTGCAGTGACTTCCGCAGGTGTGATTATGTACACCAACACAGCGGCATCGCGGATTAACATGCCAAACACCTTCCAGCAGTGTCACGTTTCCTACGGGCTTTATACACTTTTGTTACCGGGGCAGTACTGTCCGTATAGCCTACTGTCCGCATATCAAAGTGCAATAGAGGCGCCATAGGGCGATGTGCCAAGTGTGTCACAAAGTTAATCCCTTCAAGAGTATTAATTAAATAAACGCCATATACTGTGGAGGTAATTGAGACCGCATCATTTCAAGGGTGATTTTCTGACGGCGCGTGTCTGGGTGTCTAAAGCTCTCGAGTGACCTAATGCAATAGGGTAAATATGATAACTTGGCAACCATCATAATTGATCATTAATATCATCACTTTTAGAAAATATGTAATTCGTCGCCCGACATTCTGAGCAATATAGGCCTAATTACAATTAAGACGTTTGTTTTGCAGACACTGCGAGGAAAATGTCGGTTTGTAACCTTGTTTTAGAAGAAGCGTCTGTCAGCTGGTGGCTAGGCTATAGGCTACGTGGTTGTAATGCTCAACTTTTCCCCAACGCGTTTGATGTAAGCAGATCACTTTGGGTGAGCGCAGGGAACATGATTAATATTAATGTGCCCTACAGCTTAAACACTACAACAGACACTGGGTTGTTGAAAATGTGAAATCTACACGAGGCAAGCCTGGAGCAAAAAGAGAAGTTGTCTTTGACTATTGTAAGTTGATATTAAATAGATAAAAACCGTGACTTCATTGTTGTTAGGCTTTCAAAGAAACACAAAATGAGCAGTTAGCTTATTTCAAGCACCACCATTAGGCTATATGCACTTTTTTTCATACACGGTTATGTATATTGACCAAATTTTTGCGTTTTGCATTTCTTACCTCATCGCTATATATATATATATATATATATATATATATATATATATATATATATATATATATATATATATATATATGTGTGTGTGTGTGTGTGTGTGTGTGTGTGTGTGTGTGTGTGTGTGTGTGTGTGTGTGTGTGTGTATGTATGTATGTATATATATATATATATATATATAAATGTATATGTATGTATGTGTGTATATATATATATATATATGTATATATATATATATATATATATATATATATATATATAATAAAATGTCGCTTAGGCCACTTTCAATTCCATAAGGTTAATTGCAATGTAGGCTATTCATTTCAAATTAATTTCCATATTAGGACATCCCTGTTTGTTTGGTTCAGCATACAGAAATATCAACTTGGACTCATGCATATTAAGAAATAAACGAGACCACACGACATTTCAGTTGCTTAGTTTTATTATAATACTTTAATATATAGGTATATGTACAGAATATTATATATATATATATATATATATATATATATATATATATATATATATATATATATATATATATATATATATATATATATATATATATATATATAAAGGAGGAAAAAGTGCAGGTGGAGGTGTTCTAAGAAAATAGATTGGGGGTGTTTTATTTTGGTCCTCGAGGTCTGCGTCTTTGGTGGCCGTGGCTTCCGTGTTTCCGGGCGCAAACCTGTTTGACAGTGACCTGAGAGCAGTTCTCACACTTTACTGTGCAGCACCAGTGGAACTTGCAGTTGCAGCTGCTCACTACCTCCGTGCGCCTCTCCTCCACCCGCAGACCGCACTCATGGCACAGTCTGCGGCAGCTTCGCCTTTCCCACTGAGTGAGACTTTCTCCATGCTGCAGGCACTCCCGACCCTCTGTGCCAGGAAATCCGAGGGTCAGGTTCTTGGCGCAATAATCCGGCGAATCCTCCAGATATATGAGCTCTGTCCGGGCGATGGAGCCGAAAGCGTCTGCCATGGCCACTCGGTTGTCTGCGGTGTTTCCCGCGCGCATTCGTCTCTTGTCCATTTCGAGCTTCTGGGCCTGGTCGTGCTTTACTTTCAGATAATTGCCAATCTCACGGAAACCAGAAAGCTGCATCCAGCACGTTTGCATTGTGCAACTTTCTGACATGCCATGGCATCTACAGATCCTCTTCATGGTCGCCTTTACAGCCTAGAACAAAATTAGTCTATTGTTATTTTACAGATCTTAAAAGGGTGTATTCTTTAGGCTACATAAAAATAGGCATATAGCCTATATAGGTATAAAAAAACAAATAACGTTTCAGTAACCCCAAAAGTTAGATAGCTAAGCAAATACTGTCGCGAACAGAATTTGCCTTTTCCTCAGGAGGTAGGTTATAGCAACAGCTGCTCGATCGCTAAATATAGATCATTACCTTTACATAGATTTATGCAACACACAAGTGTGTGTGTGTAGGCTAATTGTCTTTAAAACAGTTAACGGTCATCCACTAGGGGGCCTAATTCAAAATCTATTTGCTTAAAACGAACCCCAAACGAAGGTGTAGCCTAATATTATTGTCACAATTATTTGAGGATCGTCTTGCACAAAAGGTTAATTGTTTGAGGTTCTTGTTTTGGTGGCCCTAGTTGTATGACATTGTTTTTAATATTGGTTTTCAGAGTAACTTTATCCCAGGCTTTATATATTTATTATATATATATATATATATATATATATATATATATATATATATATATATATATATATATATATATATATATATATATATATATATATGTATATGTGCCAGTAATTTATAAAAACTTGAAAGGTATTTCTGAACTTACCAAACGCCCAGCTTCATTGTTATGAAGATTAACAGCAGCTCGAGAGTCTTGTCCAGTCTCAAGCGCATCCATGTATTGTTTAGAAATTCTCTCTCCAAAATCCACGTTGTCGCTACATCCTCCCCAAAGCCAGCCACGACCCCCTGAAATTGTGTTTATCCCATTAGATGCGTCGTGACTCTTTTGAATACAAATACTTTATTGCATTTTTGATGAACATAGTAGGCTATAGTAGATTGTATTTAGTTTATTACCCTATGAATTCGTTTATGAATGTATCTTTAATGTTTTTACCGAGTTTGCCGTTCCTCGAACGGTCACATCCGCAGTCGTCCAAATCTCCGAGACTGCAGTTTCTGGTTAAAGTGTACATAACCCCGGCTGCGCTTATTGCATGGACAAATGACGTCTCTCTCGTTGCTACATAAGGGCATAAATATGTAGTATTATTTTTTCAAACTTTGTAAACATGGAAAAATGGATAAAGAACTCAAATTTATGACCATATCTTACCACTTCTAAAGCCTTTATGTGTGGAAAGTTGCAGCGCGCTGTCCGGGCAGTTCCACCTGTCCCAAGCAAATTGATGTTTACATTCATGTATCCCGCTCTGAGCACCGACCCGCACACTACTTGCATAGGTAAGATAAGCCTAGGAAGAAAATATAAGAAATATATTGAAGACTTTGATGTATTAATGCATTTTATTTCGTTTTATTTGGCTTCAAAGCTAAGAATATAAATTACCTTTGGTCCAGTCATCAGCAAATTGTTCATTGCCCTATGGAAAAAAAGGCAAAATAAAATACGCGTTATATTAACAAGAGCAATTATGTTTACATTAGCCTACATCAACTGATAATAATTCACTAATGCATCCTCACCATGTGTGCCCAGGAAGAGTTTTGTAGCAAATTAAGAATAAAAATACCCAAAGGAAAACGTAAGCCATTATCTTAGATCCACACTGATAAAGCAGGAAATTTGAGAAAGTGACGTACCGTCATGTATTTTATACTCCTCTCCGTGGGGGACTGGGCAAAATACCTTTTGTTAGGTATCAAGCTATTGGTCCACAGTCACCAGCCAGGTCAGGGAAACGCCCCCACTAACTTCAAAGGACGTCAATACACGAGAGATTATACTCTCTCCGCGTCTCGACGTCGTTGGGGCTGATGCATAATTCAAGTGTGATTGGGAGTGATTTTACACCAATAAACATTTGAACCAGTTGTCAAACTGCGCAATGAAATCCACTACTCGGAGACCGTAATTTTGTTTTAAATATTTAATTTTGCTTCCCATGACAAAATAAGTCAATTTAATATAAATATATATGTATATATAAACAATGTGCTAGTTTAAAAATAAAAGAAAAAAAAAAAAAAAAAATGCCTTAAGTTCAACACTTCAAGCCCCTTTGTGAAACTGTCATGTGATCTGTGTGAGAGAAAACAACCGGTGCAAATATTCAAAATAATCATATTTGTAACTTAATAAATCTGTGATCTAATGTCCACAACGAAAAGTGCAAATAATGAACATATGGTCTACGTGAAATTCGTATGTGATCAATCAATTGACAGTGGGGAAGAGGAAGCCCTTGTGTCTTGGGGTTCAAATCGACATTTTCCTTATAGCAATATGCAGAATAATATACAGTAAGTGAAAAGCATATTACAATCTCATATAAAATATATTTACATTGGAAATATACAACTTAATATATTGTAAGAGGACGACTTCATCTATTACGCGTATGTTGCCTTTTGCGTGAATGGTTGTGCGGCCGACGGTTTTTGTGTCTTTTTGCGCAAACATATTTGGTCACAGTCTGAGTGCACGTTTCGCATTTGACTGTGCAACACCAGTGAAATTTACAGTTACAGCTGCTCACAGTCTCTATCCTCCTCTCTTCTACTTTCAGACCACATTCGTGGCAGAGCCGCCTGCAGCTTCTCTTCTCCCACTGTGAAAGATTCTTCCCGCTTTGTAGACATTCCCTGCCTTCTGTTCCATGTAGTCCCAGGCTGAGGTTTTTCACGCAGTAGTCCGGAGAATCTTCCAAATAAATGAGTTCTGTGCGCGCAACGGTGCTGAACGTGTCCGCGATTGCGCCACGATTATCCGCGCTGTTACCTGCCCTCATCCGAATTTTGTCCATCTCCAGCTTCTGTGCCTGATCATGTTTGATTTTCAGATATGTGCCGATATCTCTGAAGTCAGCCAGCTGCATCCAACATGTCTGAATGCTGCAGCTTCCAGACACACCATGACACTTACAGGTCCTTTTGAGTGTTGCTTTCACAGCCTGAAATGCATGTACAAACAGTTTCACGTTAGCCATATGCACCCACATGCTGCAATAGATAAAGTTTTTCTTTTGAGCAGAGAAAACAGATTAATAAGAGAATAAAATTATAGCTACTCACGAGTCGACCAGCCTCGTTGTTGTGCAGGTTGACTGCAGCGCGAGAGTCATGCCCATTTTCCAGCGCGTCCACGAACTGTTTACCGATTCGTTCTCCAAAGTCAACATTGTCACTGCAGCCTCCCCAAACCCAACCACGACCACCTTTGAAAAAAGAAAATAGGAAAGTCTAGTGTTATTAGCCTTAATTCAATTTTAATTATACATGAGCATAGTTATTATTATTATTATTATTATTATTATTATTATTATTATTAATGTCTTACCCGTTTTTCCTATTTTGGAGTCGTCACAGCCACAGTTATCGAAGTCCCCCATGCTGCAGTTCTTTGTCAAAGTGTACATAACTCCAGCAGCACTTATGGCATGCACAAAAGCGGTTTCTCTGGTCGCTATTAAAAATAAAGAAATATATAAAAAGAATATTAGAACACGTTAGGTCAAATTCAATACATTTATAAAGTAAAGTTCATTGGAATATAGTTTAAGAGTGAAAGATAAACCAGGATGTTTGACAGTAGTGCTTACCACTCCGCAGGCCGTTATGTGTAGATAACTGCTGTGCGCTTTCCGGGCACTTCCACCTGTCCCATGCGAACTGATGTTTGCACTCTTCAATACCACTCTGAGCCCCCGCCTGCACACTGCTGGTGTATGTGAGGTAAGCCTGGGGGATGTAAAAAAGTAGCATTAATTAAACACTGTACGTTCAGACACTTTAATTCAAGTATAAATAATAAAATACCCCATAAAATAAAATGAAATATGGCTGTACAACTGCCAGACGTAAAAACTTAAATTACCTTTGGTCCTGTCATCAGGAAGTTATTCACCGACCTGGAAAAAGAGAAGAAAAAAAGCATGAGGTTAACGCAAGTTTTGTTAATAAATAGTGACAAAAACAAAACTGTAGTACGATAACATATTTTGAATGTTCTGTAAAATGTCTGTACCATGCTGTGGTCGACAGTATGTGACAGCACACAGACATCACCAACGACGCAAAAAGCTGGCAAGGGTTCATTGCTGCGTGAGCGACCTCGATGCTCCCTTCTTGTGGAGATGCAAAGCACAAACACTGAGATACCCAGGAAGAGACAGGAGACAAGTGACTGAGTGCTTGAACGAGCAAGGCATTTATACCTGTCGCCAACTTTGAGTGACAGGGACCTCCAACCTTTGACAATTCGTTGTGAAAAGACGTCGAGGTCATCACTGGAATTGTGCGGCCTTAACTGCACTTCAAAGCATTAGCACTTTTCACTAAGCCCCTCAGCCCATCTTTCATTAAGCTATCGTTCATGCTGAGGGTTCAGATTGTTCTTAGACAAGCCTACATTTATTGTATTTATTTTTATTATTTTTCATTTATTATTATTTTTACTTTAATGTGCTACCATTTGTGTAGGCCTATTTATCAGACACTTTGAATTGAACTGTCCAAAGCCATTAAACTGTTCAGCTAATATCCATTCATTAGACTTGTCCATTGAAGGTGTGTATTCATGAATGCGCTGGTTGTTGATTCCGTATTGGACATGTACCACTGGACATGCATATTTGCATAAAAATAGCTCTTTTATATTCCTCCTTAAAGTGTTTATTAGTTTATAAATAGTCATAGTGTATTCTATACATAATACAAATTTATATATGTATATATATATATATATATATATATATATATATATATATATATAGAGAGAGAGAGAGAGAGAGAGAGGGGTATGCTAATAATTCTTCCAGCAGTTTTAAATAAAACTACTATATATATATATATATATATATATATATATATATATATATATATATATATATATATATATATATATATATATATATATATATATATATATATATATATATATATATATATATATATATATATATACACATATATATAGCCTATTTAATCATCATTTGACATTTTTGTTGATTTAGTTTAGCTTCTTGACTTTATAGATTTTCTTTATTTGAGACTTGATTTTTCACGTTTTGGGAAAGTTGTTCACCGGGAAATGACACTGAAATGTAAGGGGTTGCTCTACATTGTATAGAAAAAGTCATAAAATCATTCGACTCCGTTCGCTAAGGGCCATGCAAATAACATGTAACACGTCTACGCCTCTGACACTCTAGTGTTAATAGAAGACCAGCTGATCTCCTGGGAACAGCTCTGGTGTGAAAGATGTCTGGAAACGTAGTTCGATACATGTGTAGAGTGCAATTACAACAACATTAGTCTGAAAAATAAAACTAATAAGAATTATGAATGGATGCATTCATTGATGTAGTTAGTGGATACATTTAAGATAAGTTGACTGCATTTTTTTCTTCAAAAAGGTATCGTCATATGCTTAAAGTAAATACGTTTTTGACATAGGAGACAAATCAGTTTTTATTGATAGGGCAGCTAGTTTTCATTATTTAGTGCTGATGAGTTTACACAATTCAATCATGTGTCATGTAAGACAAATTCAAAACCGATAAGATAATTCACACCAAGTTATTATTTGTCACTAGGGGATCAACAGCTGAGCAATGTAAACAAAAGGATAATCACGAGAACGATTATATTTCATCATTTTACTTTCGATGACTTTTGCGATTAATTAATACGCTGTGGGGATGTGATTTTATATACTGTTGCTCGTGGAAGATTAATTGTTGAAACCACGTATTGACATCTTCGAATCAAATTGTTAGCCACTCAAAAATCCCTTTTCAAAACAACATTTATTTGATGGTCGGATAATGGTTTAACCAATGCCGCTGGCTGGAAGACAATGGAGGGACGCGCAAGTGAGGATAATCCCCACTAATTGGACATCGGCATCATCAAGTCTGAAGGTGCCTGAAACCCAAATTCCCACACCTACTTGTTACAAAACAAACCCGTATTAAACAATGATTGATACACTCAGACCTAACCTAAACGGAGCCATTGTGTCATAAACGCTCTGTCGCAGACATCTCAGGATGGTTTTATGGAGTAACAAACTGAGGGCAATGACGCATCGCTCAGTTCTACGCTTTAATTCACATGGCTAACAACTACGGACAGTAATAGCCTAATCGGAAAGTAATCAATAAAATGGCTAGAAGACCATCACCACAGCGTGTACTCCCCATATCAGACATCAGGGAACACGGCTCACCTTGCTGCACAGATGATCCATTTTGACTAGTCGCTCACAGAAGCTCAGGTGCAGCTCATTAGCCTGCTGTCTGTGTTAAGGCTTCTACTTTTCGCCTTGTTTTGTGATTAAGGAAGGAAATATGGATGCCTGAGATGATAGGCTAATATATAAAAAGAAAGCTGTAGTTTTAAACATGTTCACCTGAACAAAATGTGCCTTAAAATAATAATAATAATAAAACGGCTTCCTGCATTAAAAAAGTAATTATTTTTTGCTTTGCTGGTTTAAGAAACGATAATAAACTTTATTGCACTAACTTTACATTTTTAATTTCAGCCTTTTAATGAAACGTTCATCATAGAAGAGGCGTTTTAAATGGGCAGTGACATGACATTGGCTGAATTCGGAAACGCATACTGCTCACTATTTCTGCCATAGAAATATGTGATAAAAGTAGTAGCCTACGAGTAGTATACTAGTACGCGGTTCCGAATTCAGCAACTATCTTTCCGCACTGACTGAAAGGACCAGTTTCTTAGGTGTTTGAGTAAGCAACATAGACTGCTTAAACCAGTTTACTTTTTATTGGGGTTACGTCTTTATCGGTTTACTTTATTAGTTTTAGTTATGTCAGATTTAGAGATGAGTTGGTCATAAAAGACGATAAGGTTTGGAGAAGCGCTGTGGTATTGCGTGTGCGGCTTAGATGGGTGGTAGGAACAGTGACGCCAGCGCAGCCGCGCTTCTTAGTAACATCTCAACCAGATTTGAGTTCAAAGGAGATGTAGGCGCGTCCTCTAGCACCTCATCAGCAGGTGTTAACTGTAAAAACAAGAACAGCCCTGTGAAATACGTGTAGTGTCGGATAGTCAGCGATGTAGCACATGGCCTGACGTGAAGACGAACGTTCTCGGCACTATTTGCACTAACTGTATTTGCACTCAATTTGAACAACTTTTGGATTTGATAATTCTTGATTGGATGTCCCATAATGTCGACCATACCATCGACGTTAATGATGTTAAATCGGTTTTAAATCTTAAAAACGTGAGCAATAATAATCTGAGTGGTTTCAGGTGACATAGGCTTATCATATTATTTATCGTAGCGCCCCTGCTGGCTACACCACAAAATATGTTTGGTTGTCCTTTTATTAGCGTCGTTTTGTTATGTTTTATCTTGCTAGTACTCTGCCTTGTTCTTCACTGGCTGCTGGAGACATTTGAGTTTTCTAATGGTAGGCTAGTGACCTGTACAAGTCATGCAGAGAGAGCATTAATGGTATTGTTGGTCCATGCACAGTGGCTCTGAATGTTTTCAAAGCAGAAAGAATAGTGAATGGAAGACATGCAGTCAGTTCCTGCAGGGCATGAACAATTCAGCTACAGGTATCAATCCACAATTTATATTGGGCTCAGTTATATAAGGTAGATTTTGTTTGTTAGGAATGTTCGGTCAGACAGATTGTCAAAGGTTTTGTGATTGTAATATATATTTTAAATCGAGTATTCTTCTTAAACCTGTCACCGCTTACCCCATTGTTCAAAAGTCTCTACAATAATAAAAAAAAAAAAGATAAATAAAATAATATAGCCCACTTTTATTCAGTGAGGATTCATTCAGTTGATCAAAAGTGACAGTAGGCCTATAGACAGTTTCCAAACAATGTATGTCAATTTTTTTTTTTTTTTTAAATGTTCTATTCATCAGAGAATCATAAAAAAAAATGTATCCAGGTTTCTACCTAAAAATAAACAGCACAACTGTTTGCAACATTGAAAATAATAATTATAATAATAATAATAATAATAATAATAATAATAATAAATGTTACTTGAGCAGCAAATCCAACCTGATTAGATTGATTTCTGAAGGATCATGTGACACTGAATACTGGACTGCTGAAAAATCAACTTTGCCTTCACAGGGATTACTGTTTTTACTGTATTTTTCATTAAAAAAGAGATAAGACTTCTTTAAAAACATATTACCACACTCCAAAGGTGTGTGTGGTCCTGATAAACCACATTGCCCTACATGGCAATACCAGTGATCTCTGACCTTGTGGAGACATTCTGGTATCCATGAGGAAAACAACTTATAAATCATATTAAATTATGTTTTCTGAAAATGCAGACGTGTTTCTGTGATTGGTAGGTTAAGGTTAGGGGATAGAATATACAGTTTGTACAGTATAAAAATCATTAGTCCCTATAAAACATGGAAACCCAACATTAGCATTAGCATTGAATAATCACCTAAAGAAAAATAATTTTAAGAAGAGGTGTCATATTTGGCATTTTATTTGTTTTACATTTCATTTTGTCTTTATTTCATGAAGAAACCCTTTTAAAAACAAATAAAAAACAAATGCACTAAACAGAATTTGGTAAAATATCTATTTTAAACCCTGTCTCATATCACCCCCCTCTTCATCACACTCCCATTAATAGGCCCCAGTGACAATTGGCATGGTAACCATGCATCGCATGGGGCAATAGCACCCTTTAAACAGAAATAGGAATTGCAATATTTGCCATGTCAGAAGACATGTTTTGTGCTTGTCTTCTCGTTGTCTCTTGGGTCATGGGGTGGCATCTCCTTTCCTCTCCTGCTCGATAGCTGAAAACGATAGATGAGATATAAATAATGGTTATTAATGCTTTGGTAGGATAAATGCCTTTATTATGCCAGTAAAGCATCTTAAGGGAGACGTGGGAGCGTGGCATTATTGCAAATAAGATGCTTATTCACATGGGAAATTCTGCAAGCAGGCTTAGGTCTGCACTGCAATGCTGATGGAGGACTTTGAACTGACACTCATCTGCTGACATGAGCTGAAAAAAGAGGCTGTATGCTGAGCAGTGTGAGAGCGGAAAAAAAATAGAGATGGATCTGGGGATATAGGGATGGGAGAGAAACAAATGGCTAAAACAAAAATATATAAAGAGAAAAGATGGACAGAACACTGCAGAGAAAGGCAGTGAGAGGAGGGGGTGGGGGGGCTACACCACACCACACCCAAACTGATTGGCCACACCGTATGCTGTAATGTAACAGACACTCACTCTCTTTGGTGGGCAGAGGGTTCTTCTCTTTTGTCTCAGTCTTCTTCAGCTTGGTTTTGTCAAACCTGGCGATTTCTGTGAGGTCTGGCTTGTCAGACATGTTTGCTGTCAGTAGAGATGACAGATGTGATTTAAAAGAGCAGTGACCTTGTTTCTGTTTTTTGTCTTTTGTGAAAGAAACTTCACACGACTGTATTTGATTAAAATACTGATACATATTTTCTGATATGTTATTTTAGTGCAAATGTGTTAAACCATCAAATCACTACATTTCAAGAGTGCAATGTTTTAAGGAAAAGTCAGCCAGATGCTGAGGGAAGAAATGTCCCCATTCTCTCAGGACGTGTGATGGTAGCATGTAGCACACGTGTGTTCCAGCATGCGTGTATCGTGTTCCGATGCTAACCGCCCACCTAGCCAACTCTGCATGCATCTTAATATGTCTCTACCAGCACATTTCCCTCTTTAATTTCACAGAATGTCTATTTCCTTTATTAAGTCTAAGTCTTTGTTCTTTTCCACATTGCTTCATTCATGTTATGGATGACTACACCATTTTTAGCATGCAGGCAGCCTTTTTTTCTCACCTGCTAGACTGCAGTGTCTACCTCAATGGATAAATAGCCATTCATTTTCCTATATCCCTCTGTCTCTCTTCACTCTCTGGCTGCCGCACCTATAGCCAATGTGAATTTATCTTCTCTAGTTGTCACATTTATCATGCTAGTCCTTAAACCTACAAGCACATGCAGAAAAAGGAGGATGGCTATTGTTATGATGGATAAAGAACTTACCGTAGGACACAAAGTGGCTGTATCCACTGGCTGGTAGAAAGAGAGGAGGATGGCGTGTCTGCTGTGATTACCCAGACTGCGTCTGCTGGTGTCTATGTATCTGCTAGGGCGTGGAATTTTGAGGAGAGGGAGGGAGGGAGGGAGGGATGCTGGAGAGATTTAGTCAGCCTATCACTTCTATCCCATCTATATTCATGCTTCGTAGAGAACAGACATGCAATGCATTTATGTGTTCAAATGATGAATCAATAAAGATGGAATATGACAAACAGAGTGGGCATATGATTTTGGGGTTACAGGGTTAGCTAGTTCTGTCACAGCAGTGTGGCAGCTGTTTGGTTGGGGGCTGGGATGCCATACTGCCTGAGACCCTGAGTCATGTCTCATTTTAACATGCACCCTCGCTGAGCCAAGGGGAAGCACCATTTAACTGTTCTATAAATATATATCATTTGAATGTATGATTAAAGCTGTATGTGAAATCCTAGAAATTAACCATGGAAATTGAAATCAAGTTAAATGTTGCAATATTGTAGGATATATGCATGCCTCTGAGGCTAAAATGACTGCATTTTCTTAGAAATTACCTGGGTTTGATTACTTAGTCATACTTGGTGATTATATTTACTTAGTCATACGATCTCACATTAGTGTGACACCATTTCACATTTCATTTGGACTAGTCAGCAGCCTTCGAAAAGCACAAAGTACATAATGTTAAGATTGACGTGACTTAAACATCAGAATGAGCTTTATTGCCAAGTATGTTTACACAAGGAATTTGTTTCGGTGACAGAAGCTTCCACAGTACAGACAGAATGACAGCGACAAAACAGATAATAATAATAATTAAAAAAAACAAAAACAATAAAATAGAATGTGAATAAAAAAGTAAAAAAAAAAAAATCCTGACAGATAAAGTGAATAACAGTAATTATCTCTTCATCACAGCACCTGTTAGTGGGGGGATATATTAGGCAGCAGTGAACATTTTGTCCTCAGAGTTGGTGTGTTAGAAGCAGGAAAAATGGGCAAGCGTAAGGATTTGAGTGAGGGCCAAATTGTGATGGCTAGAGGACTGCGACAGAGCATCTCCAAAACTGCAGCTCTTGTGGGGTGTTCCTGGCCTGCAGTGGTAGTATCTATCAAAAGTGCTCCAAGGAAGGAACAGAAGTGAACCAGCCATAGGGTCATGGGCAGCTAAGACTCATTGATACACATGGGGAGTGAAGGCCGGCCTGTGTGTTCCGATCAAACAGACGAGCTACTGTAGCTCAAATTGCTCAAGAAGTTAATGCTGGTTCTGATAGAAAGGTGTCAGAATACACAGTGCATCACAGTTTGTTGCATATGGGGCTGCATAGCTGCAGACCAGTCAGGGTGCCCATGCTGACCCCTGTCCACCGCCGAAAGGGCCAACAGTGGGCACGTGAGCATCAGAACTGGACCACGGAGCAATGGAAGAAGGTGGCCTGGTCTAATGAATCACATTTTCTTTTACATCTCGTGGATGGCCGGGTGCGTGTGCGTTGGTTACCTGGGGAACACATGGCACCAGGATGCACTATGGGAAGAAGGCAAGCCGGCGGAGGCAGTGTGATGCTTTGGGCAATGTTCTTCTGGGAAACCTTGGGTCCTGCCACCCATGTGGATGTTACTTTGACATGTACCACCTACCTAAGCATTGTTGCAGACCATGTACACCCTTTCATGGAAACTGTATTTCCTGGTGGTTGTGGCCTCTTTCAGCAGGATAATGTCCTGCCACAAAGCAAAAATGGTTCAGGAATGGTTTGAAGAGCACAACAACGAGTTTAAGGTGTTGACTTGGCCGCCAAATTCCCCAGATCTCAATCCAATCGAGCATCTGTGGGATGTGCTGAACAAACAAGTCAGATCCATGGAGGCCCCACCTCACAACTTACTGGACTTAAAGGATCTGTTGCTAACATCTTGGTGCACACCTTCATGGGTCTAGTGGAGACCATGTCTCGATGGGTCAGGGCTGTTTTGGCAGCAAAAGGGAGACCAACACAATATTAGGTAGGTGGTTATAATGTTATGCCTGATTGGTGTATATATATGTACAGATATGTACATATACAAATGCAAGGGAATGTAAATAAGAGGTATGGTGTGCTAAATAAATACAGTATAAGTATAAATAGTGTTCTCTATTGCACGTTTATTGCCCAGTGGGGGCATTTAGCTGTTCATGAGGTAAATGGCTTGAGGAAAGAAACTTTTCTTGTGCCTTGCTGTTCTGGTGCTCAGTGCTCTGTAGTGCCGGTCAGACTGCAGCAGTTCAAAGAGGAAGTGACCAGGATGTGAGGGGTCCAGAATGATTTTGCCAGCCCTTTTATGCACTCTGGATGAGGAAAGGTTTTTTTTGGAGAGAGGGGAGGGTATGCTAATAATTCTTCCAGCAGTTTTAAATAAAACTATATATATATATATATATATATATATATATATATATATATATATATATATATATATATATATATATATATATATGACCCTAGTCAGACCTTTTGCAAACTAATCAAAATTCAAAAGTACTTTTTACTGCACACTCTCAAACTAGGAAAACTATTTGCAAATTTACAGCCCTTCCTACAGGCCACAAGACAGCCAGACACAGCCTCTGCTCTCTATTGAGAACAGAACACAAGGTTTAAGCCAGATCTTTTTCCTTCATTTTTGTCAATTCACTTACCTGTCCTTCTTCCACAAATCTTTTCAAGTCAAATTTTCAGCAAAAAAAAAAAAAAAAAAAAAAATCTTATTAAAAGTTCAACTCCTGTCTTAATCTGTTTAGAGAGAATGTTGGCATTTCAGTGGCAAAGCATTAAGTAAATGCTCTAATTGCTGAAATCGAAGAAGATCTAACAGTCAAGTTTTAACTTATATAAATTACATAGAAATATGTGCATATATGCACAGAAATTTGCATGTAAAGGTTTGTTTAAAAATATATATTTAAAATGAATGAAAGTATGAAAATAGGCTTCATAATCTGAAAGTGAGATTTTAGTTATATATGTATGTCTATAGATGTTTTGATCAAGGTTCAGGGCAGATGCTGGTGTGACACTAAACAGCAGATGGCGATATTTCATTTTGGTCAGTGGGACAGATGCCCTCTTTGGCAGAATAGTGCAGTGCAGAAAGAATCTGCATGGCATTATGGATGGAAGCGTTAATTTAAATCTAAAGTTAGATAATACTGGCCGTCCATGCGCGGAGCTTCCCTGCATTCAGCCAAAGAAGAAGATGTAAAATGTAAAACAACGCAATCATCAAACATTAAACAGCATGTACATCAAAACTGCCTAACGTAATGAAATGTCGAACCCATGAGTGGAAACGACAGTGAAGCTTTGGGGGTGTTCATGGACTCACGCAAATCTACTCCATCTATGTTTTATATCTATAAAATGGAAATAGTTAAAGTGCAGTTAAAGGTAGGCTATGTTTCAAGTATAAAAATGAATACCTAAATAGGAATATAGTAGGGGAGCGCGGGGCACAACCTAACGCGGGGTTAGTTGTAACACGGATGGTTTAAAACTTTCCACACAAAATAGTTTGTGTATTTACTAGTTGCCATATCAACATTATTTAAAAATTAAGAAATCTTTGCAAGATATCACTTAACATTTATTTAACCATAGCAAAAGTAAATTTCTTGAGTTTATTTTTCATCTCTGTTTTTGTGTTTATTTAAAATAAGACAAATCTGACATTATTGTAATCTTATATCTGTTATTTAACAGTTGAGATGGTTCTTTAATGCTGATCTAACAGCAGAAGACACGAGCCGCGGTTTAAATCCCAGTTGTGCAGGTGGGGTGTGTTATAACTGCGTTACAATGAGCCCCTATTAGAACTACGCTATTATATTCTATACTTTTATGAATTCTTTTGAGAAACCATGAGAAACGGGTGAATAAAGACTGAGAGTCAATGTTCAGAAATTATTCATTATTATTATGTTTTTAACTCTGCTGTATAACTGTATTTAACGATGTGTTTGTTGTCAAACTCAAAAATGAGTATATTTTTAATTATTAAAAATGCCATTATTTTATTTAAAAAAAAAAAAAAATAATTGTATTTTATTGACAAAATATTTTAGTTTGTCTTGGATATTTTTTTGATTATATCAGGTAACATTTTAAGCTGTCATTTGGTGATGTTTCAATGTACCCCACCTATGGGGCATGTTGTCACATTTCACTTCCTTTCTTTCAGGGTAAATCAAGAAAAAAGTATACACTGAAACAAAACCACATATTTGTACTACACACGTGTGAAATTAATGTGGGAAAAATAAATACTCTGAACCCCAAGTGGATTTACACAAACTGAGAAAGTCAAAAGCGTTAGGTTGTGCCCGCTCTCCCTATACTTAAAGTGCAAAAATAATGCTATGATGTTATGTTCACTTAAAGAACAAGTATACTTGCAGTATAAAACTACTAAAATAGTACTGTATACTTTAAAGTGTAACTAAACTTTGAATAAACTAAAAAAAAAATAAAAAAATGTTATAAGTATTAAAATTGTAAACTACTAGTACACAAGTAGTAAGATCATGCTTATAATGAATTATAGCCCCAATTTTGTAACATAAAGACTCATTAACTTATAAGTTCACTTGTACAGATGCAGTACAAATGAGAAACATAGTTGTGAACTAGCTTACTACTGTTAACGTACACTTAAACGTATACATTATATACTAAAAAGTGAGCCAATTTAGTCACAAGTATTGAAATAGTACACTTACAAGTTTACTACTAGTATGTTGATATTAGTTTACTTACTACATAAAGTATACTTGAAAATACACTTGAACTTGAAGTTTCTTTTCCGTAAGGGTATTATTGAAAAAACAACAAAAACAAAACAAAAGAATAATTAAATTAAAACAAGATTTAAAATACTTTATTTTAACTATAAATAAACCAATGAGAATACACATCTGTTTTTGGGACTACACCTGTAGGGGAGACCGGGAGTGTGACATGTCAGAAGAGAGAGCCATGGTAACATGATCAATATCATACACTCATCATCTTCTTTTGAGCTCACATGAGAAATTGCATGTGACTGTGAGCAAATCTGTAGATTCTATGACCAAAAAACTGATTTTCAGGCAAGAAAGTAAACATTTTATTCAGGATTATTATTATTATTATTATTATTATTATTATTATTATTTTTTTTTGCCTAATCATTGAATTAAACCTAAGGGTACAATTATTTAACTTGCATGGCTTGAATTTTCTCTAGTTTAATTTCATGTTTTGTATTTATGATAACTTCAAACCCACACGCTAAAACAGTTAGCCTTATTGTGGCTGTTTGGGGTGAGGATAGTTGTAATAGTTAATTAAATATGTTCCAACCAACCCCTATGATGAGTCCAGTTATCAATCACATCCTCTTTTGAGGTATACTTTTTGTATTTGACATTAACTCACTTAATCTGTGATTGTGTAGTACGTGTCCAAGTGAGTTATATTTGTAGCAGACAATGTGTCTACAATGTATCAAAATGTGAGACATCTAGCTCAAACAACCACTGAATTACTGATGCTCAAACAAAAAGTGTCACAACCATCCCGGTCTCCCCTACACTTTTATGGATTCAAAAGAAATGAAGAAATATTTTAACCATTTCAGTTTATTTTCTCTTAGCTCCTCCCTCCCTCATGTAAAGTTCTGTTTCTGAACTGACAGCAAACTACAGTAGGCCTATTAAACTGGAATAAAACAAAAAGTAGGTTGTTTGTAAATATCAACAATTCATCTAGTGAAATTAAATTTAAAATGTGAAAGTAAATCATGAATGCAAACTCAAAAATGTATTCATTTTTTTTGTAATCTGCGAAACGCAAAGATTACAAAAACAGATTGCCATCTACTTATCTTAGCTTTATAGGCTGTTTATATGCAACCACTGTATTGTTGCAAATCCGAAAATAAATATCCTCTCATGAGTCCAATTAAATCTCATTTAAGTAAGTTTGCAATTCCTCTGAGCTGGAGACATCAGGACGTGCCAGTTCCCGCTTGTTGTCTGAAGTCTAAGCTGGCAGGAAGCTGAAAGCTCCGTCCATAACCTTCAGTCTGGCTCCAGCTCCTTCCATTAACCTTTGAGTAGTAAATGCTAACAGTTAGGAGGTTTGGGGCCAGAGTCCATTGATAAGGTCAGTCAGACATCCAATTTACCTCATGAAAAGGCCAGAACAAGCCAACAGACTTCCTTTCTCTTTAGTGTCTTGTTAACTTGCACTAACTCACCATTGTGTTCCTCGCTCAGATCAGCTTCTCACAAATTCAAAGTGCTATTGTATGGCTAAGTAGGCGGTTGATAATATGGCATACGACCACATGGTGGCAGTATAAGCATGCTTATCCTAAACTGAGCACCATGTGGCCAGAGAAGCAGGTGTCAAACCTTTTGCTAGTAGCTACTGCATCCTTCATTGTCACAAATGTGATTCTTATGTTATGACTGTGATATAACTTTGACCTGTCCTCATCATACTCAACAAATGTTTTTTTCCAGCATCCAATCCCTTGTTTTAGAAGAATTTTAATACATCCACCTAACAAAATCATACGTAATTGCTGTAGTAACCAAGTCCCACACCATGTCATCAATTCTCATGAGCAGTGGGCGGCTCTGTACAATGAGCTCATTCAAACGGAGGCAGCGCTGAAGAGCTCTGTTAAGTAGCCTACCTTGAATTTGAAAAATGCATTAGGGTACTCATGGACACCCTCAAAGCAGCTTTGCTAATAGTTGTGATTTAGTTTTTTTTGTTTTATTTT